>JAMXBB010000008.1:12676772-13116256 GCA_024138015.1 Lumnitzera littorea
ATATATATACTTATATAGTATTTATCACAAAATATGTATACTATACATTACATATATAATATGCCATATATTATAATATTTATACTCTATATTATCTATATACATTCATATGTCTTATATACATACTTATAAAAATATCCCACTATATACTATACAACTACACATATATATATAAATACTCATACATGTATACCTACATATATATATAGTTACAGTACATACATACATATATATTTATAGTATAGTTATGTAATGAAAAATACTAATTACTAATTAGATGTATTAAAAAAAAACAAATACATAATATATACTATATACCTATGTACATACATGTATACATACCTAACCCTATATTTACACATATAATTAAATTTAAGTGTTCATGTACATAGACATATAATATTAATGTTATATGTAAAAATACCATACAAATACTATATTTCTACATGTGTATACTATAATATACATCTATACTTACTAAAATAAAGTACTTACCTATTAGTTTTTATTTTTCTTCTTCTTTTTCTCTTTTCCTTCTTTCTTTTTCTTCCTTACGGTTTGCTCTCCAAGTCGATGTGTGTTTGTGCAGATTTTTTTCTTTTTTTTCTAGATTTATATTGCCTTCCTTTGCTCACATGATCAATAGCTTAATATTTAAGCTAAGTTAGATGTATATAAAACAAAATAACCATTGTAATCTTTTCTTTTCATTTAACATTAACACATGGCAGTTTAATTGGGCACATGGGCTGCTGATTTTTTGTCTTAATTTACTGATTTTAGTTCACGTTTTACGTAGGAGAGAAATTGAATTGGAAATGGAAGAAGAAAAATGAGATAAATTGGAAATGAAAGAGAAGGAAAATGAAAATTATTAACAAATATATGTAATTTTTTGAATCATATAAATTATAACGAATCTCCTCGTAAATTAGTTTTTAAATTTTTGTGAAATTTTATCAATTTAATTGGTACTTGATACAACTATAATTTTTACAAGTTATTATAGCAATTTCGTTATAATTTCATGCGAATAGGGTATTTAGTTGAAAATTGTAATCAACTATAATTTTATCACTATTGAGTAATATTTAATTATTTTATAGGTTTATTTTTATAATTTTAGGGTTTCGAACAAATTCGAGTTCAATTTTGAATTAATGGTGTTTAAAGCAATTTTGGGGTTTTAGTACACGATTTAGAGTTTTGATCAATTTTTAAGGTTTTTACTATTTATAATATATTTAGATTTATGATTTATTAAATTTTTATTTTGCTCGGCTTTGATGACTCTTCAAGTCATTTCTAGTATTGAGGTTCACTTCTAGTATTAAGATTCACTTCTATTCTTAAATAGCTATATTTGCGAGGTTTACACCTTGTCATAGACAAAATAATTGAGTGTAGCTCTTTGAAGTTTCTCTCTAAAGTAAGTAATAGGCCCTGCCTTCCTGCATCAACACAGCACCTATGCCTAGTCTAGATACATCACACTCTACTTCAAACACTTTGTCAAAGCACAGTAGAGCTAAGATGAGGGCTATAGTTAGCCTTTCTTTTACTTCCTCAAAACTCTTCCTCTCTCTCTCTCTCCCTATCTAAATTCAATATTCTTCTTCGACAGTTCGATAAGCAGGGCCGCAATTGTACTGAAATCCTTTATGAATCAATGATAGAATGACACTAGGTCATGGGAACTTATCACGTTTGTAGAACAAGTCGGCTCAAGCCATTCTACGATCGCTCTTATTTTCTCATCATCGACTCAAATGCTACCTCCACTCACAACGAACCCCAAGAAGATCACCTCGGATCGGAAAAAGTCACACTTCTTTAGATTGGCATAGATTTGTTGATAAGTGTAAATTACTTTACACTCTTTACACTTTCAAGGCATGTTTAGGCTTAGAATTGATCATAATTATGATTTAAATCTTAAGTTTTAGTACTTAATTTATATAAAATATTAATTTCAGGTAAATCACAAGCAAAGGTATGAAATATACACAAGAACAACAACTTGTTAGTCAATCATTACCGTAAGGAGAAGGAATCAATGAAGTAGTATCAAGAAGTATCAATCACGAGCATAATAATGAAGTAATGAAAAATCCAACCCCAATCACATCTTCAATCACGGCCTTAAATGACGAAATACTGATGGTCCCCCTATCAATCACTGCCGTGATTGTATAGCAGGAGGATGATTACAGCCAGAGTTACTGGCGTAATGCAATTTAATAAAGCAACGATGTTACGACATTCATAAATTTATTACCCCATGCTTTTTTGTGAAATTATCCATCTCCTTATCATTCCTACCCTTATAGATGTTCTTAAGCCTTAAACATCCACTCTTGCTATAGCCTTAGCCTAAATCAACCTAGAACTTTCAAGTCGCAATTCAACTTTATATTGAATCATGATCGGCCTGTCTAAGCTCATTTCTAAGCTAGTTTATTGAGCCCATGAATAGATACCAAAGAAATTTTTTTCTTTTTTATAGTTTGAAATTTATATATATGTATAATACATACATTATATTAAATACGTATATTATATATGTTAATATCTATAATATATACTTTATTAATATATATAAGACATATAATATGTATAATAGATATGTTAACACGTAAAATAGACTATATAAGTGATATATAATATGTATAAATATATGTGTTAATATAATATATATGTAAATTAAAAAGAAAAAGGATTTAAGCCTATTAGTTCAAGCAAATTAGGAGACTTCAACCACCTAGACTTATATGAACCGATAGGTCTTTAGCTGGTTCAAGCTCGCCATAGGTGAGCCAATTCTAATTCAGTAACCAATGGGTTGGTTTTATGTCGGTTCATAATTCAAAGCTGGCCCTTTCTTAGGTCTACGTAGCCTTTACTTAAGCAAGCCCATAACCCACCACCATCCATTATTCGACCTAGGCCCTTAATTCCTCCAGCTCTTTTCACAAGAAAAACACCACCTTTTCTAAGGCAGTATCCTACCTCTATAGATCACCCGTGTACTACTCCCTTGGGGACTCCTCTTAAAGCTTACTTAAACCATCCTCTATAGCTTAAACAGGATCTAACATGTCCATAATAGCTAACTTCAACTAGCCACTTTAGCCTCCATCAATGCTCCATTCCCTAAGGACTTTACTTAAATGGCTTACTCATCTGCTATGAAAGGAAGTCATGGGGGTTTCATCATATTCAACAGTAAGATTAGCAACACTCTTGCCATCCATCTCAAATCAAAAGCTTTTCCTAAAATCATTTTGCTACATATGGAATCTTTTAAAGGTAGTTATTTATTGTATTTAAACTCTTCAACACTCTTATAAAGAAACTAAATCAACCTTCATATTCAAAACACAAAAAAAAAAAAAAGTTCAAGGAAAAGCTTGTGGTACATACATGTGTTACCATTAACTTGGCTCTCACATCACCATATCTATAAAGTAAAGGAGAAATAATCAACACTCTTGATATATGAAAATTCAATATACTTTACGTTTAGTACTTAGTTTTTATATTTTATTCAACAAAGCAACATTATGCCCTTATCTTTTTCTTGCACCCTCTTTATTTGGAGTTTTATACAAATATAGGGCCCTTTTTGAAAAATAGTAAGAAAAGGGGCCCTGGCAATAAATAGTCAAACTTTTATGCATGTACCACATGATTGGCATACTGGATCGTATCCCATATGACCTTGCATCGTGTTACCAATGGTCTCCCATTGATAATTGAGAAACCATAGTAGGGCGATGTGTGGAAATCTGTCCCGTGCCCACATCTATAAAAGGATGGTGGCCTCTCCAATCTCATGTATATCCAACTTAGCAACTAAGTATAGCTATCTATACAACCACACCCAACATGTAAAGCTCTAGCTATATTACCTTACAATGATAAAGTCCTCAAGTAATGGTAGAAACATTAAGTGGATTAGGCTAAAGAATTTATACATGAAGATAAACCCTTCCATCAAGCTAAGAATGAAAGCACATACATACTACCTAATGTCTCATTGTCCACACTACAGAGAAGTATCCTAAAGTGCCAGTAGAGCCATGTAAGGGACATATATGCCTCTTCGATCCTTATAGGCCTCAATCCCAACAATCTCTTGCCCCCATCAACCTAAGTCTAATCCCCATTCATCTCTGTCCTCCCTACCACTGCAACACCCTCAATTGAAAGACCGAAAAGCACTGCCATATCCTGCAATGTGATCGAAGCATCGCTAGTGGGTAGGTGGAAGGTGTGTGTCTCCAACCTCTATCTCTCCACCAAGGCTATGATTAAGTGCCAATCTAGCATTATGAAGGGAAGTTGAGATACACCTTAGAATCTAGCCTCCTGCACGTAAGGCTTAACCCCATGATGTATTGGGATATCCTCTCCATCCTTATGGAGAAACAACTTGCTACATTTTACATAAGATGCATAGGCAGCCTCCTATGAAAATGAATGCATTAATGGCTAAGTAATACAGCTTGTATGTAGTAATGTTAGCATATAAGAATATGATTACTCACTTAGCCTTCTCAAACTACCTATGAAAGATGGCTAGCCTAACCCTTAAGTACACCTGGATCAATAGATCCAGGCTCTACCTATCTTGCAAAAATACACAAATATGGTTATTAATTGGAACAATGTACAAGAGAATATGGCTAGTAATCAGAACAATGTATGGGAGTTAAAACAAATGCATACAACATAACAGTAAGTCATATATGTATATCACATTTACCGGCCCTACTAGTTCTTGGAAACCTGCTCCTATTTTGTCCTTCTCTTCTATAAGTGCCATACTTGGTCCTATTAGCGCACTCCTTAACATCCATTTCCATATAATTCCTCTTCCTTCTAGGCTTACCCTTTTTAAGTAGTAGGTGTATGTTAGGGTGGAGATACGGAAAGCTCACTTGTGGCTAGTTTAGCTTATCCTAGATCAAATAGAAATGGATATGGTAGCACTCCATCTGATGTGTTTACTTATACAATAGGTCTATTACCATTTTGCTATCAACCTTTATCTTTACAGTTGTTGCACAAGCATGGGAACAAGGGATCCCATATATTTGCCATTTCTGACACATGCATGTATGATTTCTGAAATCAACTGTATGCATCCTCTACACTCCCTTAAGGCTAATCTTTATCATGTGGCTTCCAATCAAAATCTCAAATAACCTATTCTACAAACTGAATGATATGACATTATGTGAACTAGCTCACCCCCTCCAAGTCTTATACATCTCTATGGCATGGTTGGTGAAAAATTTGCTACCTAATATTGCCTCAAACGCTTTTTGATGTCTTGCTTCCTTATACGCCATCCAATTGTAGAAGATCTTTTTTACTGGTGTCGTCACTGGTAATCCATGCACCGCTTTCAATACCGAATCATAACTCTCAACAATATTCAATGTTATGTACCTAAATCAATAATAGTACTCATCATATGCTAAAATCCACATCACTAAGTCTACATCGTCAAACCACTCGAGAGCATCCTCCTTCACTTTACCGAGCTAATCCATGAAGCATTTGAATTTTCTTTCCTAAGCTTAAACCCCGACAAAGCAAAGAAGTATATTACATTGTTGATTTTTATGAACTGTGTTGAAATTACTTACAACGTGCCATAGACAATATCTCCATACTTCAAATGGAGGGTGCCATCCATTCGATGGCTCTTCATATGCAGAATTGATGCCAGACTATCTATTAGAAATAAGAGAAAGGGTTTCACTTTCTAGCCAACCACATGCTACTTAAGTTTTTAAAGGAACCATCCCCATGTTTCCGTTGATTCTGTATCTACAAACCCAAAGACCAATGAAACTATCGAATTGTTTTTGTCCATGTTATATGCAACTAACAACTTGTGACCACACTTGCCATATAAGAAAGTATTATCAACACATATTAAAGGTCGGTAGTATTTGAAGGCCTCTACACATGGCTTGAAGGTCCAAAGAACCTACTTAAACTAAGATTCACCTGGTTTTGGTGAATCCACTTGAGTTCTCGGATTACTTATCTTCATTGCATTTAGTAGTCTTGGAAGCTCGTTGTATGACTTCTCCTAATTACCATATACCATCCCAATTACCTTACTCTTAGCCTTGAAAACCCTCCCATTGCACATAGTATATCGATACATGTTTTGTATGTTGGCTGCAAGATCAGTAACCTTTACATTAGGGTTATTTCATACATATTGACGAAGCTTCTAGCTATGATGTTGCTATCGATTTGGAGATGATCCCGGTTCATCATTAAGTTCACAGAAGTCTGCCATCCTTCTAAAATGATGATTGTGAAAAATCCATTTGACTTCTTCATGTATGCCCATAGCTTCCACTTACAACCTTCATCCTTCTTTATACAATATACTGCATAGACTATCTTGTTCAATATGTCGACATAAAAATTGCAATGGTTCTTTACGCAAAACAACTTTACTACATCGACAAAATCCTTTTTGTTGTTAAACGCATGCCTACACTTAAGTCATCACTCGTGCTAATGCTACTGCACATTTTATTGACATCTAGCTCAAATATCACATGTCCACTGGTGTTATATTCATTATTATAAAGAGGGATATGATCTCTAACAACCCTGTCAATCGTCTTATTTTGTTATAGAAGTTCTAGAGTTTGTGCCTAATACATACCTCTTGGATGCTGTATTCCCAAAAGACTCAGCCATCTCAATGAAATTTTTAATATCTTCATCGTCTCTAATCACCATTAACTTATAAGCAACTCCCACATTATAAAAGAAAGGATGTTTGTGTACAATGTCAACCCTAGTTAGCTCAATTTCGACGCTTCCATAAATCTTCTAAAAAAAGTAGGAGAAGTTTGCATCATTTCTCATCTTTAACTTCTTACCAAGCTCTCCACTGTGTTCTAGCCCTAAGTTATCATCGATAATATTTTCATTGGCATATACAATTACTTTTATGTAATTTGCCATTCTCATCTTAGTAATATCACCATCAACCAACAAATTAGTTAACAAAATAACTAACTCTTAAGCACCACACATCAACATAATAATTTGCATTCACACATCTCCATAAATTTATGAAGTTACGAGGTAAAACTCTATTGGAATTTCCTCAAATACATGGTATATGTTGAATTTCAATTCAAAATTTGGGCATTACACCTAGGATTTCATGTTAAAAAATACATAATACATCAACTAACATGTGTTTTAACTATTTCTAACATTACTTCATGTAATAGCTTAATAAATATTATCAAAAATAATAAACTAGGGTTTAACAACTATATATAAAATGGGAATGATTGTTGAGAATTACTCCTAAAAAAATGACATAACTAACATGAAATGCATGAAATGGAGAAAGATTTAACTTACCAATACGATTAGAGTGAAAGATAGATGAAATCGAGATGTGAGATGAAGATATTGCACGAAGGAGGTGCGTTTTCAGTAGTATAGGAGGGTTTTTTCTTTTTCTTTTTGTAAAATTTCATTCTATACTGCTTCCAGCGAGTAGTTGCTATTTTTGTTTAGGATCCATGGAATGTGCATGAGGTATACGCCTTCGGTGTAAATTTTAAATGTACTAAAAGTGCATGCAATATATATATCTTTATTATACCATAATCTCAATATTTATTGCTAAGAGCCATTTTCCATAATATTTTTTTTTTAGATGGCTCCATATTTGTATAAAACTCCTTTATTTGTTGAGGTCATTCGGTTTCAATTATTTCCACTTCACTCTTTATACGTATAAGAAATGCATATACATAACGGCTTGTATAACCCCTTCAACGTAAAATTTATATTAGCATTCAATGTTTCGTTTATATCCCTATTTGTCGTAACTTGCTATACATAAAAGTAAAGGAAAGATATTTATGATGTTTTGTTAAGAAATAAACGTACTCGAGGGGCCTATATTTTTGGTATTTTTCTTCTTTGAGTTTTTATATTTCCCTATTTCTATTTTTTTTTTAATTCTAAGACAGGTTTTATCTAGTTGGAGTTACTAGTATAGCATTAAATGCTACTGTAATTTATTTGTATATCATTCAAATACCATACCATGTCATCTATTTTTTTTTTTTTTTATGAAAAACAACTAATATAGCTAACAAGACATACCATATAAATAATTCATGAATTTGTTTAGACTCACATTAATGACTTTACAAGTTTTTTGTTATTAATTTTTTTCATTTTTGTCACCTATCATTGTACTATAACTTTTTATAAGAAGGAGAATCAAAGACAATTGGTACACCATTAAGTTACAATAACTTTAATACTATATGGTATCTTGAAATGAGATGATCCACCTAACTTACTTTTAAATATAAGTCTTCATGAGGAAAAACACAAAACATAGAACTTGAAATAAAAAATAAAAAAGAAAATAAAAATAGGTATAATTTATTTATTTTGTAGCCCTAAGAGCATCCCCATTGATGCCCCTGAACATGGGTTCCAAGTGAGATCTTTCATCATTGAAGCTAACATTTTAAGGGGGCAACTTTCAGATTTTGGTAATTTAATGCCTGATGTTTTCTTTTTGGTAATTTAATATGTTCAATTTAATGTCTCTAAAAATGGAAAATTAACGTTATTACATTATTTTTTTTTACATTTTAGTGTTTACACTTTAGTTTTGATTGTATTTTAATGTTTATATTTTAATTTTGATGTATTTTAGTATTTCATAGCATATTAATTTGTAAAAAAACAATTTCAATTTTTCTTAATTAATAAATTATTGAGAAAATTACAAAAAACCCTTCTAAACTTTGACTTAGGTGCGTCTTGATCCTTTGAATTGTTAAAGTGAAGTTTTTTATTCTCCTAAACTTTAATAAATTAGTAAATAACCTTTATAGTTTCTTTAAACTTTAATTTTTGTATATAAATACCCTATAAATTTTGATTTTGTAACAGCTATAAGAATTGTTTTATCAATTTATTAAAGTTTAGGAGGTTAAAAGCCTCACTTTGAAAATTTAGAGAATTAATCTACATATAAATCAATGTTTAAGTGGGTTTTTGCATTTTCTCCTAAATTATTTTGAATACTAAAAATAATTATTTTCGTACCTGTAATTTCAACTATACATAACTTTTGCTTGTAATGTTCTATTTTAGCAAATTTTATATTATTAAGAAGCTAATAAAACATACTTTTATTTTAAAATAAGATCAAATACATATCTTCTAAAATTGAATGAATTAGACAAAATTTTAAATGATCATAACTTATAAATCACTTGTTATTTGACCTCGAAACATAAATTTTCTGATTGTTAACTAATATACATCTACAAGTATAACATTTTGTTATATCTCCTACACTTCTGATACTAATTTTTTAAATTTCCAATTCCATAACTTGTAATCTTATAACTATTGAAAAATTCATACTACAAACTATTTAAAAGTTATTAATTTGACTTTTAATTATACATTTATAAATTTTCCTTTTTCTTAAACAAACTACTTTAGGTCTTTTGTATTTTTTTTTTTTTGTATTTCTTGAAAATTAATATGCTTTATAAGATTATAATCATTACAAAATTTAAAGAAACATGTTTGTAGCATATAAAAGTTATTTAACATAAAAATTGATGAATTCATAAAAGTAAGGTAAATTATAATATATGGAAAATCACAAAATTTAGAAAACATTTGTAACTTATGTAGATTGTTACAAAAAATAAATGAGAATTACAAAAAGCATAAGAACTATGAAAATACAAGAAAACCTAGAAGAAATTGCGAAATTTTCCTTTAGCTATTTTCTTTTTTCTTATAACAATTTATTATTTTTAAAATATAAAAATATAAGGATTTAGACTAGTATATCTAAAAAATTAATAATTTTCTTCTATATAACTTTAAATTAAAATAGCTTTAGATAGCTTATAACATGAGTTTTCTAATGATTATATAGCTACAGTGATGCGATAATTGATTTGTAAGTTATAGATTTACAAAATTATAAAAATCAGTAAAGAGATAATATAAGATATATAGCAAAATATTACGATATAAAGGTTTATTGTTCGATAAGTCTTAATATTAATGCTTATGGCAACTTGATTTACAAGTTAAAATAATTTCAAAATTTTACTTAATTCATATATCTTAAACACATATCAAATCTTATTTTTCAATATAGGTGGTTATAAAGATTCTAATAATATTAGATTTGCTAAGATTTAACATCACAAATAAAGATATACATTATTGGAAATTATTAGATATAAATAAATTTCCTTAATTTTAAAAATGATATATCAATTAGGAAAAATTATAAATTAATTTTGAATAAATTAACAAATAAATAAATACTAAAATGCATTAAAATAAAAGTATAGACACTATAATGTAACCATAACTAAAGTATAAATATAAAATGCAAAAAATTATATAAGTTGTTAACTTTACTATAGATAGAGATGCTATATTAAATCCAAATTAAAGAAGGAAACACTAAATAAAAAAAATAAAAATTTAGATAATAAATTACCAAAAGTTGAAAGTACGCCTTTATCCTAACTACTTGTTAAAAATCTCAAAAAATTATTATTAAAAGTTTATACCATGGATCTTATAGATAATATAAATAAATATTAAAAACCTCTTAAAAATCTTATAAATAAAATGGAGATTATTGAATTATTTACCTGGTATCTAAAAATTTTTATTGAAACTCTTATGGATAGGACACTCTAATGGGAAAGACAATTATTCCTTTATTTAAGGAAAAAAAAAAAAGGAAGTTCCATTTTTTAAGGGAAAAAGGATATCTTCTTTGAGGAATTGCCAACTGTCCTAGAACACTTGGCGATACACGCAGGAAAAATCGGACGATGAAGATGAAATCATGGAAACTCTATCCACCTATTTTATTTTACAGAAAAGAAAACTTAACCTTACCTTCTCTGTAAATAGGGAAAAAATGGTAGAAATTACGGCAAAACCAAAATACCAGTAATCTGCATCGTCAAATCCGCTTTTCTTCTTTATTCCACTCTGTGTATTGTGGGCTAGTGACAGACAACAACAGTATTTTCGCTGTCTATTCATTATTCTAAACTTTTCTGTGTCTTCATCTACGACCTTGTCCGAATCAAATACCTCTGTCAAAACCAACAAGCCAATAAAAAAAAAAAAAAAGCATTAAACAATACACCCCACATGCATACGCGTCTTCATACAAAAGCCTCTACTCGTCCACCCTTTCATTTTTCTCACATCATCATCATCATCGTCTTCTTCTTCCTTGACTTTTAACTCTACACAGAAAAGGATCAAAACCCAGTTCAAGTTTTGGGGTTCCTCAAATAATGGGTGTTTATTTTTCTAGTGAGTTTTGGGGCTCTAGTGTTGTTTTGCCTCAAAGGTCTAAACTTGGGGATTTACCGGAGAGTTGTGTTGCTTTGATTTTGAGGAATTTAGAGCCGAAGGATATATGTAGATTGGCTAAACTTAATAGGGCTTTTCGGGGTGCTTCTTGGGCTGATTTCGTTTGGGAATCGAAATTGCCCAGAAATTATGGTGTTCTTTATGGGAAAGTGTTTGATGGGCGATGTGAAAATATGGGTAAAAGAGAGATTTATACTAGGTTATGTAAAGTTAGTTCCTTTGATGGTTGCACCAAGGTAAATTCTTTTTCATTTTCTTTTTTCATTCTTTGTGCAATTTATTATTATTAATATTTTATATATATTTGGAGGTTTTCGGGTAAAAATACAAGCATGAAGAAGCAGGATTTGTTGGTTTTGGGTTTTGGATTTTCTGAGTTTCGGGTGTTGATTGGCAAAAGATCAATTGAATATGGTGATTTGAAGCTGGTTAATTTAGTTTTCGCCTATTGATATTTGGTTATAGATTTTGTCTTGCCTTTTTTTTTTTTCTTTTTTTCTTTTTTCTTTTTTTTTTTTGTGGAAGAAGAAAACGTATGAAAAGGGTTGAAAAATGATGGAAAACGTCAGACAAATGGACTAGTTTGAATATGTGTTTATTTATTTGTGTTTGTGTTGGCTATATGCAAACATTAGGGAAGAAGATGGCCTAATGAGAAAATTCTTGCAGTTGATAGGAGTTTAACATATTCTGTGTTATATTTGTTACAAATAGATTGGTATTCATTGGATCAATTAGTTTTTAAACCATATTGGGGTATAAGTTTTTGTTTTTCATTTTACTTAGATGAATAAGTTGTTGACGGATGAATTTTATGCAGAGGGTTTGGTTGGATAAACGGACAAACCGTGTTTGTTTAGCCATATCTTCAAAAGGTTTAGCAATTACTGGGGTTGACGATCGCAGATATTGGAATTACATCCCAACTGAGGAGTCTCGGTGAGTTTCATAGTTCCTCTGAGAATTTTGTCTGATTTTAAGATTATTATTATTTCAGTATGTTTTAGTTGAGCATATCTCAATGGCCGATTGTCCCGGGTATCATCTTTCCAGAATCGCAAAATGTTTGGTAAATTGATCTTCTGTCAGATTCTAATAGATGTTATGGTTTCATTGCTTGAGGCTTCTGATATAGAATGGGAATTTGATTAGTTTGATGATCATGTCTTACCTTATTCTTTTTTGTCAAAAGTGAAAAGAAAATTTTTATTTTTCCTCTCCAAAAGAGATATCTGCTGTATCAAACACAAAGCATGGTTTGCGTCTAATTTGGCGTATTCTTTCTCAATGTACTTTTATTTGATTCTTCCCTTGAGTATCATTTCTTGAGGGGTTTTTAGCGCTGAATCTGGCTCATGGAATTCAGATAGATAGTAAGAATGTTTATATTCTTACGTTTCATTGAAAAAAATTGAACTTGCCACCCTTGTTGGTCCGTGATAAGCGCTGTACATTTCGCAGGTGATAAATAGGGTCATATTGATATAGCTTCCAACAAGAAGTCAGCGCAACTGTCACCGACAGATATTACCTTGTACATTTCCTTCTCTGGCTTCATCCTATGCCCCATTCATCTGTTTTTTATTGTTGGAAAAAAATTTATCTCATCTCATTTACCCAAAAAGAAATTTATCTCATCTCTGTTGGGAGATATATAAGCATAAAAAGATAGGTTACACCAACATATTTTTTTCCTCGAGAAATTCAATTTTAGATGAGATTGTTAGTTTATTACAGGCTTAATATCCATGTACTTTGCTTTTCAAGAGTCATTTATTTAGTAGCCTACCGATATAAGCAGTGCATCTGTAGTTTTTCTTCATAAATATCTTCTTATGTTCCTCTGGAGCAATTTAGCTTTCTCGATTACAATTAAAGGGAAAGGTCACCAGCAGTCCTAAACCGGTTCTATTTTGTCAATCGAATCCTACCTTTCTAAAGGTATACTTGAATCCTAAACATTTTAAAAAAGATGTCAACTAATTCCCATAACATATTTTTGAAAATTGACAGCTGTACTCATTTCTTATTTTCTTGAAAAACTTTTAGTACTTAAATGCACCAAGTATCTAAATGATACAACACCATAAAAGTTCAGGAATTAAGTGTATCATTGGAAAGCTTTAGAAGTCAATTGACAAAATGCAAAAAGGCTTAGTGCTTCTGTTCTTGGATGCTGATAACTCATGCTTGTGCTATCTGTTTACTGGTTGTATGATTTCATTGGTGCTTCCCTTTTCACCTGGATAAAGTAGAGAACATTAAAGATTTTAGTTGTTGGGGTTCTGTTCATTGTTTCTGATGGATGCGTTCATTTATACAACATTTGGTTTAATGGGAATATTTCCTTTATGCAGGTTTGGCAAGGTTGCATATCTTCAGCAAACTTGGTGGTTTGAAGTTGATGGAGAGATTGAATTTCCATTCCCAGAAGGTGCATATAGTGTGTTCTTCAGGCTCCAGTTAGGGCGAACGGCCAAAAGATGGGGTCGAAGGACATGCAATGCCGAGCATGTACATGGATGGGATGTAAAGCCAGTGCGGTTCCAACTCTCAACTGCAGATGGACAATCTGCATCATCTCAATGTTTCCTGGCCGAGCCTGGCAAGTGGACAAACTACCATGTTGGTGACTTCATAGTTCGGGGTAGTGATGCCTCGACCAAGGTCAAATTCTCCATGACCCAGATTGATTGTACTCATACCAAAGGTGGTGTGTCCTTAGACTCTGTAATTATTTACCCCATAGAGTATAAACAAAGGCTAAAGCGTTTTTAATATGCGATTAACCATCTAAGATAGGCATGAGATATCTGTATAATATTTAGTCATTTTAGGAAGTAGACCGAAATACTGGTCTTTTTTTTTTTTTTTTGGTAGGACTAAAAGTGTCTGTATACAAGCAAGGAAATGTGAATATTAAAACATCCTTGCATGTTCTAGGTCAAATTTTCAGTGTAATTCTCTCTTTTTTGTCTTGCTATTGTTGAGGGTCCCTTGCACAAGTTTGGGAAATGTTTTTAGTTAATGGTAGTATGCGAATGCCTTAGTTTTCATTGCATAAATTAGACTGGTTGATCTTGGCATTGGCAAGTCGAATTTGGGCGTGCATGGATTCTAATCGATCCTTTTCTGGATTGGGTTCATCCTTCTGTCCTTCAGTTTACATGGTTGAGTTTGGTAATGCCGTGCCAATGTGCATTTTGATGGGAGGACGAATGCTGTGAATCACGAATGTCCGTCCTGTCCGTCCTCCCCAAGTGCAGATAAATATTGATGATATTTGAACTGAGTTTTTTGTTTTCTGGAAACTAATACTTACTGATCTCATGGGTAAGGCATACGCAATAGAGGTGCTCCTAAGAAATTCTGCAATTGCACGTACATCTCTGTTTCTAGTTCTTATCTGTTTCAAGCACTGCTACTGTTATCGCTACTCTACTGCAACTATCATATAACCAAGTATAATCGATAGTTAAAACACTACGTATATATACACGTAATATGTATTACTTAATGAATCCTTTCTCATATGTGCTATAATTGTAGTAGAATAACTATGTATGTCAATAGATTTTGTGAGGCATTGAAAGAATCATTATCCATTTACCATAATTAACAAGAACATATATGCTTTTATGTTCCACATTTGTGTCAAAATTTAGTTAAATCTTTTATATTGAATCGCGTAATTATAATAAGTCTATACTAAATTATCAAATCTTATTTTTTAAATGAGTCATTTAAATTTTTATGTTCATTTTGTTGTATCAATTGAATCTCTCATTAGTATTTCTCACAATATATTATGATATGAAAGAGGACTTAGTTAGTGCAATGATATAACATGAAAACAAATAAAAAGGTCTTTCTTTGAAAAATAAAAAATAAAAATTAATGTGTGTGTGCATACAGTTAAATAACCACTTGAAATCTGGAGGATTTAATTGGACCTTGACAATAGACGATTTCCAATATACTTATCCCAACATATTTTGCTTTTGAAATTGTGGGTTGAATATTTTTGTGACTAGTGCTCTAAAGCGTTTTGGGGTGGCTGGGGAAAGTGATATTCAATTGACCAAATATGTACTAGAAAGAACAAAATTCATCTTCTCTGTTGGAAATAAACTATTTTATTGAGACTACTTCAATATTTTATTCGTGCACTTTTACCTATTAACCCCTAAAACGTGGAGTTATACCCTATTCAACTCCTAAAAGGCTTGTGTTAGTCAAGGGCACTGGTATTTCCAAAAACTGTGTGCTGGTCAAGGACGTTGGTATTTTCTGCTAAATAGTAATGGGGTATAGGAAGGTGAACCTGGACCATCTTAACTTTCCACTTTTGTCCCCATAAATCCCAAACTATCAACGTGTTGAATTTTGAAGGACTCTCGATCATTGGTTAACAAGGTGAGGAGAAAAAGGAAAAAAAAAAAATGGAAATTACTATGGTTGAAATAGTCCTTTCACAATAATCTTTAATAGACACACTTTCTAAGAGCTTAGGGAGATGTAAAATGACAAAAAGATATAGATGCAATTTATCCTTTTTGTTTACTATCCATTCATGACGATGATCGCTATACTAAAACAGTCCATGCTTAAATGGGAACTTTTGGGGTAAATAATTAGTTTTCAAAAAAGAAAAAGACAAAATCTTATAGAAACTTGTTAGCAATTTTACCAAATCCGATCTAAGTTGTTAACCCGAACATGTGTGAGGATCCATAATTAAAAGAATGAACTAGTTTCGACCAAGTCAAAATGGAGATTAGACCAAACTGGTTTTATAGCCAGATCAGGTCAAACTAGATTAGATCGTACAGATAAATTCGAGTTTGACAATATTACTTAATGAATAGAATAATTTATAAATCACATGTTCGAGCATTTAATCTTTTTATATGTATATTGTTTAAAGATGTTAAATGTACCATTCGAAAATGTCTAACTTTAAGGAAGAATAGTGGACGAGATACAAATGCAATTTCATCTATGATAATGAAAGATTGTTGTAAATCATCTCAAAGGGATAAATTTAGCACAAAACGGACTTGAGCATTCAAGATAGTTTCATCGTAATGTAAAACATTGGATACTAAATCATAATGGATGGCAGTCATCTGATTAATAAGCAATTATAAACATTTATATTTCGACGCTAATAATGTTACCATATGAGCGAAACATGATTGTTAATTTGGTTATCATAGCATGATGTTTGATGAATTGATACTTACGCACATTGTTATATACCACCTTTTCGGACCAGTGCTTTTGCTCCGAACAAAATTTTGGACATGTGAATTGTCTATTGATTGATTTTGCATACTTTCACCGTTTTGTCCAATTAAGTAATTTTATTGGGCCAAATCCAATTGAATAATTGGGCCGTATAAAAAGGGCTACGATCTCGACTATGATAGTAAGATGCCTATGCAATGTGCTGGCCCGCTGCGATAGTTGCATGGTCTTATGGATTTTATATAGTTTAGATTTGGTAATCGCTTGGATACAATTTTTTACACCAAAAAGGTTTCTAACCCAACCAAAGGGTGATTATGACCTCAATTTTAGCCGATTTGGCTCTTCGTTTTCGTCTTGTTTTAGTATCGATTTGAAATAAGTCTTTAGATAATAAAATTACTATAAAAAGTAACAATATACGGGATTGGATACACAATTTACAAAATAAGAAATTAAGTCGTATTGTCATCTTCTTTATTAGAGAAATGTAGGTCATGGAAAAATATAAATCACTAGAGATTTAACAAAAACTGTAATTGATGGTAGTTATTGGTGTGACCTCCTTGGGCCCAAGGTAGAATGGTCTCAAAACCACAATGCCGGGAACAACCGATGCTGATCATGCCAGGTTTATAGCCAAACGGTTAACCATTAATCGATGATTCTTACGAGGTATGAGCCAAACGGTCCAATTACCAAATAGAGTGATGGCGCTTCGATATGCATGAGAATAAATGGTCTAGTTGAGGACACCCTCCCCCAACCTCCTAACCAAAACCGACCCCTGCTAACCTTTGTCAATTGGGGACTCTTCCTCGGACAATTTTACAACTCACGAGAACTTCTTGTATTAACTACAACATAACCTTTAGTGGTTCTCCTCGAGGAAAATCTAAGGTCATGCGCTTTGATCGTACGGAAGCACCACACGTTTATGTCAATCACAATGAACGACTTTTAAAACCCTGCACACTGCACCTTTTATCTAATTAGGTAGTTGCTACACAAAGATTTCCTATTCAATCGGTTGTGTTTCTTCTATCACAGTAGCTTGGAATACATGAAAAGAAACTGACGAGCCATAAAACTGCAAAAATAGATTGAGTAAACCCATCCTTTGTTTTTCAATTGATTAGACCGATTTTTTATTAAGCCAATCTTTTTGAACGATTATTCTCGACAAAAGCTTCAGATTTTACTCCATATCAAGGTTTTAACACAACTGAGCTTGTATCGTTCTACGGATTGTCGCCTCTGCCCCCCCTTATCTCACTCACATTGTGATTTGTGCACATGCAGTAATTAACTTGCTCAGAGAAGATGCCCTCGCTGTGCTTCTCCTCGCTCCAGTTCACTTAGTCATTAGCCTATTAAAACTCAAGATATAGGAAAAAGATTAAAATAGGTATAATTACACTATATACACGTAATGTGTAACTATCAATTATATTCGAATACATACCAATTAAATAAAAATTTTTATAAAAAGTATCGCTATCATATGTCTTAATATAATTGATAGTTACTATACTATACATATATATATATACATCATGTATTATTTAATGAATCATTTTTCATAAGACCCATTAACTCTAGTAGATCAACTACGTACGATGATAGACTCAGTAAAGCATTAAAAGAATCCTTATCCATTTATCATGATTAACAAAAACATATATGCTTTTACGAAGGTACATTAGAAGTCTTCCACATTTGAATCAAAGTTTAGTCAAATCTTTTATATCAAATCATGTAAGTATAATAAGTCTATGCTAAGATAATCAAATTTTATTTTTTAAATGAATCATTTAAATCTTTATGTTCATATGGCTGTATCAAGTAAATTCATCGTCAGTATAATCCCACGGTATATGATCATATGAAAAGAGGATTCAATTGGTGTTGGTGCAATAATATAATGTAAAGGATTTTTATTAAATTTTCAAACAATTAAAAAGGATATTTTTTCTTTTGTTTTTCCTTTTTAATGTGTGTGTACGCAATTAAGCAACCACTTAAAATATAGAGGGTTTAATTAAATCTTGACAATAGACGACTTCCAATATATTTATCCTAGTATATTTTGCTTTTGAAACTTTGGGTTGAATATTTTTGTAGACATTTTGGGGGTGGTTGGGGAAAGTGATATTCAATTGAAACAAAATGTTCTAGAAAGAACAAAATTCGTCTTTTTGCGGCATGATCTCCGTTGGAAATAAACTAATTTTATTAAGACTACTTTAACATTTGATTCGTGCACTTCTATGTCAATCCCTAAAATGCGGGGGTTATACGTTATGCCATACTCATCTCTGGAAACCGTGTGCTAGTCAAGGACGTTGGTATTTTCTGCTAAATAGTGATGAGGTCTGGTAAAATGAACCTGGACCAACTTAACTTTCCACACTCTGTCCCCATAAATCCCAAACTGTCAAGGTGTTGAATTTTGAAGGAGGAAGGGGAAAAAAGAAAGGGAAATCACTAAGGTTAAAGTAGTCTTTTCACATACATTTAAAATTTAATATTTATCATTATTTAAAAAAAAAAAAAAACTAATGTCATGAATAGACGCACTCTCTGAGAGCTAAGGGAAAAGTAAAATGACTAAAGGACTCAAATGCAATTTATCCTTCTGTTACCATCAATTTATAAAGTCATGGGCTATACTAAAATAGTTTATAAATTAAATGGGAACTTGGGAGGGTAAATAATTAGTTTTCAAACTTCCGAGACCCGAAAAACATCAAAATCTGTGAATATTATTTTGATTTTTTTCCGTTTTAGCCAATTACTATATTACAATTTTGGAGGTGGGGAACTCAAATCCAATCAATTTTAATAGAAAATTAATATTTATATCACTAGACTATAATGGTTTTTTATTATGTATTTTGATTAAAAATGCTAAATGTAGTATTAGAAATATCTATCTTTAAGGAAGAATAAGGAATAAGATACAAATACAATTACAACTATAATAAAAAGAGATTATCGCTAAATCATCTACTGTAAAATCTGGTATAAAGCGGACTTAAGCATTTGAGATGGTTTCATTATAATGTAAAATATTGTATATTAACTTATAATATAGACGATATCATCTGATTAATAAACAATGATAAACCTTTGTGCTTCCGATTCTAATTATATGCTACCATAACGACGAATCATGATTGTTAATTTGTTATCACAGTTTGATGTCTGACGAAGCAATACTCATGCACACTGATGTATATCAATCTCTTTGGGCCAGTGCTTTTTCCCTGAACAAACGAGGATTGGGAAATGGAGCCTTCGGCCTAATATACACGAACTCGTGGACATGCGAAATGTCAATTGATTGATTTTGCATACTTTCACTCTTTGGGCTTCGAAAGTTCAATCATCTTGTCCAATTAAATAAAGATGCATGTATTAGGGTTCCTGCATGTTCTGGTGGGTTTTATAAAGTAATCGGGAATAATGGTTTCAAATTTCCGTGATTTGCTTCCTTAGGACAAAGTATAGGATATGATCTCTTCTAAATGATAGATACAAATCAGAACCCGTATCTGATATAATACGGGATATGAATATTAATATATGTGACACATCGTGTAGAGTAAGAGATATAAATATATGATAAATAAATTTATATTAACTTGAAAAATTATGAAAACAACTGAATCATAGGATATTTATAGTCCTAAAACCGAAGAATAAGTAAGGAAATTAAATAAAATCTAGATCCCATAAAAATCAAGCATAAATAGAATAAAGGATAAATAAACTAAAGATAAATTTTCTTGAAGTAACACTATATGCTTGACAGCCTTATAACCTTGGCAAACCATGCAAAATTGACTCCTCAAATAGCATTAAATCATGGACTGAATTGATAAATTATGGACTCCATAACTATCTATATGCAAAAGTTGTGGCCTCTCAAAGCTAAGCCTCCTTCAACTCAAAAATTAGAATTTCACTTCTAAATTCGTGGTTTTTTTATTAGCTTATGTTTTCTTCTAACACTTAGTGCTTTTGACGCAATCCTTCTTTTGCTTCTAATTAACTAAATGTTCCAAGTATTGTAATCCTAACTCGTTCGCATCAATTTCCTCCACTTAGGAAAAGCTCACCCTCAAGTTTGGATACATAGGAACTTCAAAATCATGAAAGCAAGATAGATTTGCAAAATATTGAAGGTTTTGGAAATGTCCATGCTTTCTAGAAGATCAATGACATAAATAAAATCATTTATCTTTTCAAGTACCTTATATGGACCATATTTCTTTTATTGCAACATATCATGAGTACTTGTAGGAATCCTCTCCTTCTAAAGATATACCATATGTTGATCACCCACATTAAATGTCTCATCTTTCCTATGCTTGTTAGCAGTTGTCTTATACTTCTAATTCATAAATTCAAGCTTCTGCTTCACTTCTTTGTAAATAATCTATTTAACTATATATTTAGCTTGATTGTTCTTTCCTCCGCCTACAGGTAACTAAATCAAATCAAATATATGTTGGGTCACCTTTATATACACAATAATTGAAAAAGGTGATCTTCTAGTAGCCTTAGGAGCTATATTATTGTATACAAATTCTGCTTGTGCCAATGCAATATTCACTGCCATGGTTTATCTCCACAACTACTTTAAATCAAATTGCTAAAGTTATATTGATAGCTTCTGTCTGCTCATCAACTTCTGCATAAGTCGTGTTGAGGAAATTTAAGGAAGAATCAAATATCTTCTATAAAATTTTCTAGAAGTAGCTTACAAAGTTGGTATTACAATCAAAAGTGAGAGATTTTGGAACCCCATGTAAACAAATAACCTCTTTAAAGAACAACATAACCACTCTAACTATATCAAAAGTCCTTGTACAAGGAATGAGACGAGCCATCTTTGAAAACCTATTAATTACTACAAAGACAAAATCAACTCCTCTATGAGTTTTTACTAATCCCAACATAAAATTCATGGACAATTCTTTGAAAATGCTCTCAAGTATATGCAAAGCCATATACAATTTAGTAATCTTCAACTATCCCTTTTCCCTCTAACATACCATATATATCTCAACAAATATATACACATCTCTCCTTAAATGTAGCTAATAGAATATCTCTTTTACTTTATCAAGTGCTTTGTCTTGGCTCAAGGCACATGTTGAACCTCCTCTATGTAATTCTAGAATCACTTGCTCTCTAAGAGAAGTCTTTAGCAAGCACAACTAACTCTCATTCATCAAATACCCATCAAGCACACTAAATCCATTAAAAGATTGGTTCTATGAGACTTTACTACAAATTTCATCAAAATCCTCATCATGTTCATACTCTCTCTTAAGCAGTTCAAAACCAATAATCCCATTACTCAAAGTAAGCAATAAATATGTTCTACTCAAAGCATCAATAACTTTATTTTGAACACCAAATTTATGCTTCAACCTAAAAGGAAATTTCTATAGAAATTGACACCATCTTGCATATATGTTATTGTTGATCCTTTTCTAACTACTTAAATACTTTAGGCCCTTATGGTTAGAAAACAACACAAACTCTTTAGCTATTAAGTAATGTTCCTAAGTCTTGAGTGATCAAACTACTAAATAAAATTCCCTGCCATAGGTACTCTACTTTTGTCTTGCATCACTCAATTTTTCACTAAAAATACTATTTATCTCCTCTCTTAAGATATGACAACTCCTATTTCCACTCTATTAGCATCACAGTCAACTTCAAGTAATTTGTTGAAATTTGGTAGAATCAAAACTAGAGTGGTACATATCTTCTCCTTTAAAACCTCAAAATATTAGTTACCTCTTCTCCCTAATGAAACTTTCTCTTCTTCAATCACTATGTCCGCAACTATGTTGAAATTTTTAATGAAACATCTATAAAATGTAGGCAACCTATAAAAGCCAAGCAATTCAAAAATATTCTTTGGCATAGGCCAATCTCTTATTGCTCTAATCTCATCATCATCAATTTGAATACCTTATGCTGACACAACAAACCCTAAGAATAGTAGTTTATTCTTCATGAAACTACATTTTCTAAAATTTATGTACAATTTATTATCTTTTAAAATTGTTAGAAATTTCCTTAAGCGCTCTAAGTGCTCTTCTTCTATACAGTTACAAGTTAAGATATCATTGAAATACACTACTACAAATTTAGCAATAAATAGTTTCAATACCTTATTCATCAATCTCATGAAGTACCTAAGAGCATTAGATAACCCAAATAATATCATTAACCACTCATTCAACCCTTTAAGAAGGTTGTTTTCCATTCATCACCAAGCTTGGTTTTGATCTAATGGTATCTATTCTTCAACTCAATCTTAGAAAACCATTTAGATCTATGTAATTTATCTAACTTGTCATCTAACCTTGGAATAAGGGATTTACATCCTATAGTGATTCCATTGCTACCACTGCTATTAATGCAAATCCTCCAACTATCATCTTTTGTTGGGAAAAAAAATGCAAGGATGAGAGAAAGACTTGTCTTCTATACAAGCCCCTTCCATAGCGATTCCTCTACCTTCTTTTTTAGAATTTTACATTCCCTTTGATTTATCCTATAGTAAGGTAAGCTTAGTAAACTAGCCTTAGGAACAAGATCAATATGATGTTGTATGTTTCTCATAAGAGGCAAATCATCAAGGATCTCTTTTGGTATCAACTCCTTAACTTCTACAGTAAAGGATGCATTACCAATGGGTACGTCTCCACTTACAACTTAGTCTCATTCATCATCACATGATTAACCACCAACGTATAAACCTCTCTTATCTCTTTGATTTCAAAATCAAAGTCATAAACAATAGACACAAAAGTACTCTTCTTTGGATTTTCTAATGTAACCTTTGAAGGCAATAAAGCATATTTCACTCCATTCTTCTCTAAATTATACAAATTACTCTTACTTGAATATTGAGCATCTTGATGATATTGGCATGGTTATGAAACAATATATGACCTACATCCATATCTATTACATTATAATAAACTTCACGATGATACTTACCAATTGAGAATGGTACTTTGCATCTTTCTATTACCTTCACTTTCCTACCACTACTTGAATCTATCTTAAAGTATAGGGATTAGAATGTTTCTCCCATGATAAACTTCTTCATAGCATCTCTCCTAATAAAGTTCTCACAATTACTATTATCAATGATGACACCAAATACTTTATCATTGATGGTGCATTTAGTTTTGAATAGTTGATGACATTCAATCTGATCTTCTTACTTTAGAGACACCATCAATCTCTTAAGAACATAAGTTTGCCTCTCATCATGGTACTCCTCCCCTTTAGCTCCATCTGGTTTATCAAGCCTGATTTTTCAATTTTCTATTTAAAATTGAATTCCCCATTTCCGATTAATACTAAACCATAACCCATTTAATATTAATCATCGACTAAAGAAAATTGAGAAATTTCGGTTTTTTATTGAAAATAATTTTTAGAGTCGTCACCCAACCGAAATCGGGAAAAGAAAAAGAAACCGTAACCAATTGGGTGGATTGACTACGATTTTGCTATCGGTCTTTAATTTTAATTTAAATAAAAAACTAGAGGATTCCGAGTTCAGGGGCTAACCTATTAAACCCTAATGGATACTACTATTTATTTACTGAAATTAGGATTATTTTTCTAATTATAATATTTAAAATAAATAGATAAATAAACAAAAAAAATCAAAAGAAAAAGAACCTAAGTTTAACATATTTTATCGTCGCCCCGAAGATGCCTACGTATCCGTTAGCCAGGATCAAACGATCGTAGTTTTTTCAAAAAATCTTTAGTGTGTTGATTGATTTTAATTTTGAAAAAACTGCCCGAGTTTACGTTTTTAGTTTATCCAATTTATTTTAAAAAAAAAAATCTAAAGGGGTCCTAACTCACTAAGTCTTTTATTCTATTTTATAAAAAAAAAAACTCTTTAAAAGTCCTATTTTTTCAAAGGGATTTCTATTATTTTTTATTTCCAAAAATAAATTTCTAAGTGAGAAGATTCTAAAATCATAATACTAAAATATACCTAAGCAAAAAAGGGATAAAATGGTTTTCTATGTGAGGATACCCTGCAAAACTAATTCTTATTAATTCCTATATAAGGCACTTATACTAATACTAAAACTCCTAAACTAACATGTTCATATATTATATATTATGTTAACTAATGAATAACAACATATATATAATAATTAATCTTAACAATCTCTTATCTAATATGCAATGCCTACTTATTTAAATAAACATTATCTTAATATAATGCACCTAATATGTATATCACAAAGAAAACTAATGCTAAAAAATAACTTATACTAATATACACATATATATACATGCATCATGTTAAACTATTAAAATCCTAATAAAATAATAATACAATACAATAAATCAGAAAAATTTGGACAGAACCTGATTGCGTGTGGCCACTGTTTATCTCGTTCAGTGAGGAGCTTCGGCAGGCTGTTTGGCAACCTCTGGCTGTTGTGGAATCAGCCGGTTCGTGCAGTTGATCGGTAAAGTAGGCAATTCGGTGTTGTTAAGCGAGTGCAGCGACGAGGAGAGTGTGCGCTACGCATGGAATTGTTTGGTGCTTGGACGTACGTTAATCAGTATGTGCTGTAATTTGGTGAAGTGGATGCAACGTGCGTGTGTAGACTTGATCAACGACGTGCGGAGTTGATTGTTGGTACTGTGATTAGGCGTGCAACAAGGTATCAATGAGTGTGTGTTCTTTGTAGTAGTGAGGATGGATGGTAGAGTCGTGATGGAGACGTGTACGTGACTGCAAAGATCTTATTCCGTATGTTCGGTCGTCGTTGGGAATGATTTTGCTATTGTAGTTGGCGTTTAGCGCAGGCCGTGGAGTATGATCTTGCTGTCCGTAGAATGTGATGCCGCTATTATGCAGTCGGGGAGGATGGGGACATTGGCTTCAGGCAACGGATGGATTGGGATGGTGTGACTTCGGTCAGGGGCGATCCCGGAGCTGCTGCAAAATTGTTGTTCGGTTGACTTGCGGCTTCGGTCAGATTGCTGCTGCTGCGAGGATGCGCCGCACTTAGTCCATACTTGATGCTGTTGCTAGAGTGTTGATCGTCAGTGGTCCAGTGTGCGGACTAATGCGCTGGAGCGTCAGTGGAGTTTTCGTGAATGAATACGTATTGTACTGTGTGATTCAGCGTAAACGAAGACGTGCTGTTGTGCAGTACTTGATGGAATGTACTGCTGAAGATGGTGATGTTCGCCAACGTGCCCGTACAGCCAGATGTGGATATGCAAGGTTGACTTGCTTCTGTAAAGATAGAAAAATAAAGATATAGGTGTCTGTTGAGACTCGAACCTAAAATTTCAAACTAAATCCATCCTAAATACTCCGCTATTTATCCGTTAAGCCGTTGGCCTGTGTCTTAACATTTACTATAATTAAATTATATTTAAACTATCTGATTCCCTAAATTAAAATTTTTAACTAAACTAAAACTAAAATTAACACTAAAACTAATTATTCCTAATATAAATTACTTCTTAAAAAAATTTTATAATAATTTTTCTTTTCTTATTTTTTTTGGTATTTTCATTATTTGTTAATTTTTATTTTTTTATTTTTTAATTAGGACCCTTTTTGTAAAAATAAAGATTAAGACTATCGAAGGGCAAAAATTAAGTGCTACATGGTTTGTAATAGATTTCCTCATTTTCTTTATCCTTCCTCATGATATTCACTGTCTTTCTTAATAGACATTCATTCTATATATACATTGGTTGACTACATCTAAAGCACTTGTTTATTGTAAGCTTGTACAAGGACTTTTGGTCTTCTTCTCGTCCTTGCTTTTAGTAGTTATTTATATTATCTAACCTAACTCTGTCGGTGCTTGTTTGCTAATGTAGCATCAATTAACACACGGCAAAGGTACGGATTAAAAGTGGCATAGCATTTGTTGACTGAGCATCGATTGACACATGGTGGTGCCATGAATGGGCATGTGGTGTAGGACTGTGACATGGTACCCTAAAGAAAACTACTAAAGGTCAAACCTTAGATCCAAACCTTAACCACACTCTCGCATTGTGACTCTTTGTGTGCACTCGAACTCAACTAACCAATTAACCCAAGTCTAATATATTGAGGATAATTCCTTGTGTATTGGCAATGTGGGACTTACAAATAAAGGGCTTAAAGAACTATTACTTTTCAATTATTCACATGACTTTGTTACATTTTTCTTATTTTGTTTTACTTTCAAATTAAAAATCAAATTCTTAATATTTAATTAAACTCTCAATATCTAATATATTCTATGAAATCTTTCATATCATATAAAATTTTTTTTAAAACTCTTCTAAAATGTGTTGCAAATAGTGGATGAAGATAAGCCTACTAAACTGATTTTAAATAAATAAATAAATTGTAGCAAGTGGCCTATTTTTGGTCCACTATTTGCAACCCATTTTGGAAGAGTTTTGAAGAAATTTCTGTATGATATGAAGGATCTCATGGATTAGATTAAATATTGAGAGTTTTTAGTTTGGAAATGAAACAAAATAAGATGTGTAACAAAATCGAACAAATAACTAATATGTAGTAGTTCTTTAAGTGCTTTATTTGCAAGTTCTACTTTGCCAATACTCAAGAAATTGTTCTCTATACATTAAATTTAGGTTAATTAAATGGGTGAGCTTAAGTGCACCTAAGGAGCCATGATGCAAAAGTGTGGTCAAGGCTTAGATCCAACGTTTAGCCTTTAGCAATTTTTTTAAGGTGCCACGTCATAGTAACAGGCCACATGTCCATCTATGCTACCACCATGTGTTATTTAATGCCACATGTCCATTCACGCCACTACTATTTGTCAATTGATGCCATATCAGCAAGTGCTATGCCACATATCCTCTATGCCTTTACCATTATACATGTCCATCCATATCACCGCCACATATCAATTAATGCCATGTCATTGTATTACACCGCATGTCAATCCGTGCCACTAATATGTGTCAATCTATGCCTTTACCACGTGTCAATTAATACTGCATTAGGAAACGAATATTAACAGAGTAAGGTCAGGTAGTATAAATGATTGTGGAAACTTCAATTAGGTTTTAAATTGATCTTTTCAAACTTTAGGTAGATTACACATTTCAGTAAAGTTCGATGACCAAATGTGACATTATTCCTTTAGCTTTTAACTATAGTGTTTGCTTGTAGCTTTATCCTCCCATATGCTTTCACTACTACTGGCCCTTGCAGTTGTTTCTAACATGAGTCTAAATCTCTCATTAGCTCCAATAATATTATAACTATCATAATTCCTTCTATAATACTCTTATTGCATCAATATTGCCTTTAAGATCATGCTCTTCACTTCTGTCAGTGTTATAATGACTTATACCCTTATACTATCCCTTAAGGATAGACTTAATCCTTTTAAGCACCTAACAACTTACTAACCTTTTAATAATAATAATCAAGTTCCATATCAATGCATGTTAATGTAGGAAGTAACTAAAAGCGTCTAAAATCAACCTAAGAGTGTGAGTAGGTTAAGAACATAAGAAAAAGTAATGAAATGATTGTAGGGAGAACTAACCAAATGGTACACTAACACATTAGCCTATTGGTAATCTAAGAAAGGACCATAAAAAGCTCATAATGGGAGTAGATCATTGGTCTATCGGTTTAAAACATTCCATAACCGGCTTACCTATTATAAATGAACTAGCTCAATGCCAATGCCTATATTCGATGTGTTTTGTTCTTCTTTATTTTTATTAAGTGTTTTAACTTGTAATTAATTATTAGTATGCCATTAAGTTAGGTTTTTGTTAGAATTACTATTAATAGTGTCTCTTATCAACTTGTAATGAACTTTTATCTCTTTTACACATTGTAATGTACTTTTCTAAAGAAGATTATCATATCATAGCACTTTCCTTGGTACAATTTTGAATCTTATCAATCAATACATCTTTGATTGTGACAATTCATTATTAGATAGGTTTGTCATATTGGGGATAATATAACTAAATCATTGTGACTTCCTTTTCTATAGGTTATATTAGGTTGAGACTTACAATCTTATTGATTCGATTGTTAGGGAACATCATCTTCTGATTCATGAAGGTTATTCCTCTTTTCCAACCTCGTAAATCTTGCTATGTATTCATATACAAATCTATTCCCCTATTTACAACACTAATATTATTGGAACTAGATCTACTCATACTTTGGAGATAAGAATACCCTCATTAGTAAATATGTCATACTATACCATGTGTGTATAGGACCTTTTTCTTCTCATTCTCTCATATTGAATTCTTTCCCACCATACAGAAGCCCTTTTTTTATTCTATAAGCTACCAATCTGACTCACTTATTTAGTGGAATCTCTCTACAACACAAAAAACTTATCTATCTCTACAATCCAATCCAAGAACCTTTGTATTCTTAAACTTCCATTGAAATATGGAATATCTACTTTCAATGTAAAATCTCTAAAATCTCTATCATAACTACCACAAGCATCTCTCCTCTTATAACCTTGATAAAGTTGTTAACAACTAAATCTAGGTAATTCATAGTTGTCTAATTCTTTTAAATCATGAACATAATGCCTACAAATAGGAGCAAGTTTATTAGTCACCACGAGTCATGTCTACCCTTAGGTATTGATTCCTAAAGGAACCAGATGTTCTACAATCTCCTCAAGATACTCCTTGAAACTCTGGAATCTATAGTCTATCTATTATTCTAAACGTTGCTCCAAACATTGTAACAAAGTTTTAGTTTTGTCCCACCGAATTGGGACCTAAGCCTCTTACATATCGCCATGAGGATCATGAGCATTTTTACCAGTTTCCATCCTACTCTAATATCGATTGATGCAATGTGTAACAAGAATGGACATAAATATGTGAGGAATAAACTTGTACTAATTTGAAAGATTGTGAATACCACCAAATCATAAGATATTTATAGTCCTAAAACCTTAGAATGAGTAGGAAAACTGAATAAAATCTAGATCCTATATGATCAAGAATAAATAAAATAAAGATAAAAACTAACATTAAATCTTTAAGAGCCTAGCATCTTGACAAAACATTCAAATTTGACTCCTAAAATAGCACCAAACAATAACATAATTTATTCTAAGTCTTAGTAAACTCAAATAAGTATTTATTAACATATTATGGACTCCACAACTCTCTATAATGGAAAGTTATGGCCCTTCAAAGTCAATCCTCCTGCAACTCTCCATAACTCATGCCTTTTGATAGCCATCTAGCTTCTTCCGTTTCTAATTCTTAGTGCTTTTAACTCGATTCTTCTTCTGGTTTTGATTGTATAGGTGTTTCATGTATCATATCCTAGCTCGTCTATGTCAATATGTTGTATTTTGTTATTAAATAATTCAACACATGATGGATTTGATATCTAATTAATAGCATAAACAACCAGCTCATTTTAGTAACTGAGACAATAAAAAGTAAACCTCACAAATCATACATTTTACACATAAAGCCTCCATAGTATTCAAGCACTTTCTTTGATTTAAAAGAAATTATGGTTGTGCATTCAATAATATCTTTATATTATAAAAAGGAAAAAATATTTTTGATATTTTATAAGGTGGTTGTAACCTAGAGGATTGGTCCAAAAGGTTACACTCTAAATCATCATAAATTGTACTTATAAAATTTTTTTGGTATGTAATTGTACCTATAAAATTGAAACAAACACAACGTGTAGTTAAAGAAAGTTGGTAACTTGATGACAAAGGAGCGGTGACCAAAGCCTCGGTGGACAACAATGGTCAATAAGGTAGTTAGGGCTCATCAAAACACCAAACCATTTAATGCTTTATATGATTGATCTTATGAGTGATGCTGGGGGGATTTTAGGATTCTTTGCAATTGCACCTGATTAATTCTCTCTTCTTCTTCTTCTTCTTTTTTTTTTTTTTTTTTTTTTGTAATCTAAATAAAGAAAACATACTTAAGTTTTCACGTTTTCTCATATATTTTCAGTAAAATCATAGCATTTAGTTAAAAGAGATGAACCAACCAAGAGTTTATATAGAAAACAACAAGGCACAAGGAAGGGCACAAGAGACTCCTGAAGAACTAGTTTGCATTTTCTCAAGTTGCATACGCATACCTATCTTTTTCTTTTTCTTCTGTTTTTTACATTATTTAATTTACGTGTTATTTTTTTATTCAATTTTACATGTCCATGTTTCGTTACCTCTAAAAAAAATTACATAATCTAGACTCCATCATCCATTAAAATAATATATAAATACCTAAAGAAAACACAAGAACATGTTGAGTATGATAAAACTTTGATTCAATTTTCATTATGAATGAAGAAAAATAATAATATAGATATGAAAACTCAAACTGTATAAAATCACAAACTTTATATTACGGATATGTACAGTGAAAAGTGTAAAAATAAAACTTATACATTATAATTATTTAGAAAAAAAAAATGAAGGAAAACATTGGAGTCCGTCCCACCCCTAATAACTCGCTAGGTTAGGTAGGTTGGAGATGGATGATGTATACATAGCTTGGAAGGACGGTTTTCAGATCTATCCAAATAACGCAATATCATTCACTGCAAGGTCCATTAAATTACGAGAGAAAAAGCTTATCTTTTCAATTATTTAATCATAGACTATCGAGAGGACAACTGCAATAAAAACCTAGTTTTGCAACTCTCGCAGGCTTTCAAGTCTAAACGAAAGAGAATGTAGGCTTTTCAATAAGAATGACAACTTCCCCAGACTTCTCTTACGCTTACAATCTCCAGCTTCTCAATTGAGGAGACCACATAAAATCGAACCAAGCCGTGATTTATAGTTTCTTATGTTATGGTTGGGAAAAATTCTCAATCAAACTCAATCGAAAATTTATTGTTAGTTGAAGAAACAAAATTGTGCTTGATAAAATTGAATAGTTTATATATAATTGTTGATGGGTGATTTTCGTCAATATTCGAAAGTTGAAGTCACTCCTGCAAAAGAAACAAATGTAAGCTACATGGACCATTGAAATTACTTTGATATTTAAGTTTGTTTAGGAGTCTAAAGGGATAAGAAAATGGCTAAAGAAAGAATGTTCAGAGTTTTTTTACTTGTTGAATTACTTGACTTTTATAGGAGTAGTTGATGAGATATTATGGAAGATATTTTTGAGATTCACCTTAACATATCTGAAAGATGCGTTCCAAATTTTGTGGGGCAGATACTGGTTGTGTACTTTCTTAATTAGGTTGAGTGACTTCCATCTTATCCTCTCTTTATTCTGTGGCCAGGCCTACATGCATAATGGCCCGAGGTCCAAAATAATGGAGTTAGCATCTCTTGGAGAGTTTCGGTCATGCTTGCGAGAGCTTAGTTAGTTCTCCTACTTCTAGAAGTCTCAACAACAGAGACGGATGAGCTCGGAAAGGTCAATAGATCTGTTGGGGCTTGTTGGGCTTACCCCATGTACTAAGTTTTTCTAGTTAAATTAGTTTGGCCTCCTGTACAATCTGTATTTATAAGTTAGCTAGCTGACCAAAGTAAAAAACTAACTAACATCCTAACGAACCAACTGCTTGGCTCACAGAAAAACTAAACTAACTACAACTAATAATAGAGAAACTTAACTAACTACAATCAATATCAGTTAATAAGGTCTTTGTCCGAAATGATCTATTAACGTAATACATATAATGAAATAGTATGTTAAGAATAGTAATGCTTTTTGCCCATATATTGTATATAAATAAGATAAGATAATTCGATATAATCTATAGCATCTTTCTTCAAAATACTAAAAGTTTCTTGTTTTATTTCCATCGAAAAAGCGTTTATTTTTTATTTACGTATTCTTCATTCGCTTTTTGGATTTTCTCATTCTATAACATTTGAGAAATTTGAAACAGTCTCTTGTTAAATCTTTCTTTATGGAGAGTAAACTCTGGTATGTAGTTTTGCACCTTGTGCATAACGAAAACAACGACTCACATGGTGGCTATATATTTTGCTTCTCCTCATTCTTATAACGTGATCCTATCAATCCTTAAAAAAATTGGGTATGGTTTTTATTTTAATCACTTCTTTCATATCTTAAAAAAAAAAAAAAAAAAAAAAAGGAACAAAGAACATTTTTGGTTATTACTTGGAAGGTACTATGTGATTACCGGACAAATTGTAAATACTTCCCTCCATCACCTATAGAAATATTCTCAATCAGATGTTAATACTCCATCAATAATGAAAGAGTAATTAGCAATCATCTTGAGATTTTAGTGATGGTTTGGAAATATATATGTATTTTCAAAATCATAAGAAGATAAAAGCTCTTTTTAGGAGATTAGAGGATTTATTCATACCTTACTAATAATTTTATAAGTGTACTTAACAATTTCTTAGAAAATATAGTATCTTTATGTAATGTAGATGTGATAACAGGTATTAAAATGTTTCTGGAACTTAATTTCAGTTGCAATAAGTTTAGGACTCTTTTGTACAATGTTTAAGACTAAGTTTCTAAGTATATCTAATATAAAGAACCTTCGAGGTTGATCCATTATCTGGCAAAAAGAACCACAAAATCTACGAAAATCCCAAATACACCTTAAAAGCAGCGAGTTAATCGAATAAAGCTTCAAGATTATTGATATATATAGATTTTTGAGCGACGATTTTAGCAATTTTGACATCATTGAGGATTTTAGTAAATAATTCATTGGAGATTTAAGCTAAATTTTAGAAGTTTCAGAGATCCTAGTGCATCTAATTAATAGTTTTATGACTATATTTGCAATTATCTCATATTATTTCCAGACTCGAAATTTAACCGCATTTTCCGTTTCTTAATAACATTGTGATCGTCGTCTACCATAACTCAGAAGGGTGTAAAAACTCTGATTTTATCAACTATTAAATTACGCCATGCTAAAAAGACTGATATGTGATGAAACCAACAAAAATCATACCACCTCTTATCGGCGAAATTTAGGGGGATTTTCTTGGAGTGAACCGAATAATTCCCTAGAATGTGCCCTGTTCCCTTGAAATTCCCAAACTCTTCGAATGCGACTCACTTGAGTTGATCATCTGCCGACTGCCGACTACGGGACTACCTTTCTAGTTTCTATATGAAGTGGCTTTTTATCCGGCAACTTCTTTCACTTCATAGACATCCAATATATATCCATTTTGCTAATGTTAGAGTTGTATGATTTTCTTTCCCATATAAATGCTAAATATATTATTCATGTTGTTAATAACTACCTTAATGGGATCTAACTTCTTCTTCTTCTTTTTTTTTTTTATCAATTATAAGAAATGAGGAATTCAAACTCTGGTCTATCTTAATAAGAGACCAGTGGCAATGCCACTAAGCTACAACAGTCTTAGCAGTGGGATCTAATTAATAAGTTGAAAAAGAGTTTGATCTTTCTCATATTGATGGTAAAACTGATAGAAAAGAAAAAATATATAAATATTTTTCAATTTTTATTCTATCGTTAACAAGTGTCATCTTGTATCAACTATCATATTTCATTTTCATGTTGATGCTTGACCGTCAATGGGTAATTGAGATCTTACACCAAATAACAAATGTAAGCCTTAAAGGAGCACCGAATGTGGTTTTGGTGGGACTACTCTAATATTTAAGTTAGAATAAATGTTTAAGAAAGTGTACAAGTATGTAAGTGTGAAAAGAGTAGGAAACCTTTATCAAAATGTCGATCTTTTATTTATAGATGAGTTTGTCAAGCTATTTTAGGAGGGAAATTGTCATGACCCTAAGGGAGGCCTAATAAGATTATTTAAATTTTTCATATTACATATACACTCATAATACAAAAACCGTCTTGCAAACCAGAAATTACAAAACTCTAAACAATTAGTCACTAAAATTTTCGATTCTTAATTTGATTAACTTATTATAACATATAAATGACTATGGATATCCGATATGTCCCATTCCATTAAAACAATAGAAAATTGATATCCTTTACCAAATGATAAGATAAGGTAGTAAAGTTCTAAAACTTAAACTTACGCAAGTTACAACATATAATTCAAACAAAATATACAGTCTATCCTCATATTTTAACTTCTATGTATCTCAATACTAGTACTCAACACATAACTCTTAATCCATGCCTAATTATCTATTAACTTGCAAAAGAAAACTATTAAGGAATAAGATATAAGAGCTTAGTGAGTTATTGCTCGTACTATACTAGTAAGTAGCTTATCAAACAATTCATTAATAAATATATGAATGCATGAACAAGTAATATGCTCAACAATATATATGCAGTTGATTGATGCTGCATATAACATCGGATTTAACGCTCTTCGAAGTAAGGGTTGGAGATACCTCGGTACCAATCACAACCGGGCTCTAGCACCTGTGTTTTTAACCATATATAAATATATATAGGAATTTCCTATTTTATAAAACAGGTTTTTATTTTCAACAGTCAGTAGTATACAAATTCTTAGGTCTAATAGTGAGATTACCCCCATAGTCCACACTCACACTATATAGCGATGGTCTCTAAACGCGAGTCCCAACCACCCACAGTTAGCATCTCTAGCGCCAGTAAAACCCGCAAACTAAGGGTAGGATCTTGTTGTACTAATGCTCCTGCACTATACTAATTAAATTATGTGGGAATCCATCCTTCCAAAACCCTTCATTAACAATCACGTGAGATGACGGCCAAAACATTATATACAATATTCGTATTTATGCATAATCCATTTAATTTTAGTTGAGTTAAATATGATTAAGCTAATTTATAAAGTGATCAAACTTTATCAACAAACCATTCAAATTATACAATAATCAATCATAAAACCAAATCTTTAATTATCACATTTAACAATATTTTGCATAGTAATTAATTAATATTAGACACGTGCATAACCCGAACTCCCATTTATCAAGTTATTAATATTTAATTTATGTGTACTAACTACAAGCATAAAATAAATATAAAATCATCGGGAGTAGTCATGTAAACCCTATAAAATCAGTAATCTGAACCTTAATTTATATCTAAGTATCCTAAACTATGTCATGAGTCAATAAGGCTAGTATCAATAAAATTTTATGAAATTTAATAAATCGAACATAATATCGATAATAAAAACCTTAAAAATTGATCGAAACCTAAATCGCATACAAAAACCCTAAATCCGATCTACGCGCAATTACTAGAAATCAAACTCAAACTCAAACTTGATCAAAACCCTAAAATTATAATTTTAAGCTTATAAAATAATTAAGTATCACTCAATAGTGATATAATCATAGTTGATTACAATTATTAATTAAATAGCGTAATCGTGTAAAAATTTTAATAAAAACATTAAAATAACTTGTAAAATTATAATTATAACCGGTACTGATTAAATTGAGAAATTTTCATAAAATTCCAAAATTAATTTATAATTATTATTTTTATGATTTTTAAATTTAGAAAAATTACATATAATTATTTCTAATTTCCTTTTTCTTCTATTTTCTTCTTTTCTTTTCCTCTTCTATTTTTTTTTCCTTTTCTCCACGTGAATTGCAACTACATATTCAGCTGGTCGTGTGATTTTTTTCTTCTATGTGTGTCACATAATTAAGGGACAAAGGATAAAATAATAAAGTAAATGTCCTATCCTAATTAATGCCTAATCTAAGTGGATAATCCTCTTGTTTTTTTTTATATATTTATTTCTTTAATTCTGCTGATGATTCACGCCAAGTTTGGAAAAAAAAATAAATAATAAATAAAAACCAAACTGAACACATAAAGAGAAAAAAAAAAGGAAAAGAAGAAGAAAAAGAAAAGCAAAGCAAAAAGAAAACAAAGACCAAGAATAGGAAGAAGAAGAAGAGGAGGGAAATATTATTTCAATTAATTAAAAAATTAGGTAAGTATATGTTTAATTTCTATATACATATGTATATTATATCGTATGTGCATGTATATACTAACTATTTTGTTACATGTACATATATGTATATATGAGTAGATAAATATATATATATATATATGTATCTCTTTCATTTGTGTATAAATATATGTATGTGAACATGTATATGTATATTATTATGTAGAACATATGGTGTGTATATATATATATATATATATATATATATAAATAAGAATACATATAGTAGGTATTTAGAATTTTCACTATTTGAGTATATATATATATGCATGTACACGTAAATATATATATATGTATGTGTGTATTATATATGTATGGATGATTAGTATTTGGTATATTATATACATACATGTATTAAGTATTCTCGTATTTATGTACTCATGTAAGTATTTCTTTATGTATATATAGGTAGCGTGATGATATGTATGTATATATAAATATAGTATTTTATATTATATATATGTATATGTGTACGTGTATAAAAGTAGGTTTATGTATATAAAATATAAATACATCCATATTATACTTATATGTATAGTATATAGTATCTAATTAAAGTCAAAATAACTTATTACATAAAGTATAGTATATGTATAAATGTACGTATATGAATAGTGATGTATACATAAAAATACAAGTATACTTAAATACAATGTACCATTTTATAAATAAAGTAATAAATATATGTATATATACATAAATACCGTAAATTTAAAAAAAAACTTAATAATTAAGTAAATTAGAAAATTTAATAAAACATAATCATAAGTATTCTTATATATACACATTTATACCGTAAAATAGGAAATAATGAAAAATTCAGAAAAAAGTGCAAACTTGACATGTGGTACTCTTACATGTTGTCACGTCCCTATTTATTATAAATTAATTAATTTTCGTAATTAATAATAATAATTAATTAATTAAATATAAAAATAATAAAGTAGAAAAAATTGAATTAATAATTCTAAAATCTCATAAATAAGTACAAATAAGTAATTAGAGTAAAATAAGCTTAAAATAAGAAAATTATCAATTATATGATTTAAATTATTAAATCGTAAATATACTAAAAAAAAACTTAAATTAATATTTTATAACTTTTTAAATTAAAATAATAAATTTTGTGATATTTTTATATCACTATTCAAACTACGAGTCACAACATCCAAAACAGACCTTATTATGAGAAAATATGCTCAAAAATGATAAAAATGGACTATAAGTTCATAACGATTCGGGTTAAATAGAAAAAGTTACACGCAATTCAATAAAAAACTTAAATCGACAATTTCACGTAATTAAGTTAAGCAAACAATACAAATTACAATACTAGTTTAGCTTTAAATTCTCAAACTTATAATTTTCTATATTCCTTATTCTCAAGTGATCTCGACCTTGACCTTGAACTGCCATCAAACTATTACGACCCTTAAGTCGATCATGACAGAGTGAGTTTTTCTTAATAATTCTATACTTACTTGTGTTTGTAATTAGTGAATATAAATTATAATTAATAATTGAATATTATATAGGGCTAGGTTATGCTTGTGTATGATAACTGTTTGTTAATGAAGAATTTACTTTAAAGTATGATAACGTATTAATTGTTGCATAGTAGATTCATTAGGAACTGATTATTTGTAACCTTATTGATCAATGAATAATAAAACATAATTTTACTCGACTTGAAAGTGCTAACTCGAAACACGTATAATCATACACCGCATAACTAATTCCGGCCGTCACATTACACGGAAGTGGCAAGAGGCTATATATGGGTTAATTATTTGATTGTTATAGATTTTGTACGGTACACATATGCGATATGACCTTACCTTAGCTCGCGGGATTACTAAGTGTTGGAAGCGCCAATCATCTAGCTAAGGGTCGAGTCCAGAGACCTTCGTTTAAAGGTGAATGAAGGTTGCGTGAACCTACTCACAATCATACATAGAACTCAATTTTAATTAAAACTAATAATAGATATATCATTACATTTTAAATACAAAATGCGGAGTTTCGTTATGAGATAAGTTCTAATATGATATCCGGATCTGACTGTGCCGATGTATCTCTAACCTTAATTTCGGAGGGCATTAAATCTGAGTTACATGTAGTATCTGGTCACCTGCATGTATTTGTTTAGCATACTAGTTGACATGCATTCATTTGATTGAATTTAATTAATGTATAACTCGATTGTTATATGGTTGAGGGGATTATCTTACTAAACTAGTTAGCTTATATCCTTGTAGTCTTTTTTCATAGGTCGATTTGTTCGTGGAGTCGAGCCGCCACATACCCAAAGTTAGTTGAACATCAAGAGGGTTGATGTATGAGTAAAATATGATCGAAGCGTACTTATAACAATGTATTTAGATTATGAATCTTATTATGTAATGAAATAATATCAATCTGAGTTAAGAAGTATCATAGACTTTTTATCTGTAAATTTCTATATAAATAAATGTGTTTTATATTTCTTTAGCTTATTATTATTATTATGAAATGATATTGATTATATCTGCGCAACTCTTAGTTATTAGTTGTAGTTGTAGTTTTGTGTATCATATAAAGAGTTGTCGATTGTAGGTGAAATCAATCTACAGTTCTTTGTATAGTATATGGCGACTACCACGACTAACCCTCTTGAGTCATCATAACTCATTCGGTCATTGAGTCTATCAATGGTTATAATATTCCATTAGGTAAGTTGATATCCGTATCGGGATCACCTAACATTTAAGGAATATGAAAGGTAATAAGTATCTAAATGAAATAACTAAGCTTTTCATATATTTGGCACTAACTACTTAAATTAGTTATCTATTCTTATGAAATGTTAGGTTTAAGTTTTTTCGTTAATCACATATAACTTTTTCAATTTAACTCTGATTTTTATAAACTTATAGTCTATCGTTATTATTTTCAGACGTACTTTCTTGCAACGGGGTTCATTTTGGATATTATAACCCGTAGTTTCGACTATATTGTAAAAATATTACGAAATTCGTTATTTTGACTTAAATAATGATAAAATATTATTTTAAACTTTTCTTTATATAATTACAGTTTAATAAATATTTAAATTTTATATTTTATAATTTTCTTATTTTTAAGTCTATTTTACTATAATTACCTATTTTTGCTAATTTTTAGGTTTAAGACTTATTTAATTCATTTTTTCTACTTTATTAATTTTTTAATTAATTAATTATTTTATTATTATTTTTAATTACGAACTTACTTAATTTTATTAAAGGTTGACGTAATAGCATAGAAGAATGCCACGTGTCAATTTCATACTTTTGTACTTTTCCATCTTTTTCTTATTTTGTATTTTTACGTAATATGTATGTAATAATATTTATTACAATATTTTATTAATTTTATAAATTAGTTATTTTAGATATTTTCAAGGGTTACGATATATATATATATATATATATTCATATTTACTATTTTACTTTATTTATTAAATTAGTATTATAGTTTATTACATATGTACTATTTAAATATACCAGTATTTATATATATAATGTACTATTTATATATGTATTTTTATATGTATAATATACCTATGTACTACAATAACATAACCCTAAATATATTACATCCACATACATATGTATATACTTATACAGTATTCACATATATATATATTATACTTTTTACTTTTATACATACATACACATACGATCATGTTACATATATGTATATATATACTAAAAATATTTAATATACATAGTATTATACACAAATACATATACATATGTATATCACGTCCATAGATCTATATTTCTATATATTAAAAATACTTGATATACATAGTATTATATACACATATATATATACACCGAATATACACCCTAGGTTAGTATTTATACATAAAGAAATACAAAACCTACATAGATTTCTAATACATACCCTTATGCTACATATGTATATGAATACATAAAAAAAAATATTTAATACGAAATAAACATAATATACATACTGAATACTCTTCTTGGAAATATCTTCATTGAGCAATCCTAGACTTTTCTTTTTCTTCTTCTTAATTTACTTACCTTTTGAATAAAAATAAAAAATTGAGAAAAGAGAGGGATGTTTATGATTTGCAATAGGAGGGAATAAGAGGAATTTTGTATGTTTGATTTTTGTTGTTTTCCAACTCATTTACGCAAGGAAGCGACTGTAACTTTCATGAGGATAAAACAAAAAAGAAAAGAGGAAGAAAATCAAGATAAGTTGTGGCATTAATTTGGATAAGATGTGATCTTATCTTCTCTTGATTTTTATCTTATTTTTTTAGCATATGGTGAAATTTATCAAGTACACATGTCTATGGAAAATTTACTACTGCTGGAATGTGGAAAAGAAGGGGAATTAGGGAAAAGAATAAGGAAAAAGAAAAAGAAAGGAAAAAAAAAAAAAGAGGAAAAAAATAAAAATAAAAATATTAGATTTTTTCAAATACAAAAATTATAAATTTAATATTTATAAAATAATATTGAAATTTTTTAAAAATTTATTAATTTAATTGCCACTCATTATATTTATAATATTTATAAGTTATGTTAACATGTTTGTTAATAATTTTACGTGATTATGTGTTTTGATCAATAATTGTATTCAACTAAGCTTTTATTACTATTAAGTTATATTTATCCATTTTATAAACTTAAAGTTATAGTTTTAAGGTTTTTGTTAAGTTCAAGTTCAATCTCGAGTACTTACGTGTACATAAGATTTAAGGTTTTCATACGCGATTTACATTTTAATTAAAATTTTAAGGTTTTTATTACTTATAATATATTCAAATTTATAATTTAATAAAATTTTTATCTTACTTGGCCTTATTGACGCCTAAAGGTATTTATAATATTCGGGCTTAATTCTACACTTAAATTGCTAAATTTACGTGGTTTACAGAAATAATCTTTCTTTAGCTCCATATTTTATGAAGAAGATCTTGAGGTAAGCTATTAATACCTCTTAATTTCCTTATCTGCTAAAGTTATTCTCACCTAGTCTTCATTTGAACTTGTAGGCAAGACTTTACCAACGTGAGGCTTAAAAGCCTATGCTCCATGAAGTAAGTTAGAGATAGGAGCTTAAAGGAAGTTTTTGATAAAGTCAGCTAAGCTCTAAAAAGCTCAATCTAAGATTTAATGAGGTTATCTAGAAGCTAGATACTTGTAACAAACTTTAGCGAGGTCAGCTAAATAAAGAAAGCTCAGCCTAAGCTACCAAGAGGTCAATTTAAGGTTCTAACACTCAACCCATGTTCAAAGGAGGTCAACTTAAGCTTAGGAGTCTAAGCTCAATATAGCTTATAAATAGGGCAATTTACTCGTACTTCCCTTGAAAATTTTAGAAATTGCATAAATCCCCAATTTTTCAAAAGTTGCCACTTAAACCCCTTGAAAAGCTTATGTAATGGCTGACATGTAAATTTGGCTAACTTGATGTTGATGTGACACTTGATTTAATATGTTTGATTAAATAATTTTTGACAAAGTATTTAAAAATTCAAAAGATTAAAAAGAAGGAAAAAATAAGATGAAGATGAATAAAAGAGGAAAATTGGATAAAAAAACAAAGAATCTTGTGGTTATTGCTAATCGATAATGGTCATAAACTTCAAAGTAGGTCATGACCCGTTTATATAAGTGGATTCTGTGACCTATGAATGATAGCCTAACTAAACTAAAAATCATATAAAAATATCCTAAAATCGAATCAATTTGTAATCAAGTTATGTGACTCGATTGGATTTCAAGCTAATTTTCCTTTTCTATTTTTTCTAAGTTTGATTGGTAATGGGCATGGGTTGCAAAATTTAAATGTAGTATTATATATATAATAGTTCAAATGAACCACACAGTCTGTTCTCAAATTCTAACTTCTATGCATCTCAATGTTGGCACTCAACTCTCAATTCTTAACCTATGCCTGATCATCTAGCAACCTGTAAGAGAAAACTATTGAGAAGTAAGCTACAAGAACTTAGTAAGTTATCCCTCGTACTATACCAACAAACAAGTTATCAAACAATTTATTACTAAACATATGAATGCATGAACAAGTAGTATATTAAACAATATATATGCAGTTGACCGGTGCTGCATACAATATCGGATTTAACGCCCTCTGAAGTAAGGGTTGAAGATACATCAGCACCAATCACAACCGGGCTCTAGCACCTGGGTTTTTATCCTTATATCATTATATATATATATATATATATGAATTTCCTGTTTCATAAAACAGGTTTTTATTTCCAATAGTCAATAGTATACAAATATCCAGGTCTAGCGGTGAGGTGGCCCCCACAGTCCACGCTCACGCCCTACAGCGATGGTCTTTAGACGCGACCCCCAACCACCCACGATTAACGTCTCTAGCGCCAATAAAACCCGCGAGACAAGGGTAGGGTCTTGTTGTACCAATGCTCCTACATTATACTAATTAAATCATGTAGGAATCCATCCCTCCAAGGCTCTTTATTACCAATCGCGTGAGGTGACGACCGGAACATTATATGCAATGTTCATGCTCTATGCATGAACCGTTTAATTTTTATTGGGTTGAATATGATTAAGTCAATTTATAAGGCGGTCAAACATTATCAACAAATCATTCAAATAATGTAACAATCAATTATATAACCAAATCTTCAACTATCATATTTAATAGTATTTTGCACAGTAATCAATCAATATCAGTTGCATGTATAACCCAAAACCCCATACATCAAGTTATTAATATTTAATTTATGTACACTAATTACAAGCACAAAACAAGTATAAAATCATTAGGAGTACTCATTTGATCATAAATGATGTCAAGGATTGTAATAGTCCAAAGGAAAATCGGTCTCGATCTTAGGATCACCTAATATTAGGGGAATATGAAAAGTAATAAGTTTGAGAATTAAATAACTAAATTAGCATGCTAAATCGTACTGTTTACTTAAATCGGTTATTGATTTACGTGAAATCATCGATTTGAGCTTTTTATCGAATTGCATATAACTTTTTCGTTTTAGCTCGGATCGTTATGAATTTATAGTTCATTTTGATCGTTTTCGAACGTATTTTCTCGTAACAAGGTTCATTTTTTACGTTGTGACTCGCAATTTAAATTGTGATATAAAAATATCACAAAATTTATTATTTTAGTTTAAAAATTATAAAATATTAATTATAGCTTTTTCTTAATATATTTATGATTTAATAATTATTTAAATCATATAATTGATATTTTTATTATTTTAAGCATATTTTTCCTATTTTTGAGATTTTAGTCTTATTACAATTATTATTATTATTATTTTTATTATTTATTATTTTCTTATTATTCATTTGTATTTTATGATTTATATATATACATATTTATGTACTTATACTATATTTAATTAATTTTATAATTTACTTTAATTTGTAATCCCTAATTTACAGTAATACACATATATATATTTATATACCTACTTCTTACATATTTATAAATTTATTCTATTTAGTAACTATTATATTATATATATACCACTTAATATTCGGTATACTATATATATATTATATGTTGTACATCTACTATATATTTTATATACCTTAACGCCACATACATGTATACCTATATGTATATAAAATATAACTTACATAAAATGTAACTTACATGTATATATATGAAATATATATTTACAAAAATACTTATACATAATATTCGAATACATATTCATGTATATGTATATATATATATACCTCACGTGTACAACTATATATATATGCCCATATTTATTTTGTAAAAATATTACTAAATACATATTATGTATAGTCTTATTACATACATACACATACAGTAAACCCTTGGAAAAACAGTAGTTGAACCCTAGCTCAAGTCCGAGTGTTCTAAACTGTACAATAAGTCGATAAGGCTAATAATAATAAAAGAATATGAAGTTTAATAAATCAAATATAACACCGATAACAAAACCTTAGGAATTTATCGAAACCTTAAATCGCTTACTAAAAGCCTAAAACTAGTTTATGCATCATTAATTGAAATTGAACTCAAAATTGCTCGAAACCCTAAAATCATAAACATAAATCTATAAAATAGTTAAATATTATACAATAGCGATAAAATTATAGTCGAATGTAATTTTCGACTAAATCGCCTATTTGTACGAAATTGTAATGAAATTACCACAATAACTTATAAAAATTATAATTGTAATGGGTACCAGTTAAATTGATAAAATTTCACAAAATTTTGAAAACTAATCTACGAAGAGATGCGCTATAATTTATATGATTCGAAAAATTACACATATTTGTTAATAATTTTCATTTTCTTTCTTTTCTATTTCCAATTTATCTCATTTTCCTTCTCCATTTCCAATTCAACTCCTTTCCTGCGTGAAACATGAACCAAAATAAGCAATTAAGACCAAAACAAATTAACAGCCACGTGATCAAGAAAATTACCATGTGTTGATATTATTTTGTTTTATTTACATTAATGCAAAAGTTAACTTAGCTTACAATTTAAGCTAAACTCACGTGAGCAAAGGAAGCCATATAAAATCTGGAAAAACAAGAAAGAAAAATCTGCACAAACATACACCGACAAGAGCAAACCGTGAGGAAAAAGAAAGAAAGAAAAGAGAGAAGGAAGGAAGAAAAAGAAGAAGGAAAAGAAGAAAAACATAAAACCTACAAGGTAAGTGATTTATTTTAGAAAATATAGATGTATATTATATTATACACATGTAGAATTATAGTATTTGTATGGTATTTTTATGGTTTTTTTTACATATAACACTAATAATATATGTTTATATACATGAATACTTAAATTTAATTATATGTGTAAATATAAGGTTAGGTTATGTATACATGTATGTACCCAGGTATATAGTATGTATTATGTATTTGTTTTTTTTTAATACATCTAATTAGTAATTTACATAACTATAATATAAGTATATATGTATGTACCGTAACTTTATATATATATGGGTATACATATATGATTATATATATATATATATATATATACATGTGTAGTTGTATAGTATATAGTGGGGTATTTTTATAAATATGTATATAAGACATATGAATATATATATATAAAATAATATACGGTATATTATGTATGTAATGTATAGTATACATATTTTATGATAAATGATAAATACTATATAAGTATATATATATGCCGAATATATATATATATGTATTTATAGGTATGTATACATGTAAGACATATAAATAAATAAATACAAAAAATATATAAATATATGAATATGTGTATAAGAGTGTTTTTAATAAAATACATATACATATATAATACGTGTAATATATAGTGTATATATGTATATATGATACCGTAATTTAAGAATTTACAATAACATAAACTATAAATTATATATTATAAGTATAAGAATATATATATATATGTATAATCGTGAGGTACATAAAAAAAATGAGAAAATGAGAAAAATAGGAAAATATACCCAAAATAATAAAAATAACAAACATATGATTTAAATAATTATTAAATTATAAATATGTTACGAAAAAGCGAAAATCAATATTTTATAATTTTTAAATTTAAATAATAATTTTTGTGATATTTTTTTATCATAATTTAAGTTACGAGTCACAACATCTAAAACGGACCTTATTACGAGAAAATACGCTAAAAAATGATCAAAATGGATTATAAGTTCATAACGATTCGAGCTAAAACGAAAAATTTACACGCGATTCGATTAAAAGCTCGAATCGACAATTTCATGTAACTAAGTGAAATAAACCTTACACATTATAACACTAGTTAGCTTTAAATTCCCAAGCTTACAAATTTTCCTTATTCTCAAGTGATCTCAATATCGACCCTGAGCTGTCCACCGACTATTATGATCCCTGAGCTAGCCATGGCCAAGTAAGTTTTTGTCCTTATGATTCCATACTTATTTGTGCTTGTAATTAATGAATCTAAATTATGATTTATAAATGAATGTGTATGGGGTTGGGTTATGCTTGTGTATGATAATTATTGTGAATGGTGAATCTACTTTAAATTTCAATAATATAATGTTTGTTGCATAGTAGATTCAATAGATTGATTGTTTGTGACTTGGAATGATAACTGATTAAATATGACTTAACTTTTTATTCGACTAGAAAAAGTTAACTTGGACCATGCATAAATCATGCACTGCATAACTAATTCCGGGCAGTCACATTACACGGAGATAACGAGAGGCTATACTTGGGTTGATTATTGATTGTTATTGATATCGTACGGTGCACACATGCGATATGACCTTACCTTGGCCCACGGGATGACTAGGCATTGGAGGCGCTAACCATCCAGCTATGGGTTGAGTCTAGAGGCCTTCGTTTAGGGATGAGTGAGGGCTGTGTGAACCTACTCACAATCATATGTAGAACTCATTTTGATAAGGTTAGTAATGGATGTACAATTACATTTGAAATACGAAACGCGAAGTTTCGTTATGAAATAAGTTCTAATATGATACCCGGATCTGACTGTACCGAAGAATCTCCAACCTTGACTTCCGAGGGCGTTAAATCTGAGTTACATGCAGTACCTGGTCACTTACATGTATTCGTTTAGCATACTGCTTGTCCATGCATTCATTTAGTTGAATTTAACTGTGATATAACTTGATTGCTGTATGGTTGAGTGAAAATATCTCACTAAGCTAGTAAGCTTATACCCTTGTAGACTTCTCTTGTAGGCCGACTTATTCGTGAAGTCAGGCTATTGTATGCCCGAGGTTAGCTTTCTCTACAGGGTCAATGTGGGAGCTGTTTAAGGACAGAGAGTACTTTTGATTAAATATAGATTTGAATATGTAATTTTTATATTAGTCTGACTTTAGACATGTTTTAAACTCTATATCTGTAAACTTTTATACACATAAATTATGTGTTATGTTTTACGATATTATTATTTGTCATGAAATGATATTGCTTAAGCTTGCGCACTCTTGGTAGTTAAAAGTAGTTGTAGCCTTGTGTATCGTATAAAAGGATTGTCGATTGTAAGAGAACTCAATCTACAATCCTTTGTACGGTATACGGTAACTGCTACGACTAGCCCCCTCGGGTCGTGACACATACCGTATATTATACTTATATACGTACATATCTACATACATATCTTTATACATACATATATATCTTAATTTAATTACTTATGCATACATATATGTATTGGTAATGAAATATTTACTAAAATACAATACAAATACTACATATATACATGTATATACCATATGCTAGACACATATACTACTAAAATACTTTTACTTACCTATTATTTTTAAATTTTTCTTCTTCCTTTCTTCTCCTTGTTCTTCATGGTTTGGGTTTTGGCTTTGTTTTGCTCTTTTTTCTTTTTTTTTTTCTTTTGTATTTTTAGTTTTGAAATTTCCAGGATTTGGGCGTGTTATGTTTCTGATTTTTTGAGGTAAATAATATAAAAATAGAGAAGTTTACCCCCTTTATTAATTAAGATTAGATAGTATATGATTACTTTGTCCTTTCCCCCATAATTGGTTGACACATGTCCATTTATTTTAAGCACATAGGCTGTTGAAATTGTGCAGCTGAAATTCACGTGTAAGAGAAGGAAAATAGAAGAGAAGAAGAAAAGAAAGGAAAAGAGAAAAAGAAAGAAAGAAAAAGCAAGAAAATGGAAATTAAAATAATTATATGTAATTTTTCTAAACTTAAAAATTATAAAAATAATCATCATAACTTAATTTTGGAATTTTTGTGAAAATTTATCAATTTAATTGGTATCCATTACAGTTATAATTTTTACAAGTTATTATAGCGATTTCGTTAAAATTTTATGCGATTACGCGATTTAGTCGATAATTGCAATTGACTACAATTATATCACTATTAAGTGATATTTAATTATTTTATAGGCTTAAAGTTATAGTTTTAAAGTTTCGATCAAGTTCGGGTTCAATTTCGAATATTTGCGCGCACATCGAATTAAGGGTTTTTGTGCACGATTTAGGTTTTGATAGATTTTTCTATAGTTTTTATTACTTATAATATATTTAAATTTATAATTTATTAAATTTTTATCTTGCTTGGCTTTAATGACTTATCAAGTCATCTACAGTATTAGGGTTCAATTCTACTCTTAAATAGCTAAATTTGCAGGATTTACAGACTCTACTGTGAAATATATGTTTGGTTAATTTAAAGACAATTAAAATAATATGTGTGTTTTACCTATCTTCATTTATATGCATGTGTTTATGCTATATATGATTGCTCATATGCATTTGATTGTGTGTTACATACTGAGCTTCGACTTACTCTTCTTTTTCCCATAGTTGCAGGTTAGGAGATTAGTTATAGAGATCTTGTTAGTTACACTTATCTAGCTAAATATGAGAATTATCATAGTTATGAGGACTTGGGAGATAGCCATTACCAAGGAGATCCATATGATGAAAGCTATTACTATTATGATATTATTATCAGTTTTATGAGTTAAAGGATTGATGTTCATTTAATAGTTGTCTCCAAGATGATGTTTAATTTTATTTTCATGTTATATTAAGGAGACTTTCAATGTTGAATAGTTTTTAATTACTTTTATGAGGACTTATTTTGGAGATATGATGTACTTGTCATTGAGTTGTTAATTATTGAAGTTAATGGTTGTTATTTGAATGTATTTTAGAGATTACAGGTTCTGAAACATATTGATGTCTTGAGTTTAGGGCTTTACAAATGTACAAACTTAATAATTTATAAAAGAAAATTATCAATTATAGTTGTCAAAATTGTGATTTTACGAATTTACGATTTCAGGAGACTCATCTGATTTATCTCAAATATAAAATAATTTTCATGTAGAAAGTTATGTTTTTAATTGATTTAATATGTCGAATTCAACAAAAAATTTCACTTTTAATTGAGTTTACCGATTTTGCATATTTGAGTTGGACTAAAAATAAAAAGACACAACTAGCCTTCTACTAGCCCATTAACTATTAAGGCATTAAATAATTTTGTCTATCCTATTCAAATTTTTTCCTCTTTGTCTTTTTCTTAATCTCTTATTTGATATTCATAACCTTCATTCATATTCCAACTCCAATAGAAAAGTTTGTGAGGAAAACTATATATTTAACGTTACATTATTAATAACTTAAAGTGAGTGAAAACATTTGATTCTTTTTAATCCATCATTCTTTTAAACAAAATAATGGAAAAGAATTAGTTTCAATTCTACTTGTTCTTATTTTGTAAATGTTAAATTATAGATTAAAAATTTTCTTATGAAGAAAAAATTTAATTTCTTCATTTCATCATTTCCACCATGTATTTCATATTTTTTGTAACTACTATAATTATATCCATAGTTCTTTGAAAGTTATTTCACAAGTCTATGTCCCAATTTTACATTCTGATAATATAGACATTTTAATGATTACAAGTAAAATCGTAAGTTTAACAACTTTACTATCAATACTTTCAAGGAGTATTAAGTATTTTGAAGTTAATAAATACAAAAGACCTATTATAGCACCATCTATTACATAACAAGATCCTAGAAATACGAAGCCAAAGTGAAAATAAAACTTTTGTAGATGTAATTGTTTCCTTCAAATTTTTCAACTCACCCCCACTTAGCACATTGCTACCAATCCTTAGAATGATGTTCTTCGACGTTGCATTTTCCTCCATTAGTTGTATTTTTTCTTCTCATGCTTTGGTTAACTTTGCCATCAATATCTCCTTCATTAGTAGGTCTTCTCTATGATTTGCGATTTCTTCACTCCATGGCCATGCAAATGAATTACAACCACCTATAAGATTAAGGGTAAGATGTGAAGAACACTATGATAAACTCAAGATGGAGGGTGAATTGAGTTTTAAAAACAAATTGCAATTCTTTTCGAAATTACCAATTAAATACAATAACAAGTATGATCAAGAAAATGATAATATAGTAATGAATGCAAAAATTAAAAGAGATAGGGATGAGAAGATCAAGCTTAGATATAACGTGGAGTTCAGACCACCCCCTAAGCAATTTCATCTTCTTATCTAGGCCACTTCACCATTAAACTAGTAATACTCTGAAGCCATCAAGCCAATAAGCCAAATTCACCTATTTCCATCTTTCAAACACAACAAAGAATAGCAACAATATGCACTTCAACTTCAATTATGCTTACACATCTATTAAATCTAAATATCTTGTAGATTTAATTTATGTTTATAATTGATTTGCAAGATAGCGACTGTTTTTCAATTAACTTAATATAAGCAAATAATAACACGTATAATTATACACTTTTGTTTTGTTCTCATTAAGATCAACATGTTTTAATTATACACTTTTTATTTTGTTCTCATTAAAATCAAATAATAAATCCTATATTCAACAATCTCCCCCTTTTTAATGAAAATAAAACTCTTATATACTTAAGAACTCCCCTTCAATTTAGTACTTGATTTCAAGATTTTTCTCATTTGAGTAAGTTTAAACAAATGCTTGCAAAAAGGGAGTATTGACGTGCTAAGGAACTAAGTCTCACTTTTTAATAACTTCATAAAGAATATATCAATCTTTCAAAGAATTAAGATATGATAAAGTTATAGAATCAATATAATTTTTTAAGTAATTATTATCAATTCAACTTAATATGCTTTTTGACACTTTAACAACTTGAATAGTTCTACCCCTTTAGCTTCATCAAAAAGAGGAGGAACTAGGTGGTGAAGAGGGAAGAGGATTCAAGTCAAAATTTCGGCATTATCCCGACTTAAGTCTTAGGATATACCCCTTACAAAAGTGAAATCAAAAAAGCTAAAAATCATGCCAAATAAGATCTCCATAATGAATTCATCAAGATTAGCTCATACCACACCAAATGTTAAAAAACATGAGTAAACTATGAGAAGTGTAATAACTCCATAAGATACATAAATTACAAGTAGTAAACAATATAGGTAAGCAATATAAGATAAGATAATGGCTAAGGTAAGATAATAGAAAGTAACAATAGTAGTGGCCAATAGCTAAGTTCATAATATTAGATAAACATAATGAAGGGTATAAACAAAATAGATTAGAAGTTGGCAATTCTGCAATTCTGTAGAATCTAAGGTTAAATTGACTTCATTTGTCCAAGTTACCAACTTAAGTTTATTTTAAATGATTTAATGAGTGTTTTAATACTTCAAGCAAGTTTATTTACGTCCGTTAAGGCCTAAGAAACTTAAATTTTAATTAGATACCAAGGATTTAGCCAAATCAAATTCATTAAACCATGTAATTCATGATAAAGTAAAAATGTGCACGTAAGAGCAAAATATGTGCATAGGCATTGAGTTTTTGCATACCAACACTTTAAGCAAATTTCAAATATATGTTTAAGCATGGTAGGAATAAATTATAGCTTTAAGGCTCTATAAATTATAAAATCACTACTGAAGTTCCTTAAAATCAAATGCTAAGCATAAATATATCTAGAGAGCAAGTATGGATTCTTTCTCAAATTCAAGATAAGTTTATGCTTTAAATATGTTTGAAAGATACCAAAAAGCATAAAAGATACATGATCAAACCAAGCAATATTCATATAAGCACAAATAGGCATAAGATGTTTCAAATGTCACTTAATGCCTAATAAGGGTCTAGAGATGTCAAATTTGCACAAAATTGAGATCAAGCTAAATTGACTACTCAAACATGATTTATGGATGAAAATAAACATGTCAAGCTCAATTTTGGGCACGGAAACCGATACATGGTGAATTTATGCATATATGAACTTGAATACTTATGAATGACTTCAAATGTGCCCAAAGCATGCTAAATGTCATGTTTTATGCATGAAATTTATATAAGCATGATCCTTATGTCCAATTGAGTGTGAAAAGTTTGCATCACAACAAGACTAGAAAGATTTAACAAAATTAAGTCATTAGTTACTAGAAAGTTCATAATTAAGCCATGTAAATACATGAATGACCAATTTCGAGCAATGAGGCTTAGTTATCACAAATCAATACTTTAAGCAAATTTCAACATTATATTCAAGTATGTTAGAAGGAAAATATCACAACAATGATTTAAAGGTCCTGAAACTTAAAATCATCAAAATCAACTATTGAATACAAATTGTGCTTAATGATATACATACACACTAAATCAAATTCATGATAATTTAGCACTCTTAAGCAAGTTTTAATAGTGCTTATAGATACAAGGGTGACATGATTAAAACTTATAGCATGCAAATTGACATAATGATCACATGACTTCCCAAACAACAACAAGAGCCTAAATTGAGTCTAAGGGAGTCAAATTTACATAAAAACAAAAAATAAGATAAATCAATCATTCAACCATAATCTATAAACAAAATTAAACGTAGGAACCGGATTTAAACACTGAAATCTAAGCATGGAAAAATTGTGCTCATATGATCCTAAACATACATAAGTGACTTCAAATGTGCACAAAATATATGATATTTACAATTTAAGCTTCTAAGCTAGTTCTAAATGAATATTATGACATAAAAGTTTAAGCATGACTTACAAAGCTTGCAATTACAAAAACACTAGTTGAGTCTCTAAATGCTTATGTAAGCTCAAAGGTGGTTGAGGACATATCAATTATGCATAATTTCATAATTAAATCAAACCAATCATTTAAGCATGAAACATTAGCATATTTAAACATGTGGGGATTTATAGTTGTCGTTGAAATCAATAGATGACAAAAATGTATACAATGAAATCTAAGTAAGCATAGAGAACTTTAAGTGCACATAAAATATGTTAGTTATTATATAGAGACTATTTGAATGAGTTTATTGAATCAAATACCATGTTAGAGGCGTTTTGAATTTTCTTTGAGTATTCTCCATTTGAGTTTCTTGAGTTACTTCCACTTGAAGTTCCTACAAAAAGATGTAATTGCTTCTTTGGTACCCATGTAAGTTTGGGTCCTTTGTGGTTAGTTGCAATAATATATCCTTATCCTTTTGAAACCCAAACCATTTTACCTTTATGATTCAAATTGGTATTGCAACGTATTGCACATGTATGAGCAATATGACTATATCTACCGTAATAGTTACAAGTCATAGTTGTTGCTTTTACAATGTAACTTTTGTAAAACTTATAAATAGATTCCCTACTATATCCAATTCTAGTTTTGTTCAATCCTTACTTTTGAGAGCCAACAAGCTTATCCAAATTCTTTTCTCCATTCACAAACTTGGCTATAGTTTGTTTTGAATCATCTAGGCTAGACTTTAAAATAGCATTTTTAATTTGAAGCTCTCCTAGCCTATCAACCATATTATCCTTATTTTTCATACTTTCAACTTTTGTTTCAAGAGAATTACGCTTTTCTTTCAATTGATCATTTTCCTTAGCTAACTCCTCATTCCTAAGACTCAATTCTTCATTGTTTCTATTTAATTTATCAAGTTTTAATCTCAAGTACTCATTATCTTTCTCTAAACTTTCCTTGACATCATTCAATTTATTATATTCATTTCTAAATAGATCAAATTGACTTCCTATTTTAATTATCGTTTGTTTCATCATCTTATTTTTTTTTAACCTTAATAAATTCTTTAAATAACTCATTGTACATATTTTTGAGCTCATTAAATAAAGAGTCAATAAAAATAGAACATACCTCATTATCCATGGCCATAAAGTACATTTCTCCATCTGAGTTACTTAAGTCATTGTCACTCTAAGTTGTCATCATAGCCTTTTTCTTTGTTCCTTTCTCAGTTTTCTTAAGATTTAGGCAATATTATTGAATGTGACTTGGTTTTTGGCAATTATAGCATTTGATTGCTTCCTTCTTCTCCTTTCTAGATTAAGATGTGTTTTCATCCTTATCCTTCACCAATTTATTATTAAACTTCATAAATTTTTTTTTTTATCATAGTCGCATCATCATCATCCTTATTTTTATCACTACTAAAGCTCTCTTTGGTTGCTTTCAAAGCAATTGTTTTCTTCTTAGATTCCTCTCCTTACCTTTTAACCATCTCTAGGTTTTAAGAGTTTCAAGAAGTTGCTTCTTTGGCATTATGTCAAAATCATGAGCTTCTTTAATTGCGGTTCTCTTGGCTTCCCACTCCTTTGATAAAATCTTAAGGATTTTGGAATTGATTTCAAGATTAGTAAAGGATTTACCAAGTACACTTAAAGGATTAATAATTTTAATGAATCTATTATGCATCTCATCAATTGTTTCATTAGAGTCCATCTTGAAATTTTCAAATTGGCCACAAAGCAAGCTTATTTTTGTGTCCCTTACATAGCTAGTTCATTCATATGTACTTTTTAACTCTTTCCAAATTTCCTTAGCACTCTTACATGTGCAAACTCTATTAAAGTCATTTTCATTAATAGTACAATATAAGATATTTATAGCTATTTCATTTAAGTCTAACAACTTCCAATCATTATCGGTATAATTATCTTCTACTTTGCCTTTTATCTTAAATGGTCCTTTATCCACTACTTGACACAATAATCGATTTTGTGCTTTTAAGAATATACCCATCCTATATTTCTAATAAGGATAATCATTCCTAGTTAAGAGTGATGGTCTATTTATAACCTGACCTTCCATAAAGCCTAGTGTGTTCAATGTCATGATCTTTACTCTAAATGTGGTTAAGCTATAGATTTAGAGACTAGCTCTAATACCAATTAAAGAACATTAGGCTAAACTCAAGAAGGGGGGTGAATTGAGTTTTAAGGACAAATTGCAATTCTTTTTGAAATTACCAATTAAATACAATAACAAGTATGATCAAGATAATGATAATATAGTAATAAATGCAAAAATTAAAAGAGATAGGGATGAGAAGATCAAGCCTAGATATAATATAAAGTTCGAATCACCCCTTACTCTCCATAGACATTCAATGCCATCAATCGAGGACTTTACACCACTTTATTGATTTCTTGATTCAAGCTCCAAGAGCTACACAAACATAAACCTAACTACACAAGTTTCACACTCACAACTCTTAACATAAATCACAATCTCAACTCACAACACAAAACTCAATCTCAAGGATTATTGGTGTAATGTTTTTAACTCTCAATATTTAGCAACTAATAGCTTACAAGCACTACACTTCAAATCTCTCTAAATATTAGCAAATTAGGATATAAGAGACAATGAGAATACTAGATAATAAGAATATAAGAGAATGTTGAAATATTGCAGTAAAGGACCGGCTCTCTTTTGTCCTTAGTCAGGTTGTTAAGTATTTATATCATCCCATTCAATTCTTCTCGTTACAGTGCATTACCTTACTCCTATCGATATGCCGGTACCTTACTCTTACCAGCATGATGGTAAGCAAATGTACTACCAGTAAGTGTACTAGCATAATCAAAAGCAATTTCATCTTCTTATCCAGGCCACTTCACCACCAAGTTAATAGTGCTTTAGAGCCATCAAGTCAGTATGCTAAATTCACCTACTTCCATCTTTCAAACACAATAAAGAATAGCCATAATATGCAATTCAACTTCAATGATGCTTACACATTGTTCAAATCTAAACATCTTGCAGACTTAATTTATGTTTATAATTGTTTTGCAAGATAGTAATTGTTTTTCAATTAACTCAATATAAGCAAATAATAACATGTATAATTATACACTTTTTGTTTTGTTCTCATCAAAATCAAATAATGAACCCTAGGTTCAATAAAATGTTTATGAGAAGATAAGTAATTTTTTAGCTAGCTCATCTTTACTCATTACATGTATAGGAATATGATATCGTTTAAAAATATCCATATTTCAATGACTTTATAAATACATTAGCTAGCTGAATAAATATGGAGCAAATATAAAGATGGATATGCAATACTCATGTATTAATAGTGAGCTTATAAGCAAGAAATTAGTCAATCAATTCTTACATATTTGAATTTGTTTTTAGTATTATGATGCTTTCTAAAAATTCTTTCTAACTCAAATTATTTCGACTTATCAATGTAATGTTGCAAAATATAGTTATCAGAGTCGTACATTTTGCAAGTCACTGATAACATTTCCAATATTTCATGTTAATGATTTTACTTTTTTAAATTATAAGAATATAGAACCCAAATCTTCTAACAATATTCTTACCCACATCACTTCATAAGAAGTCATGAAACAAGCTTTTTTTTTTTTTCCTTAGGAACTACGCAAGCTTTAGAACTTTATCTTAGCGGATTACTTAACATTATAGTCCTGTTCTTATAAAAAAAGGTTTCTAACTCACAAGAGCACCTCCAGTAGTAATCCATGCCATAAATAAACTTGACTAAAACTTACAAATAAATAAGATTACCTTTACTTAATTGTATCACTTTATTTATCTAAAAATTTCATAAAAAAAATCGAGATATCTTGTTGCACCTTAGCACTATATTTAAAAGGGGGTTAATGTCATAGTTAGTACCCTAACTTTACCATTTTTTTCAATTTATTACCTATACTTACAGTTAGTCAATTTAACAACCAATTGAAATTTTCCTTATCACGCTAGGTACTTACTATAACTCCACTTAACAACGTTAGTCAACGTAGATTAATCAACAAGTGGATGGCCGACACATGTCATGAACAATGAATCAAACGCATTGCTCGCCACATCAGAGGCCACCTAAATATCCATGTGGAATGCAAAAATGAACAAGAAAAAGAATTAATTGATTGAGATTAAAAACAAAGAAGAACCTAGATGTACATATGTCATTACTCATATCCTTCCATTGAAAGTAAAGAGGAAGCAAGGGATGGAGAAGACAAAAACCCTAAAGCCCTTTCTGTCGCTAGAGAAGCCATGAAACTCAAAATTGGCTTTCGCGTAGGTTAGAATCGATGGACTATTGTATTGCCAAAACCTTAATCAACGGTGGATCCCACAATTCCGTTTAAGCAACTATTAGGAAACTCTAAGCGACCCTACCACTACGGCCTTTTGGTGCCACACGAAGACTTTGTCACACAAGACGATAGACTAAGCAGAATCTTCTAGTGAACATGTCAACATCTGAACCTAATGCAAACAGAACGTATGTTTTTCAACTTGCACTTCTTTTATGCTATAGTTATTTGACTAAATTCATATTATAGAAAAAGCATGTTGTTGTGGTATAGTAATTAAGAATGTGAAATTCGTATGGTTATTTAAACTATTTCACCTAAGAAAGAAATCGTATTTGTGTGATACTTATGGCATCCCTATGAAAGTACAATACTAAGGTACTGTAATTAAGAATGTGATCTTTGACTTGTTATTTAATATTTTTCTATTACGAAAGAAAATTGTATCTCTGTGGTAGTTATAGCTTCATAAAACTCTATTGTGTTTCTTGACCTACTGTTGCAATATGTCGTGCTTGTCAACTATTACATTGTTTATAATGCAAAAGGTTGTCAAACTTGTGATTCTACCTAGAATCACTAAAGGATCGATAAAATAGAAATGTAGAAATGTAAATTTCTACAACCTAGATAAAATAGCTTTAAAAAATCGTAGACATGCTTATAGTAATTATTCCAAACTTAAAATATATGATGAAAATAAAAAAAAATGAAGAAATATAGTTCATTTTTTATAAAAAATTTCTAGTAATATATAATTTAACATGTACGGAAGAAATACAAATAAAGTCCTAACTAAATCCACCCTATCCCCTCCCCACCCACTTTTTTTTTTTTTTAAGTAATGAATTAAAGAGAACCAAGTATTTCAATTTATATTAAATTATTGATGGTATAAAATAAAGTATATAGTTTTCTTTATAATCTTTACTATTAAATCTAAAACTTAAATGAATGCTATAATCATAAAATAAGGGATTAAGGGAGAGAGAAAGAGGAAAAAAATTAAAATAGGATAGGAAAGATAATGTAATGCCCTAATAGTTAATGGCTTGTAAAAGTTTAATTGTATTTTTTCATTTTTTAGCCTATTTAACTTATATATGTAAAATCGGTAAACTCGATTACAAACGTAAGTTTTTACATGAAAACTATTTTATGTACGAGTCAACTTGAAAGAGCCTTATAAAATCGTAAACTTGTAGAATCGTATGGGTAGAATCGCGATTTTAATAACTACGAATATAGGGTAAACCTGCTAATACATGTAAGTAGCCGATTTGAAGGGGAAGGAATGACTAAGCAATACACCGAAGGCAAACATATTGGATGGATAGTAGATGTTGAGAAAATCAGTCAATTGGAGCTCCTTTTCTTCCTAGGTTAATTTAGATTTGTAAATATAGAGAAAATCTACTTTTTGATTTTGAGGAAAAGTATAGTAGATGGATTATTTTTCTTAGGGCTAGGAGATAATGGCCTTTATAATGCTATTGTTGCAATTCTTGGGGTCCATCGTAGAGGTGAAATATATGTGGTACATGCTGATGGTGAGGTCACTCGGAGGGGGTGGAAGGTAATGTATGTGGTGAGTGTGATTCATATTCACAAGAGGAAGAGGAGGTTGTAGAGGTAGCTTATTTGTCAGCTGATAATGACGAGGAGGTTCTTGCAGCACGTATAAAGAAGAATTTGTTCATAGCAAATAAAGGCACTTACGAGATACAAGGTTTCCATATTGACGTTGATACTCTATTTGATGGTGATAAGGAAGAGATTTGTATAGTAAAGGAAGAAAGTGATGGGGATGGGGTCGTAAAGACAAACACTGGTGAAGCTGATAATATGTTTACAGATGATGAGGGTAGTTTTTATATAGGTTTTAGTGATGAGAATGAGATAGAAGGTGATGCAAGACCAAAAAGGAGGAAGAGTACTAAGAATCATTTTGATCCAAGCATAGATGTCCCACATATATATATAGGGGTGGTATTTCTAAACAGGAAGCAATGACTAATTATTCCAGGCATTATATAAGGGACTTAGCCTTGAAATTAAATGATAAGAGGCAGGTTCAATTTAAGTACAAGAACGAGACATGCCCATTCACCATCTATGCATCTTATGAGTCCTCCACCAAGGACTTTGTTATGAAAACATTCAATGATAAGCATAATGAGTTATATAGGCCATCATTCAAGAACTCTCAAGTGACTTACAAAGTACTTGCAAAGCACTTCTTATCACAATTGGGAATCATGCCAAAGATGTCTCCTTTTGAAATGAAGAAGCTTACTAAGAAAGAGTTTAGGGTGGAGGTTACCTATAACCAAGTCAACGTGCAAGAGAGTAGGCATTAAGTCAAATACATGGGAAATTTGAGATGGAAATTAATCATTTGTGGGACTATTCCAATGAGTTGAGGAAGTGTACAAAGGGTTTGCTAAACACTGTAGAAATTGAGGCATAAGGGCCTAGTCCAGCTCATCCATTATACTTCAAGAGTTGTTTATTTGTTTATATGCTTGTAAAATGGGGTTCCTTAAGGGATGTAGGCTAATCTTAGGTTTAGATGGATGTTTCCTTAAAGGCGAGCTAGTAAATGCCATTGCACATAATGCGAATGACCAAATGTATCTAATAGCCTGGGCTTATGTAGAGGGAGAAAGCTTAGATAGTTGGTCATGGTTTTTGGGTGAGCTGGATCCACTAATAGGATTAGGTGCTACATTAGGCTTCACTATTATCAGTGATATGCAGAAGGTAAAATGATTCATTTGTTAGTTATCTACCTATGTAAGTTGTTTATCAATTACAAACTTGTTTTTCCTTAACTCTCATGTAAGGGTTAGAGCAAGCCATTAGAGAGAATTATCTGCTAGCGGAGCACCAATTCTGTGTACGACACTTCTTTGCCAATTGGAGGAAGAAACATAAAGGGAATGAGCTGCAATGTTTGTTTTAGGCCTCATGTAAGTTGACGACGGTTGGTGAGTTGTAGGAAAATGTTGATCGTCTTCAATAGTTAAAACCCAAAGCAACCGATGACTTGATACAGAAAAATCCTAAGCATTGTTGTAAGGCTATGTTTAGGCATGACACTAAGTGCGATGTTGTAGAAAACAACATGTCAAAGTGTTTCAACTCTATTGTGATTGAGGTGAGACACATGTCCATTATATCTATGATGGAGTGCATCCAAAAGTAAGTGATGGGAAGGATTGCAAATGAAATTATTAAAAGCACTAAGTGTACTCGATAATTTACTCTATGCATTTGCACAACATTTGCATGCCCATGCTTGTGCATGCATATTATATTTGGGCTGGAATGTAGAGGATTACATTAGCAACAGGTACGTACTAGACAAATATAAGAAGACATATAAGCATGTGGTAGTCCCTGTGCCAAGCTCAAAGTTTTGGGTTAGGAGCTCACAAGAGAAAATGTTGCCTCCTATTCTAAAAAAAAAATGCTAAGGAGACTAAATATAAAGAGTAATAGAGAGGAACAAGAAGGCAACGCACAAGATAGGAGTCAATTGTGACGTGTAAGCTATGTGGCAAGAAGAACCACAATTCAAGAGCATGTCCTGGTCTTAAGAAGAAATTAGGGGAGGTAATTAGTAGTTGTTTTCAAATTATTTGACATTCCATAGCGCCTTGCTAAATGAGTCACTTATTGTCTGCTTTGTTCTATGAAAGGGAAAAAGCAAAATTATAGATAGTGGCATAACTAATAATCCAATATCTAGAGTACGAATGAAACCTACTGAGGTGAGATTAGCATTATATATTCCTTCCTTATCTAAGTAATGAGTTATGTTCTACAATTGTGTTTCAAATCCATAATGAGCATAATGGGGTACATGGTTAGTAATTTGCAATCCTTTATTACTTAGGCACTATTATTAGCAACTTAGAAAAATTGAAGAAGATAACAGTTTTGATCGAATAAGTGTGTTTATGTTGTCTATCCAATAGAAGGGGAGGAGCAAGATGGCATCGTAAGCTATGGATAATAGTGCCCAAAGCGGGGCTGACATGATGAAGAAGCGGAATATGCATAAGGTAAGTGAAGGTGTTTGTACTATAAGTTTTTCCCCTATTTTGTGCTATAAGTTTATATATATTCGTTGGCTCTAAGGGTCTATGTTGGGTCTACAATTTCACTTCTTAATGTAGCTTCCTGTTATTAATTGATATGAAAAAAAAAAAAAAACTGCATTGTTAATATTATGTGGAGTGGTTTATATGTACTGGATTAGTGGACAAAGGACTTCTAATATTTGAGAGCATTAGAAAGGGATTATAGTAAAGTTGAGATGGCAAGATCAGCTGCTACTGAGCTCTTTAAGATTAGTAAAGATGGTAGACCAGGAGCTTATGTTGCACAATCCAACACTTTGATAGAAAGCATAAACGACTTTTTGATAAGATTCTTAGTGCTGGTTATTTTGAGCTCAAGTTATATCATATTTATTTTCCATTACTTGTTGTCTTGCATTAACTTTAAACATATTTATTCCCACAAAATGCCACAAGTCCTGAAATCTCACCATGCCCCTATCCTAACATCTTCACATTCAAGGAAAGAGTGTCAAGGTAGTCCTTTCGGATGGATGTCCCCAGGCTTTCTACCTTTGAAGCAATTTACCAATGACCATAATGTTCCTTACCATTGCATGGAATCACAACTATAGCTCACATAACAGGAGTCTAACTATGTTTAAGCCAATGCTCCAGCTTATCCCACTAGTGAACTGCAATATTTAAGGGGAAATGGACAGCAATTGTCTTTAGTAAGAACTTCGATTCTTAGGACCCATTTATTCAAATAATAATAATTTATAAGTTATTGTCAACTGATGCGCATAACATATGATAGGGAGCAACAAATAAAGCTTATGTTTCACCAAGCAGAGGAAGGATCAAAAAGGCTTATACAAGTCATTTCCATGGATAATGGCTTAATGAACAAACAACAACACGTTAAGCGAACTTATAGTTTGATATGGACAAAGCATGCAAAGTGAACAAGCCTAAGGTGTGAAGTGAAGAGAGAAATTAACTCTACGAAGTAGGAGTGATCGTTTGGCGATGGTTAATTTTTGTAAGAAGAAGTGGTCTAGGACCTTGCATGTAAATTTGGCTGACTCAAGTGATGAAGACGATGGTGTTAGTATCCTGACTCAAGAGAGTTGAACGAGTAATCATCAAAGGCGTTAATATCAATGTCTTGAAAAGAAGTGTTTTCTTACCTTTTTAGATGGGGGAGAAGAACCTCACTTAAATGTGGCCAAATGTGGAATTTTTTTGTGTAGGCTAATCACTATATTATAGTAGTATATATTGTACAGGCCAAGAACCTTACTTAAATGTAGCCAAATGTGGAATTTTTTTTTTTTTGTACAAGCCAATCACTACATTATAGTAGTGTATATTGTACAGGCCAAATATGGAATCTTTTTTTTAATGTCTAATATCAAAGTAGTAAACTTTGTATAAGCCAAATGCAACTCATTTTTTGTGAATGGCCAAGACAAAAGTAGCTATAATCTTTCGTACAGGTTACTATGCTATAATCTAAGATTGTGGTTCATGTCTTTTTTTGGTGTCATTTTATATTTATATGTTAGCAACCTGCATATTGTCAGAATGTTGGGTTGCTTCCACATGAAGTGGATGGGTTACTATATCAATTTGGTTATATCTCATTTACTCTATGCCCATCAGAGATTCCACACATAGACTTCTTAGACTAGAAAAGTCATTGTAGGAATAAACAATTAAGCCATTGGATTGAGTTCATCATTACAACTTTTTTAAAAGTCAAAGATTGATATAATGTGAATAAACTTATTTAAATTGATGAGAATACATGTGTGATAGACAATCGAATAGTCCTTAAGCCAAACTTTGTAAGATGAGAAGCTACACAAACCGAAACTTCTATTACGACACCTACATGTTGTAAGTATGATCCTAACACTTACAAAATCTTAACACCTACATAATTTTCTTAAGTGTGATCCTAGCCTACTGCATTAACTACCAAAGGTACTCCTACTATCCATGAACTATCCAATACAACATAAGCCCTAGCCATGACACTATTAACATATATTTATAAACTTTGACTGAAGTTTATAGTCTTGCAACTTTGTTGTTAAGAGAAGTATTCATCCTATGTAATAGATCACACTTACATAATAAGCCATTGAAACCTATTGAATCTCTTAAGGCTATCCTTTGCAACATGGAGTTCTCTTCCAATAACCTCAACCTTTCAACCTGACCTTCCTCTAACATGGATGTCACCAACATTCTCTCTTTTAGACTAAGCTCTTCCTTCATGTTTGATGCTTACACTTTCATCCCATCTCCAGAATACACCCACTAGAAGAAGTTGCAAGCATTCTCCTACAAAGCACTACGTATGCATGACATGATGAGAAGCCATTTCTAGTGTTATTGATATATAATCAAACACCATTGCATTAAGCACCACTTATATGTAGGGTTCATATTAGGTTGCCAAAATGTTCGCAAAAGCTACTTATTTTTACCAAATAACCTTTCAAAGTACAATCACATATGCATTGTGTACATTTACTTGTTTATTCCATTGGAAAAAAAAAGATATTGTTTTTCTTATTTTTTAATATATATTTTTCATTATAAATTTTGTAAAAATACTCTCTTGTTAAACCTAAATTGTTGCAAATATAAATGCCTTCTAATAATATGGTCAAACACAAAAACAATAGCAATATAGTATTGGTGGATGTTAGCAACCATATCAAATGCTTATGCAAAATGAAGACATATATGGACAATACCTAGCAATTAAAATCCTAAAAAATTAACCAAGACATATAATCCAACCCCTTTGTGTCAACCCACGATTACAGAATATAAGCCCATTGCTAACTATATAGAATACAAAATTTTGGGATTACCTTATAGAATCTTGGACATCCATAGAATTTTCGACCATGATTCATTTCTATCCTTGCAATTGAAACCCTCGCCTTCAACCCATGGTTATAGAAGATAAGCCCACTGTTAATGGATGTTGACTGATGGGTCAACGCCATGGATTTATTAGATGACATTGGCTTCTCTGAATATATGATTACTCTTAATTACTGTCGTTTTCCAATAGAGAAAATTAGGGTTTCATGCATAATTAGAATTGGGCTATACCTTCTATACTATCATTTTGCTTTCAAAAATGGCAATTAACTAACACAAATTAAGGTTCACATATCAAGAGATTGGGATGGAAAAGATGATTCCTTAGGGTTTTAGTAATGGGTTTCCCTTTTACTTTTTCATATGCATTCTAAAACATGTATACATCTAGGCTCTTCTTTGTTTTTAATCTCAGTCAGTTAATTCTTTTTCTTTTTCATTTTTTGCATTCCACGTAGATATCTAAGTGGCCTCTGATGTGGTGAGCGATGCGTTTGATTCATTGTTCGTGACATGTGTCGGCCATCCACTAGTTGATCAATCCATGTCGACTAATGCTGTTAAGTAGAGTTATAGTAGGTACCTAGCATGATAAGGAAATTTGTCAATTGATTGTTAAATCGACTAATTGTAAGTATAGGTAGTAAATTGAAAAAAATGATAAAGTTGGAGTACTAATTATGACATTAACCCATTTGTAAGGAAGGAAGGAATTAGAAGCAAAAGAAAGATGGGCAAAGAATTATAGAGGAAAGAATATAAAAGAAAAGGATTAGTACGTTTTCTTATTTGGATTGAAGAGAAGAGAAAATAATGAATATGGAAGAAGTACTTTTTGAAATAATATTTACAAAGACTCCTTTTTGTCAAAAATTTTTAGAAATACATTAAATTATTTAGTTACTACATTATCCTGAAAAGCTAATAAGAATTTAAAAAGTAATGATATGATTGAAATTTCAATAATCTTCTCTATTAAATCACTGGAATTTAGAATGAAAAAAGTATAGGCTTGGAATTTTCTTCAATTTTCCTTTCTTCTAAACAACATAAAATTTCTTAAAATTCACATGTTTTTCCATTTTCCTTCCTGTAAAACCCGAATTGAGAAATAAGTAAATAAAAAGGACCTAAAGAATATAAAAGAGTTTATGAATAATAGATTTTGGTATAGCATGTAATTAACTTTAAGCAATAGGGGCAAACCTATCTAAAGAAGCATTAAACCCCTTCCCTTTCCCACTACGTTTAATCTTGTTCCTATTATCCCTCAAACAATTCCTTACGTTTCTTCACTACCAAACTAGAAAACATTCAAGAAACCTCCATGAAAGTTTCTAGGGTTCTAATTCAAGGATTTATGTGCTACCTAAGTGAAGCAAACACAAGATTTCATAAGGGAATAGTAAAATTGAGTAAGTTACCACTTGTACTTTATAGAAATTCTTTTTTCTCCCTAGGATTGGTGAGAAAAACCTAAATTTCACAAAAGCAAAGAGTTAGAGTGATAGATTTGAGCGTCCTTGGATCAAGAAACAACAAGTAAGACTTTTTTATAACCTTAAATTATTGTAAGTTTTGTTCTAGTTAAAGATTGTTGAGATTGGGGAGTTGACAATGATTGCAAGTTTTGGATTTTTGTATTGACATTTGGAGGGTATTGTAGAGTGTTTGGAGATGAGTTTAGGAGTTGAAAAGACTGGGGAAGTAAAGGATGGCATTAGGGTTCGGAGTTAGTTGTGTATTGGTGAAGAATCGCAAGTTATACTTTACAGAAATCTATAGAATGCAATTGGAGTCCACCATGCTTGGTAGCGTTCGGAAACTAGCAGTCTATAACTCATGAGTGTGAGTTGTTACGTAGTGTCTGGATGCTAGAGGGTTCAAATGCCGAACCCTCTAGCACTCAAACACTATGTCTGCTACAGTGTACGGTAAGTTTCCTTATCTATCCTTGGTGCTTTTTCGACCTTCCTTTTCATTCTAAAACCGTCCCAACATGTTTTTAAACAAGTTTTCTAAATCAAAACAACAACCAAACTTCGTTTTTCAAAGGAATGAATTGAAACTTCTTATAGAGACTTGTGGCCTAGCTGAGGAGTTGGGATGTAGTGAATGAGTAGTGGCTTTTATGACTGAGTTTAGGGCCCGAGTTACTTATTTATGTGATGTATTAGGATGTAGAACACCAAGATATCTGTTGAATGCTACTGTGGAATCAGGTGTAGGATACTTACTTGTATGTTTGTGCTTGTTATGTTAGCAATAAATAGACTTAACATATATATATATATATATATATATAGCCTAATTATTGATTTTGTTGTGTATGCTTGGTTTTGACCTCCTACTAATTAAGTTTAGTGAGGTCAGTGAGACGTCTAGTGATCTTTACAAGACGTTGTCCCAAGTGAAGTCCTACACTAAGAGGACCTAGGTAGATATAGATTAGTTATTGGTTACTAGTTACTCAAATACTTGGTTGCTTATGTAGGGGTCATAAGTCACCCCACGTCTTGAGATGCTAAGATCATATTGGTTGACGGCTTAATTGTAACCCCTGCAACTGGAAGTTTGAATTCGATACGTAAAGTTTAAAGTGATTAGATAAAGTATTTGATCGAGCTTAAATTTTACAATGAAGTTAGGAGTATCAGTAAAAGTAACTCCATAAGTTTGAATTTAGGAAAATAAGTAATAAAATAATTAAATATCATAACATTAAATTATAAGCATATTACTCGTTATTTATCGGAAATATGTAAAACGAATTTTGATAACTAACGAATCGTTACAGATACATTATATACACACTAAAAAAAAAGTAGAATAACATAAATAATATTTAAGAGTATTTACTAGTACTCTATATGTAATTACTTTTAGGTAAAAATATACGAAATTACTTAAAATACCTGAAATATACTGAATTTATACCAAATAATTAAATAAAATTACAAATAAACCAAGGAAAAATTAGAAAAAGCAAGGAATTGTCCAAATACAAGTCATAGTATGCTGGGATTAAGAAGAAAAAAAATAACCAATCACATTAAGGTAATTAGAAAGTAAATTAGAAGAGGATAAGGGTCAAATGTCAACCAAAAATCCAAAAGCAAACCATAAATACCCTTATAAAATAAAAAAAGAAACAACCATCACAATTCATTTTGGTCAGATACACATCCAAGAAAAATAGAGAGAAAACAAAAAGAGAGAGTTAGGGTTTTTTTTTTTCAAAAATTAGAAAAAATCTATACAATTAAGACTTGTAGAGTAAACCCACAATCCATGGCCACCTAGAACTGAATGACCACCACCATCACACGTCACCCTAACCGCCCAAGGCTATTGACACACTTGTAGCCACTATTGGTGGCTGAAAGCTGATTGGACTAGTAAGTCCGATTTCAACTCGATTTTATTTAATTTTATATAAATATTAAATATACTTAGAAAATTATGAAATTTAGTATTGTGAGATTTTTATGTATGTAAATTTAGGAAAAAATTTTATTTTGAAGAATTTATGTATGAAAATATACTGTTCTTAAGAAATCCCACAAACTTGAGTTCTATTCGATTTAGAAATAAATGACCTTAAAAATATAGTTTTAAGCTCAAAATTTTTGTGTAAACTATTTAGAAGATGTAGAACAGTGCTATGAAGAGATTTTTTAGAATATAATTTTTTAAATTTTTAGATGATTTTCAGTCCTTAAAATAATGTACAAAATAGGTGATTTTGGACTAATTAGATAATTACTAATATAGTGTATATAATTAGGTGTTTTAGGATGTTAATTTTTGATGTGGTATGATAATTGTAGCATTTGGATTATTATATGTAATTATTAGGTGTAATTTGTAATGAATATGTGAAAATTAATAAAATGTGATATTGGATTTATAATAAATATAAAATATTAGGTTAAAATTGATAATATAATAATAATAGTAATATCTAATAAATCTGATAGGAAACTTAAATTTAGGTAATTATATAAAAAATGTAAAAAATTTTTATAATGGGAGTAAATTCAGTACATAAATGAGGATTAAGGTGTACCATATATGCTAGAAACTAATTCGAGGCTACGAGTAATATTTAGGGTACCCGAGTATAATGTGATTAATTTTACATTATGGTTCAAGACGAGATCTTTAGATTTATATATATAACACCTATAGTTGAAAACTACATTAAAACCTAAATCAGAACCAAATTTGGAAACTAATTCCAAAACTAACCTAGAATGAATCGGTAATAAATAATATATATACGGAATATTGAGTCAAATCATGACATAAAAATTATATATCATAAGGATATAAATACTAAAATAGTATTTATATTATAGGACATACGAAAACGAATGACCTATGGCAAATCGAATGAGCTAAGTGAGGATTTCAAGTAAGTTGGGTTCATTACTTTATAGTATTTTAGAGTACTATTTTAAAATACTTGGAAGCTTAGGATTGTATATGATTATGTTTGTAGATAGTTATATGTGCATGTGCTTGTGTATATCTAACTTTGTGCTGAATATCTATGTTGTGTTATGGTGATTGTTGTGAATTGAGTGGTGTAAGATTGTTTGATTACCCTAAATCGAACTTAATTATAACTTACCTAAATACCCTAATTAGACATACATTGCAACCTTATAGGGGACTGTTAGGATTCTCCAATCATACACTGACACCTTCAAAAAAGATATCACTAGATAGTATAATGGTCTTTGCTTTATCCTTAGCCAAATTAAGTGACAAGAGAGGAGATTGCGGTAAGAATGAGAGCAATAGTTTGAAGGATAGTCATGGGGGGAGTGGTGTCTCCATTGCATAAATCCGAGTTTGGTTGTAAACTGTTGCATAAACATAAAAACTCCCTAACTTAGATTAGAGTGGGTAAAATTACTCTGATTTTACAACAGACTAAACTACGTTGTGTGATGGCATTTGCTTATTGCATTGCATATAATTAATTGTTTGAAAACCCCGTTTGTGTTTGTATGCATTCTTAAGTCTCTATCCTGACTTACTAAGTTGTTAGTTGCTCATACCATTATAGATTTTCTTATAGGCACTAACTAATATGCCACGCTATAACTATCTTAAGGTCAGTATCTTTCTAAAGTACTAAGCTATAGGGGACTAAGGATCAAGCTAGTAAATGTAATCGAGTCTTCTAGAGTTTTGTTACCAACTCTTAAGTTTTTGGACTAATTATGTAACATGATACTTATTGGACTACCTTAGCATGTAGAATTTCCTGAGATTGTAAGATAGTATGAGTATCTTAATGTAAATATGACTAAAAGTTTTTAGTTATATATATAAATTCTATCTTTAATTATGAATGACTATTTACTTCAAAGCAAGAAGTCTTTAATGCCATATGTAAATTATATTTATAATAGGAACTATGAGGTCAGTTACTATCATAGGCTAGTTTATACAGTGCGACTATTGCGATTCTATGACTTCGGAGCATAACAATTCTCAGTTGGTATTAGAGCATAGTTCTATTAAACTAACTTTGAAGCGTTATAATTTAAAAGACATAGATATTATAGGATCACATTGAGAGTAGGTATTATTAGGTGGGCGATATATATATATATATATATTGTATTAAGTACACTAAAATAGAAGTAAATATAATGTTTAGTGTAGGTCCTGGTAAGATATTATGAGGGGGGTGAATTGATATCTTTCACAAAAACTAAAACTTTTTTATTTCAAAAACAAAATCCCTCTTAATAGCTTAAATGGCATGATAAGTAGTTAAAAATTGATTGTTTAACTTAAGGCGCGAATAATAACAATACAAACAGTAAAGATAAAAAACTAAATTAAATAAGGAGAAAGAAGATCAGGCAATCATTTTATAAAGCTTTAGCATTTTGCCTACTGCTCTCTTCCAGCTCTACCACTGGAGACTCGGTCTTCCTAATCGGTGTCGTTTCATTAGTCTAATCTTTTCAATAAATCAATATCAATGAGAGATTACATGAATATCCAATCACTTTTCTATCATATCTCACTAGCTTCTTCCTAAGCCATATACAGAGCTTAAAGAACTCCTTAATCCTCTCGAACTCAAAAATATAATGTCAATAACTTTTACAAGAAAAGTAAAATAATACAAACAAATATCTCTTTACAACTTTCACACAAAAGCAATAACAATGAAATAATGAAATTGATTTCTCTTAGTTTCTGACAATATTCCTTAATGTTTACGAGAGAGATTTTGAATTCAATTCAGATTTTCACCCTCTATTAATCTTATGTAGCTTCTATTTATCTTAGATCAACCTTTACTGTAATAGTTAGGAAATGGCTATGTTTTTATATTTCTTCAGGAAAATTCAATTTAAACATAATCACTTTTGTTGTTAGGAAAATATCCCATGAAAATAGGAACCAATTATTTGAAAATTTGAAAACTTGAACCAAGCTGATCCTAATTTGTTTCTTTGCTGAGCTTGAGTCATTTGACAGTTGCTACATGAGGAGATTTGTTCCAATCCTCTATTGATTTCATGGAAATTGAAATACACATTTCAAATAATAAGGACAAGCATGAAAAGATATGAACAAATCTTTCCTATAATCTATTCTTCAGGAAATAGTCTAGCATATCTGTCGTGAACAAGCTTTCTCCCTTTTCTGTCACAAAATCCTCATAAAATATTAAGTTGGATTTATCTAAAACTATAACCTTATCTCGAGAAACTGCTAAAAACTATATTTAAATTTTTTAACATAACTTTGTCCAATAAATCCTTGTATAGAGATCAAAATTTTCATGAACTTGATATATCAAGATCCTTTTTCAATTAATAACCTTATTGAATTTAAACCTTGATCAATCTTACCAAGGCTGTCAAAAAATCTTCTTCCTAAATATATTGCTCAAACCTTAATCACTCAATTTACAATTCTGCTTCTTGAGCATTCTAAAAATAATAATCCAACTTAAATCCCTATGGACTTAAGCATCTTAGTGGAATGAAATTAAGCATATTTTCCTAATATATCCAATAAGGTGGAGCTAGGCCTTCTTGCAAATTTGTCGAACTTAATTTACTTAAGTTAGTTAGAAAAAGATTTAAGAACAGCAACTAATTACAATACTGAATGCATATTGTAAAATTATGTTCTCTTACTGATACACATTCTGACAAGTACAAACTCAAGCTTATTTTCCTCTTAACATTTCTTTTCTTTAGAACATCCTACATACTCAAAGAACTTGTTAAGTTCATTCATATCTTTTTGTTATCATCAAAATATATTAAGAGAAAACTCAACATTTAATATATTGAATGTTAATTGATCCTAAGTTTAATTACAGGGTTGAAGGGGGGAGTTGATACTTATTTGGGTATAATTTAGATGGAATGGAGAGGAGTCCCCTATCGATTATAGGGTTAAGATACAACGGTTGCTTTTAGAGCTAGCTAACTAGAATATATTCAAGACTGTTAATGAGATTATTGATAAATTTCATGATGAAATGTGATATAGTTGGCAGGATCGATAGGCGTAGATAGAGATGAGTTTAAGGCCCCAATATAATAGGTTTACTGCTATAGCAGCCTTCGAGCAGAGGTGGTTAGAGAGAGAAGGAATTATATCTTTGATGATGCATTTGAGATACTTTCCAGTTAGGTTAGAAGAGGAGAGACCATACTCAACTAGCATCACCCAAATTCTTGTTGGCATTCCTCATATTCTTAGACATTATTCACTAAGGATTATTGATTCGTTCCATCATTTTTCAGAACCACCTAAAGCAAACATAGAGATACCCTAGAACCTAATCCAGAACCTGAGATGCAAGAACCACCATAAGAGAATCCTCTGCCCACAGAACCACAAGAGGTAGCCCATTCAAATATAGAGAGTAATCATCAAGAGAATGAGGTTAATGTTAAGGAGAATCCAAAGAAAGAGGATCCTAAAGAGGAAGAACCCGAAGAGGAGGAACCCAAAGAGGAGGAGCAAGAGATGGAAAATGAAAATGAACTTAATGTAGATATTCATGCCTTAGTTATGCAAGTGGTAGTTGACATTGGGATAACTGGGATAGGAAATGGATATGCAGTTGAGTTTGAGGATGATGAGGTATATGAGATGATTATGATTCCCAAGAGTCTAAAAATACTATCAATAAGTTCTGAATCGGCAGGTGAAGAGGAAGATAACTTAGTAAGGGGTCATATGGATCAGGATCCCTTTGATTAGGTAGCTACCACAGATAGTTCAAATGAGGATTAGTTATAACTGGATGACTAACCTTGTTTAGTTAGATCTTTAGGTGATCCAGTAACAATTTTGGCTGAACTGATGTATCTCTTGATGTATATTTGACTTTTGATGTATTTTGTAGCTTCTAGATCAAATTTAGATGTTGTAAAAGAGTTAGACGTAACTGAGTATGATGTAATCGAGTCTAATGTAATATTTTGTATTATACAATTGTAAATATCGAGTCTATATTAGATTATGTAAGTAGCGATGTAATCAAGTCGTAGATCTTATAGATGTATTTATTAGTTTATCAAGTTGTACCATTTTGTTCCTAAAGCCGTAATCAACTATAATGATGTAAAGTAATAACCAAGTTAATAGTTAAAGTTATATTTATTATGCATATTAATTGGGAAGATATTGTTATTACTATTTTATATAAGTACAATTTATAGGAATTTAATAGTTTCTAAAAAATTTATAAAATTAAGGAATTGGATAACTTATAGATAGATATGTATGCAAGTTTATAAGTTATAAATATTAAGTGAATATGGCTAAAACTAGAAATGGGAGTCATAATGGAGGAACCGAAGGAAATCAAAACCCTCCACCATGAGTACCATCACCCCTAAGGGAACGAAACAGATAGGATATACCCTTACCACCACTACCACTACTATAAGAGGGTATACTAATTGGGCAATTACTTGCTAGTATGCATACGATGATGAGGTACTAAGAAATGGTGATCTAGCATCTCATGACTGGTGGTAATATAGGAAACAGGAGACCATGAGAGGCCAAACAAAGAATGGAACAACCATAAGAAGTAAATAAGCTTCTTATGTTTATAAAAGCCAATTGTTATTTTGAGGGAGAAGTGGGAAAGCCAGCATTGGTTGACGATTGGCTAGCCTAGATGGAACAGAGTTTTACGGCTTTTAGAGTCCTTAAATCCCAAAAGTAATCATATGGCACTTTTATGTTGAAGTTAGCTACTCGAGTTTGGTGGGACTCGAAAGCAAGACAATTGGAAAATAATATTACTTAGTAGAGGTTTAAGGAGGAATTTAAGAAATAATACTTTCCTCATAGTGTCTAGAACAAAATGGTAAGAGATTTATTTGAAGTTAAAAAGGGGGGTATGAGTGTGACATGGTATGAAACCGAGTTTAATAAACTATTATAATATGCACCTGACTCATATAGGGATAGTGCTGAATTAAAGAAGGATTTGTTCCTTATTAGATTTGACCTTACAATGTGTTGTAAGTTAGAAGACTATAGTTTTTTTACTTACAATGATGTGGTAGATAAGGCAAGGCAATTGGAGAATAATTGCATAAGGATGCAAGCAATGTGGAGTCAAAAGATCAACAAGGGTTATCGACTTAATTCATCATTTAAAAGATTATATCTTGGAGCAACTAATAGTTCTGGACATAAAAGAAGGAAACCAATAACTTTAGCTAGTATCCTAGTACAATTGCTACCTAGTTTGAGTTTTTATGATAAGGATGGTAACGTTAAGTGCTGGAAATGTGGTACAAATCATTTTCCAGGAAACTGTGCTCAGCTTAAAGGAAAATGTTTTATATGTGGAGATCAAAACTATATGCTGCGAGCATGCCCTATAATGAAACTTATGAAGTGTAACAAATGTGGTAGAAATGGGTATTTCTCTAGATATTGTTTACAGTTTGGACAAGGAGCTGAGACGACTAAAGGTTTTGATAACACGATCACACTTGCTCGTGTCTTTGCCATGGAGGATATGGGAAATGAGGAGGATGAGGATTTCGCGAATTGGATGGAGGAGTACTACCATGATGATACTGAGGAGATTATGGGAGTTAAAGAAGAAAATGATGAAGGACTTGTGATAGGTATGTACTCAGATTATTTATTTTGATGATAATTTAAATATAAGTTAAATTGAAGTGTTTAAATTTTGAGATTTATGAATGTAATTTTAATTAGTAATCATAATATTAGTACATTTCAAGAAATGTGTTTATAAATGGACAACTTGCTTTTGCATTATTCAATACTAGTGCATCTCATTCATTTGTAAGTTAGGAACTCATAAATGAATAGGAGATTAGTGTAGTTAAGATTAATACAACTTATAGAGTTAAAACTCCTATTAGGGAGAAGATAATGATTCAAGAAGTGGTAGTCAATGGTAGAATTAAGATTCAATAGAAAAAATACCCTATAAGTCTTATAATATTACTTATATAAGGTTATGATGTAATAGCGGGAATAGATTGGTTTTCTAAGAATAAAGCGATTATAGAATGTAGAAGTAAAACTATTACCCTTAATGATGGAGAAATGGTGTTTTAAGGAAAGACTGGTGGAAGTAAATTGAACTTAGTTGTAGTAGAGATATGTGATGAATTATATGAAATAAAGGTAAAAGAGAATGATTAGAAATTTTGTTGGGCGTTTGCCATAGAAGTAAAGAAAGAGGCATCCAAAGTAATGGACATACCAATAGTGTGTAAATTTTTAGATGTATTTTTAGAGGATTTACCAAGTTTAGCTCCATATCAAGAATTGAACTTCACTATTGAGTTAGTTTCTGGAATCAAGCCTATTTCTAAAGCTCTTTATCGAATGTTACCCATGGAACTTTAGAAATTAAAGAAGCAACTTCAAGAGCTATTAGATAAAGGATTTATTCGTCTGAGTGTTTCACCATGGGGAGCATCAATATTGTTTGTAAAGAAGAAAGATGGTACCATGAGATTGTGCATAGACTACTAGGAAATAAATAAGGTTACCATTCAGAATATGTATCCATTACCCCGCATTGATGATTTGTTTGATCAACTGCAAGGTGCAACTGTATTTTCTATAAGATATCATCAATTATGAGTTAAATTAGAAGATGTGCATAAAACTACATTTAGAACACGATATGGTCATTACAAATTTTTGGTGTGCCTTTCGGTTTGACAAATGCCTCAATTGTGTTCATGGACTTGTTGAATCACATATATCAACCATATTTGAATGAATTTGTTGTGATGTTTATTAATGATATATTAATCTATTCAAAAACTAAGAGAGAGCACTTAGAACATTTACGGTTGGCATCACAAAAACTAAGAGAAAATAAATCATATGCCAAGTTAAATGAACATGATTTCTAGTTAGATAAATTTTTTTTTCTAGGCCACATTATATCTGGTGAAGAAATCTCTATAGACCTTAACAATGTGAAAGTAGTAATGGATAGGAGGCAACAAACCACTATTTCAGAGATGAGGAGTTTCTAGGTATGGTTGAATATTACCAACGATTTATAAAGGATTTTTCTAAAATTACTAAGCCATTAACTCAATTGACCCAGAAGGATGTAAAATTTGAATGGGTTGAGGATTGTGAGTTAAGTTTTCAGGAGAAGAAAAACAACTGGTTACAGCACCGGTATTAACATTACTTGATCTAGATAAACCTTATAGCATGTATAGTGATGCTTTTCAAAATGGATTGGGTTGTGTACTCATGTAGGATAGAAAAGTTGTTACATATGCATCAAGACAATTGAGGCTATGTGAGAGAAATTATCTAACCCATGATTTGAGTTAGCAGTTGTAGTGTTCGTTTTAAAAATATGGAGACATTATCTATATGGACAACAATGTAAAATATACACTAATCACAAGAGTTTGAAGTATTTCTTTACTAAGAAGGAGTTGAATTTAAGACAAAAGCGACGGTTGGAGTTGATTAAAGATTATGATTTGAATATAAATTTTCATCCTAGAAAAGCCAATCTGGTGGTAAATGCTTTGAGTTGGAAGAATTATGAATAGGTTGCATTATTGTTAACTTCCTAACGTGAATTGGTGCATGAATTTGAAAAGTTGAAAATTAGGTTTAATTGGTATAAACCTAATAGTCAAATAATGAATTTGGAGCTGTAATCAATTTTATTAGAGAGAACTAAACAGAAGTAAGAGGAAGATAAAGATCCAATGGAAATAAAAGAGAAATTAAGCAAAGGAAATGATTCTAACTTCAAATAGGATGGAAGAAGCATATTAAAGTTTAGAGAAAAAATATGTGTGCCGTAGGATCTCAAGATAAGGAAAGAAATTTTGGATGAAGTACACATTACAAGTTTACTATACACCCGGGAGGAAATAAGATGTATCAAGATTTAAAATTGATGTTTTGGTGGAATGAAATGAAAAGAGATATGGCACAATATGTAACAAAATGCAATACATACTAACAAGTTAAAGCAGAACATTAAAAACCGGGTGGACCATTACAACCTTTGGAAGTACCAAGATGGAAGTGGATCATATCACAATGGATTTTGTGGTAACACTACTTAAGACTTAAGCTGATTATGACTCAATATGGTTAGTTGTAGATAGATTAACAAAGAGTGTATACTTCTTACCCTATCGGACAGGCGATTCAATGGAAAAGATAGTTAAGCTATATACTCGAGAGATAGTAAGATTATATGGTGTGTTTAAAAGTGTTGTTTTTGATTGAAATAGTCGATTTGTATCCTAATTTTGGGAGAGTTTACATAGAGCTTTGGGTACAATGTTGCAATTTAGTACAACTTATCACTCGTAAATAGATAGACAATTTGAGTGGACAATTCAAACCCTAAAGGATATGTTACGAGCTTGTGTATTAGATTTTGGAGGTGATTGGGATAGATATTTACTACTGATAAAGTTTGCTTATAATAATAGTTATTATGCGACTATACAAATGGTACCTTATGAAGCATTATATGGGAGAAAATATAGATCGTCACTGTATTGGGATTAGGAGGAATATGCAATGATTGGACATGACATGATCAACTAAACGAGTGAAAAGATTAAGATTGTAAGACAACGGATGAAGGAAGCTCAAGTCCGTTACAAGAGTTGGGCAGATTTAAAGAGAAGCCTATTGGAATTTGAAGTCGGAGATCATGTTTACGTTAAGATAAGCTCATTCAAATGACTTAGATGGTTTGGCACAAAAGAGAAGTTGAGCCTAGGATATATTTGTCCATTTGAAGTACTAGAGAAAGTTGGTAATGTATCCTATAAATAGCATTACCTCTAAGTTTATTAGACTATCATGATGTATTCTAAGTTTTTATGTTAAGAACTCGAATGCAATCATTGAAATCAAACCAATAGAGTTAAAGAAAAATTTTCAAGTAGTGAAGCAGCTCATAAAAATACTAGATAATCAGGTTCAAAAATTAAGGAATCAAGATATGGAGTATGTGAAGGTATAATGGAATGAAGGTCTAGACTTGGAGATTACTTAGGAGCCAAAAGCAGCAGTGATGAAGCAGTACCCATAGCTTTTCTAACTTCCAAGTTAGTAAAGTAAGTGATTATTATTTTTGGTTATTTAAGTACAATTTAGATATACAGAAATTTTGAGGACGAAACTTTTTTGATGGGGAGTATAAATGTTAGCTTTGCAACTGGAAGTTCAAATTTGATACGTAAAATTTAAGACGATAGGATAAAGTGTCCAATTGAACTTAAATTATATGACAAAGCTAAGATTATTAGTAAAAGTGACCTCGTAAGTTTGAATTTAGGAAAATAAGTAATAAAATAATTAAATATCATAATATTAAATTATAAGCATATTACTCATTATTTATTGGAAATATATAAAATAAGTTTTGATAACTAACAAATCGTTATAGATAAATTATATGTACACTCAAAATTATATAATAACATAAATAATATTTAGAAGTATTTACTAGTAATCTATATGTATTTACACGTAGGTAAAAATACACGAAATTACTTAAAATGCTGAAAATATACTAAATTAATATCGAATAATTAAATAAAATTACAAATAAATCAAGGAATTGTCCAAATACAAGTCATGGCATGCTAGGATTAAGAAGAAAAAAAAAATAACCAATCACATTAAGGCAACTAGAAAGTAAATTAAAAGAGGATAAGCGTTAAATGTTAACCAAAAATCGAAAAGCAAACCTTAAACACCCCTATAAAATAAAATAAAAAAAAAGAAACACCCATCACAATTCATTTTAATCAAATACACATCCAAGAAAAATAGAGAGAAAACAAAAAGAGAGAGTTAGGGTTTTTTTTTTCTTTCAAAAATTAGAAAAAATCTATATAATTAAGACTTGTAGAGTAAATCTACGATCTACAATCACCTAGAATTGAATGACCACCACCACCATACCCCACCCCAACTGCCCAAGGTTACAGACACAATGGTGGCTGGAAGCTAATTGGACGAGTAAGTCCGATTTCAACTTGATTTTGTTTAATTTTATAAAAATATTAAATATATTTAGAAAATTATGAAATTTAGTATTTTGAGGTTTTCATATATGTAAATTTAGGAAAAAAATTTATTTTGAAGAATTTATATATGAAAATATACTATTCTTAAAAAATCTCACAAACATGAGTTATATTCAATTTAGAAATAAATGACCTTCAAAATATAATTTTAAACTCAAAATTTTTGTGTAAACTATTCAGAGGATGTAGAACAGTGCTATGAAGAGATTTTTTAGAATATAATTTTTGAAATTTTTAGATGATTTTTAGTTCTTAAAATGATGTACAAAATAGGTGATTTTGGGCTAATTAGGTAATTAAATAGATAATTACTGATGTAGTGTGTAATTAGGTGTTTTAGGATGTTAATTTTTTGTGGCATGATAATTGTAGCATTTGAATTATTATATGTAATTATTAGGTGTAATTTGTAGTGAATATGTGAAAATTAATAAAATGTGAAATTGGATTTATAATAAATATAAAATATTAGGTTAAAATTGATAATATAATAATAATAGTAATATCTAATAAATCTGATAGGAAACTTAAATTTAGGTAATTATATGAAAAATGTATAATTTTCTCACATCGAAAGTAAATTTAGTATATAAATGAGGACTAGGATATATTGTACATGTTAAATTACTGATTAGGTGCTAAAAGGAATATTTAGGATACTTGAGTATAATGTGATTAATTTTGCACTATGGTTTGAAATGAGATCTTCAAATTTATATATATAACACCTGTAATTGAAAACTAAATTCAAACCTAAATTAAAATCAAATTCGAAAACTGATTCCAGAACTAACCTAGAATGATCAGTAATAAATAATATGTATATATGGAAAATTGAGTCAAATCATGACATAAAATTTATATATCATGAGGATATAAATACTAAAAGAGTATTTATATTATAGGACATGCGGAGACAAGTGACCTCCGACAAATCAAGTGAGCTAACAGAGGACTTCAAGTAAATTGGGTTTAATACTTTATTGTATTTTGGAATACTATTTTAAAGTAGTCAAGGCTTAGGATTGTATGTGATTGTACTTATAGATAGTTATATGTGCATTTGTTTGTGTATATCTGACTTCATGTTGAAAATATGTGTTGTTCTGTGGTGATTGTTGTAAATTAAGTAGTATGAGATTGTTTGATCATCTTAAACCGAACTTAATTATAATCAACCTAAATACTCTAATGAGACATGCATTGCAACCCTTTAAGGGACTGTTAGGATTCTCCAACCAAACAACGATACCTTTTAAAAAGGTAGTGCTAAATATCATAATGGTTTTTTCTCCATCCTTAATTGAACTAAGTGACAAGAGAGGAGGTCATGGTAAGGATGAGAACAATGATTCGAAGGATAGTCATAAGGAGAGTGGTGTTTTCATTACACAAATTTGAGTTTGGTTATAAGCTAGTGCATAAACATAAAAAATCCTTAACCCAGATTAGAGCGAGTGAAATTACTTTGATTTCACAATGGATCAAACCATGTTGTGTGATGGAATTTGCTTGTTGCATTGCATATAATTAATTGTTTGAAAACCCTGTTTGTGTTTGTTATGCATTATTAAATCTCCATCTCGACTTATTGAGTTGTTGATTGCTCATATCTTTATAGATTTTCTTGCAAATACTGACTAATATATTGTGCTATAACTATCCTGAGGTTAGTATCTTTTGAAGTATTAAGCTATGGGGGAGTGAGGATTAAGTTGGTAAATGTAATCAAGTCTTTTAGAGTTTTGTTACCAACTCTTAAGTTTTTGGGCTAATTATGTAATATGTAATATAATACTTATTGGACTACCTATAGAATTTTTAGATATGTAAGATAGTATAAGTATCTTAAATGTAAATATGACGTAAAGTTTTTAATTATATATATAAATTTTATCTTTAATTATGAATGAGTGTTTATTTCAAAGCGAGGAGTCGTTGATGCCTTATATAAATTATATTTATGATAGGAACTGTAAGGTTAGTTACTATAATAAGTTGATTTATACGATAGGACTATTGTGACTCTGCGGTTTCGGGGCATAACATTAATTATTAAAGATATAAACCAGTTATCGGTTGCTCGTTGCATTCATTATTTCTACTCATGCACATGTAAAATGTGATTGCTTAATCATGCGCATGTGCTTTCAGTATTCCATACTAAGCTTCGGTTGGTTTTATCTTTAACTTTTCAAGTACAGGTGCTTAGTGAAAAATTTCAAAATTTATTGGCCTTGGTTAAGGACATCAAGATTACTAGTTAGGGGAGTGGCAAATAAAATCTTTATTGTGAACTTAAAATTTGAATTAGAAAAACTAGAGTTCATTATATGCTTTATATATATATATATATATATAAATTGTGAAGTTTATTTTCTAATTATGTTGGTTTTATTTAAAGTTTTCGATTTTATTAAAATAATTATTGGAGATCATTGCAATTATTTGGGGAACTAAATTTTTATGAAATCATTTGGAGGTTAAAACATGTTTGTTTGGAGATTTTAATTAAAAGTTTACACCTAGCATATCAATAAAGGCTAAGGACATATAGCGGGCTATAGCTTTCCAGGTTTTGGGGCATTACAGTTTTAGTAGTGTGATTACTAGGTTGTAAGCTTAGAATTTGAATTAAAACAATTAGCGTTCATTATATGATCTGTATGTATGTGTATGTGTGTGTGTGTGTATGTGTGTATGTATGTTTAGAAATTGTAAAGTTTATTTTGTAGTTATTTGGTTTTATTTAAACTCTTAGATTTTATTGAAATAATTATTGGAGATCACTACAATTATCTAGAAAACTAAATTTTTATGAAATCATTTGAAGGTTAAAATGTGTTTCTTTAGAGATTTTACTTAAAGGTTTATGCCTAACGTATCAATAGAGACTAGGGATATGTGGCGAGTTATAGCATTTTAGGTTTTGGGTTGTTATGGTTTTAGTGGTATCAAAGCTTAGGTTAAAGGGCCCTTAGAGCATTAGGTATCAAATCTTTAGGATGGTGAGATATGGGAAGCGTGAGTAGTTAAATAGTTAAGCTTAAATTTAGGAGAGTGGTTCTTATTGATGGTTTGGTGTAAGTTGCCCTAATGTCACCTAAATACCTTTTGCTTACTATTACTGCTAGTTAATATTTATACTTTGTTATTTTAGTTGTCATCTTTCCTTATATTGTCTTAGCCTTGTATTCTACTTAATTTCCTATCCCGTTTAACCCATTATATTTGGTATCTTCTTTATATATAGTATTAGTCTCTCTTTACTGTTTTTCTCTTAAAGTTTTCTTATCCTTCTATAGGTTACCTAGATGTCTAGTGAAAAAAGGGTTGAATTGGTGTAATGGAGATGAAGTTAGACTTGGTAGAGTTAATCCCCTTGATATGCTCATGAATGTAACATCAATAAAACACTTAATAAGGAATAGAATATAAATTACTTAATTTATAATAAGTATAGGGAAAAAAATTAATAATATGGTATTCATATGTACCTATATGCACATTTAAAACCAAAACTTAACAATACTATATGTGATAATGTAAATCTATGAATAATAGGAAAATGACATAAAACTTTAACACTTAAAGAGAGAGTTAAAAGTCCATAGCATTAAATAAGAAAAAATAACCAACTTGTGAATTCAAAAGATTCATTAACTTAAGTAATAGATCATAATGTCTCTTAGGACAAAAAAGACACCTTCAGGAAAATATATAAAACAAAATAACTAAATACTAATATCAACACAAAGGCAAGATAGAAACTCGCTTCACTAAATTACCTATAGTGGGTATTGACACAGTAATTAATAAAAGTTACCGATTCAAAGACTAATAATTAATAATAGTGACAAATCAAGTAAAAAATTAAAAACATGAAATGGTGTTCCTATAGATGTTGGCATGCATACGCGTAAAATAGGGTTATTGAGTCTGTCCTCTTTCATGATGAGTTAGAGTCATGTCTAGTGTATCGATGTGTTAAGGTGTTGTGTTGAGTCATACCATGTAAATCAAATCGAGTTATCGATCTCATCTCTTTGAGTTGGTCGTCTGTGTTACTTTCTAACCCCATATTTATGTGTATTTATACCAAAATGTATGATATAGAAAATTTTCAAAACTAAATAATTAAATTGAGAAAATGTAGAGAGTGGTAACTAATGAACTAAAGACTAGAACACAAATAATAAAGAATCCTAATAATAAATAACAAACAAATTAACAGTATATAGTAAGTGTCGAGGACAGTAAATTATAAATAACTATAACTTGGATTACTATAGTAACAATAATAAGGAATGGTGATTAAAGAGATTATAGGGAATAACAAAATGCCCAAAATTCAGGAAACCTACTAAAGGTTAACAGAATGAATTAAAAAGTGAGATTAATCTTAAAGGACGTAAAAGCATTGATACTAAATGAATTGACTACATTAAGATCTACAAAGGAAATAATTAATTAATATGGCTTAATCAATTGAAAAAGAATAAAAATAGTATTAATGGTGATAGTAAGACTTTTTCTTACAATTTAATAACGAGTTAGGGATAAGTGAAGGGAACAAGTGGTTGTTAAGTGAGATGCAGTAGTAGTAAGTGTAGAGTAGCTCGAGAACTGTTGAGATTACATGTTGAAAGTGGAGCAAATTTGATAAGTGAGCACTTTTTCCTTGGAATTGTAAAGTTGCTCAAGGAATTGTAATAACCAAAAAGGTAATGTGACGTAATGATGAATCATACCATAAGATAATAAGTTGATATCGAGATGTTATATGATAAAAGTATGTTATTGTAGAGATAAGGTGATTGAAGGTTGACTTATTGATGTTAAGAATATTGGGATTGTTAATGTGAGACATTGCAAGGTTAAACCCTAACATAGATGGATGAGAATAGAGTAAACAAAGGAGCAATAGAAAAAGAAGTAACATATTTAAGATGTGAATATGACAGTAATAGTTGTAAGCCAACAAATTAAGTAGGTAAGAAAGTATTATGAGCTAAATGAAGAAGCCTCAAGTAAAGCTAAAGGACATGAATAATTTAGTAGATGGTGTTAGAATTTAATTTAGCAACAAGAAAAAGGAGTTTTACTAACTAAGTAACTAACTTAACAAAGGAAGGTAAACGAGAATGATTGACCCAAAGAAGAGGAAGAGTGGATAATGACTAAGGTTGTAGTTGAACTTGATAAAAAAAGTAAAGAAAAGGCAACGTTATAGGAGTATTAAGGACAAAGATGAAACAAGAGCTAGAGGAAAAAAAACATAAGGAATGAGTACTCGAAGTTGTTTTCGGAATCCATGTATGAACTTTCAAGGACAAAAGATTTGTTGAGGGGGGGAAAAGCTATAAAACTCAAATTGAGAAATAAGTAAATATAAAGGTTTTAAAGAATCTAAAAGAGTCTCTAAATAATAAGTTTCAATATGACATGTAATTAACTTTAAACAATCAGGGAAAAGTTGTCTAGGGGAAGTATTAAACCCCCTCCCTTTCCCACTACATTTAATTTTATTCCCACTATCCCTCAAACAATTCCTTACGTTTCTGTTATGACCCGAAGGGGCTAGTCTTGATAGTCATCGTATACCGTACAAAAGACTGTAAATTGAATTCCCTTATAATCAATAACCCTTTATACGATACATAAATCTAAGAGTTGTGTAAGTATAAGCAATATCATTTCATGATAATAATAACAAATTAAGGATATATAAAACACAATCTATTTATATAATAATTTACAGATAAGAAGTCTAAAGCACTTCTTAACCCAAACTAGTATCATTTTATTTTATAATCAGATCTATAATCTAGATAAACTATCATAAGTACATTCTGATCACGTTATACTCTCACATCAACCCCCTGATGAACAACTAACCTTGGGCATGCGGCAGCCCAACTCCACAAATAACTCAGCCTGCGAAAGAAAACTACAAGGGTATAAGCTAACTAGCTTAGTGAGATAATCCCTTCAACCATACAACAATCAAGTTATACATTAATTAAATTCAATCAAATGAATGCATGTCAATCAATATGCAAAACATATACATGCAGGTGACTAGGTACTGCATGCAACTCAGATTTAATGCCCTCCGAAGTTAGGATTAGAGATACATTAGCACAGTCAGATCCGGGTATCATACTAGAACTTATCTCATAACGAAACTCCACATTTCATATTTAAAATGTAATGGTATATCCATTCTCAGTTTTATTAAAAACGAATTCTATATATGATTGTGAATAGGTTCACGCAGCCCTCACTCCCCTCTAAATAGAAGCCTTTGGACTTGACCCTTAATCAAGCGGTTGGCACCTCTAACGCCTAGTAATCTCGCAGGTCAAGGTAAGGTCATATCATATGTGTACACCATACGAAATCTATAACAATCAAATAATCAACACATGTATGGCCTCTCGTTACCTCCGTGTAATGTGACGGCCAGAAATAGTTACGTGGTATATGATTATACGTATTTCAAGTTAACTTTTTTTAGTCAAATAAAATTAAATCTTATTATTCAGTGATCAATAAGGTTACAAACAATTAGTTCCTAGCGAATCTACTATGCAACAATCAATATGTTATTGTACTTTAAAGTAAATTTACCATTAACAAACATTTATCATACACAAGTATAACTCATCCCCACACAACAATCAATTATTAAGCATAATTTATATTTGCTAATTACAAGCACAAGCAAATATGGGATCATTAGGAAAAACTCACTCAACCATGATAGACTCAAGGGTCGTAATAATTTGATGGCAGCTAAAAGTCAAGGTCAAGATCATCTGAGAATAAGGAATATAGAAAATTGTAAGTTTGGGAATTTAAAGCTAAACTAGTATCGTAATTTATAATGTTTACTTTACTTAGTTATGCAAAATTTGCTGATTCAAGCTTTTTTATCGAATCGTATATAACTTTTTCGTTTTAACTCGGATCATTATGAACTTATAGTCCATTTTGATAGTTTTCAAGCGTATTTTCTCGTAACAATGTCTATTTTGAATGTTGTGACTTGCAGTTTGAACTGCAATATAAAAATATCACAAAATTTATTATTTTAATTTAAAAAGTTATAAAATATTAATTTTAGCTTTTTCTTAGTATATTTATGATTTAATAATTATTTAAATCATATAATTGATAATTTTATTATTTTAAGCTTATTTTACCTTAGTTACTTATTTTTACCTATTTTTGAGATTTTAGACTTATTATATTATTATTATTATTATTATTTTATTTTTATTTTTATTATTATTTTTAATTTATTATTTCTAATTTTCCACGATATACATATATATATATAAATACTTGTATGACTATATATACAAAATTCCTTATAATATGAACATACTATATATAGATTTATATACATTTATATACACATATTCACACCACATATATAAGAAAATAATAACTTACATGTGTACATGAATATGAAGCACATGTATATATATATATATATATATATATATAATATACGTAAACTTATACTTATATATATATATATGAAAATAAAGATTATATACATATATACATAAATATTCATATTCACGTGTACTCAAATATATATATTTAATTTGTGAAAATACTAAATACATACTATATGTGTTCTTATTTATATATACATATATATTTTTATTTTTTTTTTATTTTTCGTGTACATGCATATATATATCCAAATAGTAAGATTTCCAAATATCTACTATATATATATATATTCTTATTTATACATACATGTATATACATATACAGTATATTCTACCTAATAGTATTTATATATATATATATATATATACATGTCTACATACATATATTTATACACACATAAGGAATACATATATATTTGTTTATCTACCCATATATCTATTTATGTACATGTAATGAAACATTTAGCAAAATACAACAAAATACTTAATATATACATGCACATACTATATAATACATATATATACAACTAAAATAAATATACTTACTTAAATATATTGATATGATCCTTAATTTTCTTCTTCTTTTTCTCCTCCTCCTTCTTCTTTTTGTTAATTTTTTTCTTGTTCTTAGTTTCCTTTTGTTTTGCTCTTTTGTGTTGCTTTTTTCTTTTTATTCTTCTTTTATGTATTCGGTTTCTATCTTCTTCTTTTTTTTTCCAGATTTCTTTGGATGTGTGTGTAGCAAGTAAGATTTAAGGGAAACAAATGAAAAAAAAAAGAAAAATAATCTATCATAATCTCTTCATTAAATTAGACAAGACACATTCTTTAATTATCTTGTCCTTATCTCTTAATTTGGTGACACTTGTAATCAAAATTTAATCACATGGGTTGCTGCATTTGTAGCTGGAATTCACGTGTGAAAAGGAAAAAAAATAGAAGAGGAAAAGAAAAGAAGGAAAAAGAAGGGAAGGAAAATAGAAAAAATGGTAGAAAAAGGAAATTAGAAATAATTATATGCAATTTTTCTAAACATAAAAATCATAAAAATAATAATTATAAATTAATTTTGGAATTTTATGAAAATTTATCAATTTAATTGGTATCTATTACAATTATAATTTTTACAAATTATTTTAACAATTTTCGTTAAAAATTTTACGCAATTATGCGATTTAGTCTATAATTGCAATCGACTACAATTATATCATTATTGAGTGATATTTAATTATTTTATAGGTTTAAAGTTATAGTTTTAGAGTTTCGATCAAATTCGGGTAATTGTGTATAAATTGGATTTAAGGTTTTGATACGCGATTTAGGGTTTCGATCAAGTTCTAGGGTTTTTATTATCGGTGTTATATTCGATTTATTAAATTTCATAAATTTTTATTGTTACTAGCCTTATTGACTCATAACACAGTTTAAGACACTCGAACTTAAATTAAGGTTCAGACTATCGATTTTTTAGGATTTACAGTTTCTTTACTACCAAATTGGAAAACATTCAAGAAACCTCCCATAAGAGTCTTTAAGGTTCGGATTCAAGGATTTGTATACTACCTAAGTGAAGCAAACACAAGATTTCATAAGGGAATAGTAAAATCGAGTAAGTTGCCACTTTTACTCTATAGAAATTCGTTTTTTTTCCTATGATTGTTGAGAAAAACCTAAAGAATTCATTTTTACAAAAGCAAAGAGTTAGAGTGATGGATTTGAGTGTCCTTGCATCAAGAAAAAAACAAGTAAGTCGTTTTTATACCCTTAATATATCCTAAGTTTCATTCTTGTTAAAGATTTTTGGGATTGAGGAGTTGACATTCATTGTGGGTTAAGATTTCTATATTGATGATTGGAGGGTATTGTAAAGTGTTTGGAGATGACTTTAGGAGTGGAAAAGACCGAAGAAGTAAAGGATGGCATTAGGGTTCAAAGTTGGTTGTGTACAAGGAAAGAATTGTAAGTTGCATTTTGTAGAAAACTGTAGAATGCAATTGGCATCTGCCATGCTTGGTAGTGTTTAGACGTTAGGGGTCAATAAATCATGAGCGTAAGTTGTTCCATAGCATTTGGATGCCCGATCCTCTAGCATCTAGACACCATGTTTGCTAAAATGTATAGTAAGTTTCCTTTTTCATCCTTGGTGCTTTTTCGACCTTCTTTTTCGTTCTAAAACCTTCCCAACACGTTTTTAAAGAAGTTTTCTAAATCAAAACAACAAGTAAACTTCGTTTTTCCAAGGAACGAATTAAGACTTGTGGTCTAGTTGAGGGTTTGGGATGTAGTGATTGAGTAGTGACTTTTATGACTAAGTTTAAGGGCTAAGTTACTTATTTGTATGATGAACTAGGTTGTAGAATACCAGGATACTTGTTGAACACTATTGTGGAGTCAGTATGAGATGTTTGCTTGTATGTTTGTGCTTGTTATGTTAGCATTAAATAGACTTAACATATATGTATACATATATATATATATATATCTATATATGTAGCCTAATTATTGATTTTGTTGCCTGTGCTTGGTTTAGACCTCCCACTGGTTAGGTCAATGTGGTTGATGAGGTGTCTAGTGATCTTTACGGGATGTTGTTCCGTGTAAAGTCCCATACTGAGAGGACTCATGTAGATATAGATTGGTTATTGGTTACTTAGATACTTAGTTGTTTATGTAGGGGTCTTGAGTTACTCCAAGTTTTAAAATGCTAAGATTGTGTTGGTTGATTGCTTAATTGTTGAAGATATAAATCGGTTGCTTGTTGCATTCATTATTGTTACTCGTATGCATGTGAAATGTAACTGCTTGATTATGTGCATATGCTTTTGGTATACTTTAATGGGCTTTGACTCATTTCGTCTTTAATTTTTTCGGTGCAAGTGCATAGTGAAAATTTTCAAAATTTGTTGGCTTTGGTTAAGGACATTGAAATTACCAAGTTAGGAAGTAGCGAATAGAATCTTTATTATGAGCTTAGAATTTGAATTAGAACATATAAAGTTCATTATATATATATATATATATGTTTAGAAATTGTAAAGTTTATTTTGTAGTTATGTTAGTTTTATTTAACGTCTTAGATTTTATTGAAATAATTATTTGAGATTGCTACAATTATTTGGGGAACTAAATTTTTGTGTAATTATTTGGAGGTTAAAATGCATTTGTTTAGAGATTTTAATTAAAAGTTTACACTTAACTTATCAGTAGATATTAGGGACATATAGGAAACTGTAGCGCTCCAAGTTTTGGGATGTTGTGGTTTTAGTGGTATGATTACTAGGTTGGAGAGTGGCAAATAGAATCTTTATTATGAGCTTAGAATTTGAATTAGAATAGCTAGAGTTCATTATTTGATCTATCCATATATATATATGTTTAGAAATTGTAAAGTTTATTTAGTAGTTATGTTGGTTTTATTTAAAGTTTTAGGTTTTATTGAAATAATTATCGGAGATCACTACAATTATTTGGGGAACTAAATTTTTGTGAAATTATTTAGAGGTTAAAATATGTTTGTTTGAAGATTTTTAATTAAAGATTTACTCCTAACGTGTTAGTAGAGACTAAGGACACTTTGCAGACTATAGCATTTCAAGTTCTAGGGTGTTAAACTTCCCCTCCTAGTCTTTTTCTTAATTCCAAACATAATATAGCCATCCATAAAACCTAATTCCTACATTTTCTTTTATCATTATTATTGAAACCTTAACTTTTAAACTGCATTTGCAAATGACCATGCAACCACTATGATCACATTTGGTATGTAAGAATTGATTAGAATAAAATAGCAATTCTGATTTCATTCCCTTTTTTCATGTTTGGAAGTATATTTAGAAAGTAGAATCATCAATTCTTTGACTCTAAGAAGGAATTCAACTTCGCCTTTAACAAATAAAACTATATATAGATTTTGTTCCATTCTATTCATTGAATATTTCTAAACATATGAATGAAATTAAGATTTCGATTTTAATTCGATTTTATTCTATTTCAAGCTATTCTCTTATACCAAATGTGAAATATGAGTACTGGATTACTTTGATGACCCAACAAAATGCAAAGAGGACATTTTTGTTCTTGCAATGTTCATAAGAACAATCAATATGCAATTTTTTCAACAAGATTGTGATTTTCATAGAGTATGTGTTTTTGAACTTATGTTACTATTGATACGTAGGAATAGATTTGAAATGGAATTACATTCTATATTTCATTCCTTTTTTCGTGTTCGATAGCGTTTTTAAAAATTAAAATTGCGATTTTTTTAAAATCAACTATTTTTTATTCAAGTAAACGTTCGATTCCATATTTTAGGTGACAAAATAGTGATTCCATTTGGCCCAATTAATTATCATTAATTTAACCTTTAATATAATTACGACATCTAATAATTAATTGGACTTCTTCAGCATATATGCATTCCATTTTCATTCCATTCCGTTGACATTTCCGAATGTAAAAAAGGTTCCATTTAATTTCAGATGATTCTTGTATACAAAAACGATTACGTTAAGGAATTTGTTTTTAAGGTTTTGTTTCATTGCGAAGAGGGATTTTGAAATAAAGAAACAAGTTTCTTTTTAAATCCGAAAAGACAAAGATTTTCTTTTCCTGATGTATTCTCTCCTACTCGTTTTCATGTGCCAATTGCTACTGCAGGTGTGATCTGCACACGCAAAACGGCAATGAAACTGCTTACTTTGCAGTATTAGTTAAAAAAATCACACGTGGCATCATGTTATTAGCCACTAATGATTACTGAGATGTTTAAAAAAGAGTAATTACTGGGATCACAAATGCAAAGGGAAAAAGAAGAGTTAATAATGCTAGCAAACAAAGTATCCATTGAATGTACAATTTAATAAGTTTAAAGATAAAATGTAAGTCAAGATCTTTATAGTTAAAAACACTAATATTTTAATGTGATAAATTATATTTAATTTTTTCTTTCTTGTAATTGTTGTAATGGTATTCCAAGAAAAAAAAAAAAAAAAGAACGTAAAATTACAAAATGTCGTAAAGAGGGATAGCTACCGTGATATTGTCCCGAGCAAAAATCAACGGGTTTCAATAATTTATCTATGAAATTTTGGTTTCTCAATTAATTATTTATATAAAAAAAATACTGTAAGGGGTTTAGTTATTAAATAAAAGACTTTCTATCTTTGGTACATCTACCTTCTGTAAAACAAATAGATGAAAATTTCATATTGTAGGTTTTTAATAAGCACTTCTGGTACGGAATCGTCTGTATACCATTATCATGTTTTGGTCAACAAATTAAACAGTTCTCTTTTGTTGCACAAATAAGTTGCTTGGGAGCAGACTTGATGGTTGGACTAGTCTTCGATAATTACTAGGCAATTTCGTTTTCAGCGGCAAAATGTCCTTCTTGGACACCCATACTATACGTATACGTGTAGTTAATGCATGTAGTTGTCCCCCGACTGCTCCGGAAGGTTTGGGTTTTTTGTATTTTTATGTGTCACGTGTTTACCAAAACTAAAAATAAATTATGTAAATATTATGAAAAAATCGCATCAAAAAATGCAATTTAAATAAAATGAATGAAGTCACGTCTGACACATACGAGATTGGTTCAATGTAAATGCGACTTTAGCATATATAGTATTTTTGCCATGGCCCCCACCTTCTTTACATTCTGGTCAAGCTTTTCCAAGTCCCAAGCTACCTCAATGCGCGTGCTATTCAACTCATTCAAAATGCACATCACTGACCTATCCTGTATATCTCACTCGCCCCCAAGCCGATGTGAGAAGTTTTTTAATTATTCCGTTGTGGCTTTATCGATATTATTTAAACAGATGGACCTTTAAATAATCTATTCTTTAAATATTATCATTTAGTTTTTCAATTAAAATTTTATTGTAAAAAAGTTAATTTTAAAAATAAATTATTAAAACTATAATTATTTTATATTAAAAGTAAAATTAACGTATCAACGTGCTTTTTTTTTTCATTTCTAATATTTACCTTTTTTATTTTCTCAACTATCTTCCCACGTAACATAGTACTTATCTCGTGATCTCTTTTATCGTTAGTTTCTCTCTTTTTCTATTCTCTCTTTTACCTTACTTTATGTACACGCATTACATAGCAAAAATTTAGATTACCATGAAATATATTCATAATGATATCTGTTTAGATAGATAGATTTCTATTCATAATTTTGATTTGCTTGTAAATGAAAAGCTAAAAGATTTAAAGTGAATATAGATAAGAAAAAAAAAATTTATATTTTTATTATTTAATAAAAATTATAATTTTTATTATATAAATAATAATAAATTTTAAAGATATAAATTTAATTTTATTTAATTAACATCATCGATACGTTGTTGGATAGTATTTTTCAAAAGAGATATGATGGGTTTCTGAATAACATAGGTTGATTTCTCATCTGCAACTTCTATATAAAGTCAAAATTGCATGTGTAATCATATTTAGATAATTATTTTTATATAATTGATATTCGTATAATTAAATTGATACCTGATGGATAATCATATTAATATCTCAGGTTTTATGGCTTTTGATTTTGTTTTTCTCTTTAAATCCTTATTATTATTATTATTATGATATAACAAGAAGATTATCGCAATCTATCCGCATTTCTATTATAGTTGTTCCAATTGTGTAGAGTTTTTTTTTTTTTATTATTATATATATAGTAAGATGTGATTAATACATATATACATGGGCTAACATATCAAATCAAAATTTTAGAAGAAAATATAGTTTAAAAACTGTTTAGGAAATTGAGTTGAATAATCAGAACAAAATTAAAAGTGCTCACTTTGTTTAGTATGAGGGAAGAAATTAAAAAGAAAAATTAGGAGGGAAAGAATTATGATGGAAATAATCATTCTTAATTTGTTTGATTAATGAAGGGAAGGAAAAATATAAGAACAATAACCATTGCTAAAGATAAAAAAGAAAGTTATTATAAAATTATTAAAATACCCATAAAAAATAATAATAAATGAAAGATATGGTGAAAGATAGGAATAAAATTGGAAATTTAACATTTGTTTTCACTTTCTCTTTCGTTTCTTTCCACTTTGGAAGAGATTAAAATTAGTGGGAATCACAGTGTGTATTGAGAGGAAAAGAATTAGAAGGAATGAAAAGGAAAAGGAAAGATTAGAGAGGAAAGAGAATAGAAGGAAAAAAATTAGTATATTTTCTTGAATGCATTGAAGGAAAGAGGAATGAAAGAATGTAGGAGAAATACTTTTCAAAATTATATTTAAAATTACATTAAAATACCTAATTACTATATTACCCCCTTGTATATTCCTTTCATAACTAAACAAACAAAAATCTCTTAAAATTTTTACTTTTCTTTTTTCTCTCGATTCTATCCTTCATTCGAAACATTGTGTCCTGGAAATGTTTCCTTCTATTTTTCTTTCCTCACATGATTGCATTCATAACCAAACAATGGAATGTGTTATTTTCCTTTTCATTTCTTTACCTCCCCATTCTTCCCTTTCACTTTCAGTCATGCCAGATATAGGAATTCAAAGGTTGAAATGAATCCATTTACTCGAGTAATTTTAAATACGTTTAAGTAAAATTTCCTTAATATATATAGTATTTGTAAGGCTTCAAATTTAAAATAAGAATGTTGATAGACCCTTCAGCATTTTTATTTAAATATACTCTTCCACAATTTGTGATGCTTAATAAACAACCACCAATTTAGCTTGATATATTTACTTTTCTCCAAATAATATCGTGAATAGATGTATGATGCAATTTAGAAAGAGCCCAAAACAAGAAATTATTCACCTTTTTGAATATTAAATACCCTATTTAAGAAAAATAATTATGTGAAAATATGAAATGGCATTTTATATGGTGTTTTAACAAATATTTTGAGAGAATTAATTTGTATTTTTTCTTTCTAAATTAAGATAAAATTATGATAATAAATTCATATAAGTACGCCAAATATATCAATATCACTAGTAAAAGCCTTATCCAGTAAATGTGTTAGTTTTCTTTTATATTATTATTTTAACTTTTCAAAGGATTGCCTTTCTTGCATGGCAAAATATACTTTATTCAACTCCAAATAGAAATATTAGTGCATCACGAGATAATTTTTGTAAATTAAATTAGCTGGTTAAAAAAAACAAATTCTTAATCTATTTTAGGCTTTTTAATACCCAATTTATGTTTTATTGAAAGGAACGGCCCTTTATTGATGTCGTATGCACTTAAAAAGATAGAATTCGGTTATTTCTTTAGATTTAGTTACATTTTTACCTTCATCCACTATTTACTTTTGATCTAACTTCGATCAGATCTTGATTATCCTCTGCTATCTACTTTTAGTTCACTTCAATTTCGAGTTTGAATTATCTTGTATTTTTTCCCTTATGCAAATTATCTAGTATAATAATAGAAATGAAGAACTATTAACCTATTATGATATTGGGATTTTTCAGAACAGTTCCATGTTCCTATCGCATAATTTTATAGATCAATCTTTTGCTTTAAAGAGACTTCATTATGCTAAAACACTTTTACCGCAGTTTGATAAATTGAGAGTAGTTAAATTATGGAATTATTTTATGTTTGCTTATTTTATACACATATCACGATTATATATCCTGCTAGTTTAATTAAAGAGGAATAGGATATTTTACAGTAGTGCTTGAATTTTGAAGACTAGCCTTTTCATTTAAAAAAAAAAATGCATTAGAGAGTGATGTGACAATCCGTTCATACTTTTAGTTTTGAAAAATAACGATGCATTACTATGTGATAACTTAATAATAAATATTCTAAAAAATGTGAATATAATTATATGTATAGATTGTTATATTTTTAAGCAGCTTACTTATAGATGCATTATATCCTTGCTATTTTTATTAACTATTATATATATGATTATTTATATTTCCATTATATGAATGCATGTTCCATTGGTTTTGTTTAATAAGTGTAAGCTCCCAAAATTAAGTTTAGGACAACCAAGATTAGATTTAGGATTTTTAGGGAAACTTATCCAATTGAGCTCAAACTTTATGACTAGAATGAAAAAGTAAGTCGAGATATTACAATGAAGTTAGATTTTAGTAATAATGACTTGAAATCCCAATTTTGCCCTTAAAAATTGGAATATTTAATAAAGCACTAAAATGTTCGGAACTCCTAAAATCGAACTTAGATTACAATGAGAACTTAAAGATAAGTTAATTGAGTTATAAAATGAGATGATATAGTATAATTTACTATATAAAAATACACATAATTTTACGAGTATACCCGGTATAAATAATAATTATACTCGTAAATTAACCTTAAATTATGTAATTATATATTTATTGTGTCGAATTCATGAAATTAACTTTAGAACATATCCTAAAAATAAAAGATATGCTAGAAACTTAATTATATGAGTAAAGTTATATATTTTACATGTTATTTACATAGGGTATATACTTATATACTAATTAAATAATTAAATCCTAACATATACTATTCATATTTAAGTAAATAATTAATAAAACTTATCCTAAATACATTAGAGCTTGCTAGAAATCTACGTGGCTGTTGCAGAAGAAGAAAAATTGCTGAGTCAAAAGTTCAAAGAAGGAAAAAATGACACCTCATGCTTAATTAAAGGAGAAAACAAAAGAAAAAAAAAAGGAAAAATTTATAGGCGGTGAAAGAATTCTATAAATACTATCCTATCAGTAGATTTACAACATTTAGCAGTTAGGAACCAAGAATAAAGAAAAAGAAAAATTAGAAAAAAATTGTAGAAAATAAAAACAAATTTAGAAAAAAATAGGAAAAATTAGTGAAAGTATAGAACCCCAACCTAGAGTAGTTTTGCTGTGAAACCCAGTCAACCCCACACGGTCCACCCACCGCGCAGGCCGTCCGACAACCGCTTAACCACCGCTGGCCACCGGAGCACCCAAGAACACCAAGGTCAATTTCCTGCCCTGTTTTTCAATAATTTCTAAAAAATAGTAAATCCGCCCAGAAAATTATGGAAAAAAATTGTACTTAGATTATTTTAGATATGCTTTCATGTGATGTTTTTATTTTTGAAAAATTCATAATATTTAATATACTTTATTAAGAAATTTATAATTCACCCGAATTTATATTTGTGAAATAAATGTACTATATGATGTTGTTTCTAGCTGAAAATTTTTGTGTAGGATGTGTATGATATATAGGTAATTGCAATGTAGCCCAAATTTTTATTTGAATAATTTTAATATTTATTACATTTTTAGGCCTGAAATTAGCTCGAAAATAGGCTGAAATTATGAGTTTAATAGGAAATTATGAAATTAATTGATGAAATGGACATGTATTGATCTATAATAAATAGTAACAGTATTGAGTCAGATTGAAATTAATTTGGTGCTAAAAGAATTATAATTGGATAATTTATCATAATTTAGGAGTAAAATCGTCAAAATGAAAATATAGGCAATAGGTCAAAAACTTGAAACCAAGTGATAACTGAATTTCCTATATTTTTAGAAACCTATAGAAATTTTCGGGGAATTATTTGATAACCCAAACTATTTATTACGAATTTATTAAGTAAAATAGCTTAAATTACAAGTCGGGGTGTATTTGTAATATTAATAGATTAAAATGAATTAAATAGTTAAATAAAAATGATATAAAGGATTGCTGATCAGATTAGATTAATGGAAATTTTTATTTCATTTATTAATATTTTCTGATCGGGATATACTTTAGGTGTATTAGAATTAAATAATACTTATATTGTTACAATATAAGGACAAATTAGATAAAAAATAATTTAATAATGTAAATTATGTATAATACGATCATTCTTATATAATTATGTATAATTGTATTAAAAACTCAAACTATCTGTTAAAAGCCATCTCTAGAAACAGGATTCGTAAAACGTATCGTTAGGTCTATACGAACCCAATGACACTAATTTTGTTGAAATCGGACAACCTTAAGTAATTTAGCTTATGACTATATCATATTCAAGAATATACATATTTCGGTAACCTTACCGAAATTAAAACGTGAATTAATTAATAAAAAGTACGTTTCGATACGATCGAAACGATATATAATACGTAAAGTATATATGATGTACAGTATCAATAATTAATAATTTAATTTGATAGATAGCGATAACATGACGATATATTATGGAAATAATATATATATAACCATTTTAGATAAAACCCTAATGTTTTCGTAATTATTACGAAAACTGAATTTGGGCCTTTTGTGTAATTAGGACTTTCCAATACAAAGACGATTGACAATTCAAGTTAGCAATAGCGAACGTCTAAACAAGTAAGTTGGGGTTGTGGCTTCACCGCTGTTTGGGTGTTATTTAAAATATCCGGAGACCCAAGAATACTTCTGGTTGTGTTTGTAGTTAGATGATTATGCGCATGCTATGTGTGTGAATGAGACTCAGTTGTGACAAGAGTTCAACTCCTTGGTGTGTTGTTCTGCATATTTGCATGGATTCTATATTGTGTGAACTTGTTGGTCACCTTTGATTAACACTAACGATTATTCGACTAAAATGTAATTGGACATGCATAATCACCCGTTAGGGGAGAACGATTAAGAGTGTTAGGCCTAATATCGACTTCCTTCGATGAGGATAGTTGAAATGGTTTTTTCCCTATCCTTAGTTGAACTAAGTGACAAGCGAGGAGATCGTGGTAAGGTTGAGGGCCGTAGTTCAAAGGCGGTCATGGGAGGAGGGTGCTCTCAATTGCACAAGCTCGGGTTTGGTCTAACTTGAGTTGCGATGAAACTCCTCAATCCGGGTTGGACCAGATGCAATTTCTCTAACCTCATAGTAGACCGATTAACACTGTGCGATATTTCATTTGAGTGATTGCATTGCATTTTATCATGATTATTAACCTTATTTATGATTATATAATACTCTTCTGACTCCGCCCCACTTACTGAGCTAGTTGTGCTCACATCCCTACAGACTCTTTTGCAGGTGTTGAGTGAAGGCAAGATGTTCAAGTATTACCATTCTCAGGTTAGTGTGCTGCTGTGTGGAAAAGTGAGGATCGATGAATTAACTGAACCTGAGCTCTTGACTTTGTCTTTAAGTTTCAAGGAAAACTAATTGAGAATTTCCTAAGAGCCCATTAGTTTTCTAACTTATTGTATATAGACCGCAAAACTTGTCGTTTTTAATAAACTCTGATTGTAAACTTTATTTATGAACGTGAAACGTTTGTTTAAATACTATTGTGATACTAAACAGCAAGTTGTATAGAATAAGTAACTTGTAAAAGCTCTACCACATGTTTAGTTATTAACAGGTGTTAGAACAGACATTTCAAGCTGGTTGAGTTGTGTGCCTTGTGTGAACTACGTCTACGATAGCAGCTGTGAGGTTATCTTCTATCTTATATTAGTTTACACGGTGGGACTGTTATGACTCTTCTCATTCGGGGCGTGACAATAGGATACCTCCATTGAATTTTATTTAACAAGAAAACAATTAAATAGAATAATATAAGAGTGCTCAAAGTTAGGATATGAAAATTAGCGTTTTCATTAAAAAAAAAAAATGCATTAGATAGTGATGTGATAATCCGTTCATACTTTTAGTTTTGAAAAATTAACGATGTGTTACTATGTAATAACTTAACAATAAATATTCTAAAAAATGAGAATATAATTATATGTATAGATTTTTATATTTTTAAGCAGCTTACTTATAGATGCATTATGTCCTTATTATTTTTATTAACTATTATATATATAATTATTTATATTTCCATTATATGAATGCGTGTTCCATTGGTTGAGTTTAATAGGATGCCTCCATTGAATTTTATTTAACAACAAAACAATTAAATAGAATAATATAAGAGTGCTCGAAGTTGGGATATGAAAATTCAACTAATTCAAAAGAACATCCATTGAAGGGCCAATGTGTCTTTCAAAAGGGATGCTATTATTTTTTCTAATAGAGTGAAACCTATCTAATTGATAAGTATGGCAAGTCCCACATAATATAATCCTATATAATGGATGATGTCTAAAGGGAAAAAAGGAAAAAGTAAAAAGTTCTTATAATAAAATTGTCTATTCTAAAAGTTATTAAGAAACTGACATCCTAATTATTATACTCTCTTCAAATTAATCATATATATAAAAATAGAATTGTAACAATGGATTCTTTATATGACGAGTTAATGATGATGGAAATGAAAGAAAAATTGTATATCCAACTATTTTTACTTATTGGAAAAAGTAGGATGTGTGGATATTAAAATCAGTAATGGTAGATTTATGGATTTAAGATGGAAGTAAATTTCGAGAAGAAGGGTAGTCACAGTTTTCTTATGGAGCTTTTGTGTTGGTAAGGGAGAGTTGATAGGACACCTTTTCTTCCTTTCTATTTTCTTTTTGGCCTTTTTTTTTCCCAAATAAATAATATAAATACTTTTAAAGAAAAATATATACATCAAGAGTTTTAAAGATTGATCGGTTATCAAAATTATGATTCTAATATTCATTTGAATGCATACATTCAATAAAATCGTATAGAGTCATATAAAATTGATAAAATTATAAACTTATAAAATCGTACATGAAAATTTATAATTTTACTAAAACTGTACACATAAACGGTTTTTTATTTATCTTAATTAAGAAAAATATTATAAAATCATAAAAGAATAGATAATATTGATGGGCTAAACACGTCCAATAACAATAATACATTACCGATTTGGCTTCGATCACAACTAAGGCCATTCATAAAATCATATTAAATTAAACCCTAAAATGTAGTTATTTTATATTTCAGTTTAGCTCATGGTTCTATTTAGAAAAAGGTTCAAATGGTTTATAGTTTAGTTGAAAGATTGATCAAAACTAAATCACTTAACCTAAATGACATTTTCTTATTTTCAATTAGTTATAGTATGATCTTTTATATATGTCATGTATTTGTATGATGTTATAATACGTGTATTAAACTATTTTTTTCTCTTATTATAGTCTGTATGAAGTATTTGAATATTTCAAATTGAATAAATAATATGGTTAAATTTAAACACTTTAAGTTGGATGAGAAGGGTTTTTTTTTTTTTTAACCAACAAGTTGGATGAGAAAAGTTGGATTAGTAATCATACCATTTTTCATCAATTGATTGAATTTTATTATATTATTTGTGGATTTAAAATTTCATTTTTAATATTTTCATAGCCACTAAAGCTTTCCAATTTTTTTCGTTTTGTTTGTAGGCATAGCATCCAACAAAAAGGAGTAGTATAGCAAGTTCTTTAGTATTTTACTTTTTCTTAATTTGTTGTTTGGTTGGGTTACTTATTAGCAATCTAGCAGAGAAATCATCATTCATTATGCATTTGCTTTGATATCAATATATGATACCATAATCCATTTGTTAAATATATATATATATATTTAAAATTTTGCATCAAATGTAGGTTAGGAAACAAAACAGCAAATTCAATGGAAATATTGGTTCTTTTTTTTTTTTTTTCATACGGTTTGGTTTGTGGTTTAATTTAGGAAAGTGAACCAAATAAAATCATTTTGAATCAAACCAAATCAATTGGTTAAATAAAAAAATTCATACAATTATTTTGTATTTTTTTTTGTCAATATTAATAGATTTCATCAAAATTTTCATATCTTATTCTTCTTTGTCTTATTTTTAGGTTAATTATTAAAATTAAATTATACAAGTTCTATATGAAATTTAACATTTGAAAATTTTTCTTTTATAAGTTTTTTTTTTATATATATTTTCAAAATCGACAGTCTTACTTTAGTCTTATTTACGTGTTTCTCATATCTTTTTTAGTTTTTGATGTGTCTTTTTTATTTTATTTGTATTGCTTTTGGATGAGTAGCTTTATTTCTCCTTCCTTATTGTTGTATGTCGGAATAGAGTAGGGATGCCATCGAGGCGAGTTTGAAATGGGTTTTGCAAAATCTAAACCTAACTCATTATCTTATAAGGCTTCAAAAAACTATATAGGGTTTTTACCCTATTTTCAAAACCCGCTTTTATAGGGTTTTGTGAAATCAATTAAAAACTCGATTCGACTTGTTAATACTAAATTTTTGTTTTTAAAATTGATTTGCAGGTGTATACAAAAGATTAAAGCAAATAGTGTGTTAATTGTTTTAAATAATAAAATAAATGGTGTATGATTATTTAAAACTAAACTAACTTCTTTTATTTTAAATTAATACACGATTAATGAAAAGGAAATGGATGATGGATAGGGATTGAAAAATGTGTCATATCGGTTAAGATAGAGAGTAAAGGTGAAAGAAGCAAGTCACAAAAAATGTAAGAGAGAGAAAGAAATGAGGCTAAGGTTTTTTCGAAAGATAAAGTATAGAAAAGATAAGATATTTTATATTAATTATTATGTTTTATTATTTACAACTACTACTAAATTACTAATATTATATTATTATTTTTAACCGGATTTGAGTTTTTTGTTGGGTTTTTTCTATATCCCAAAATCTTAATTGGAATCCTATAGGATTTAAAAACTATTTTTAGAACTCGACCCAAAACTTTATAGGGTAGATTTGATGAGTTGAAAACTCGGTAATGACCTGCCTAATGACATCACTAAAATAGAGTCTCTTATCATTATCCAATAAGTTGGATTTATTAAAATTTTATATAACTTTTTGTTAAGTATCATATACATTATAAATGTATAAGAAATTAACTAAAAATATATAGAAGTTTAATAGAAAAGAACATGTTATTACCTTATTAAAGATAAAAATATTTAGTGAAAAATAATATAAACAGTTCGAATTATGAATTAAATTGTACTGAATTGATTTAAATTAGGTTAAAAAAATTACAAATCGAAACATATAGTTAGGTTTGATTTTTTGTTTTAAAGCCTTAAACCATTATATTAGGTTTAATTCTACGAGGAGATAACTATATTGAAACTGAATTACAGCCATGTTGATCAAAATGCACAAGTAAAATAGTGAAAGATGTGTATTGTGTAAAAAATGATGTGATCACAGCAACTAGATATTTTTAGGAGTGGTTTGAGCTAAACGGAATCGAATCAAATTGCTACTTCAGAATTTCAACTATTAACAGCGGTTGAATTCACTAGTGCTGTTTTAAAATTCCATTGGACTCTTTGAACCGGATTGAATCATCGACAACCATAGTTGCAATGCGATCCAATTAGTAGATCGCCTGATTAGTAGCTAACGAGCATCGAAGTTTTCCCTAGCGACATTGTGAAGAGGGACATCTTGGTAATGCCGCTGGACAAGCCAACCAACCAAACTTAAATACAAAATCCAAATCTTACGCGGTCCACGACCACACTTTATATTCCACCTTGCTTCACTCCTGTTTTCGTTTCTCTTTAAAAAAAAACCTCCACGACTCGGGGATCCGGCACCGAACCAACTCACCGAGTCGACCCTCCAAAAACTCACCCCGGGTCAAGATGGAACTCGACATGGAGTCCATGGCTTCTTCAATCGGTGTCTCGGTTCCCGTCTTCCGTTTCCTCCTCTGCTTCCTCTCCACCATCCCCGTGTCGCTCCTATGGCGACTCGTCCCGGGTCGACTCGCTAAACATGTTTACGCGGCTTCCTCTGGGGCCTTTTTATCCTATCTATCTTTTGGGTTTTCTTCAAATCTTCATTTTTTGGTGCCCATGATGTTGGGTTACTTGTCAATGTTGGTTTATCAGCCAAAATGTGGGCTTTTGACTTTTTTCCTTGGATTTGGCTACTTAATCGGCTGGTCAGTCAGTTTGATTGTAAAGTTTTGACTTCTATTAGTTAAATTGCACAATTTGGTTCCTTTTCTGGGTTTGAGGATTGTTTAAATTTGATTTCTTGTTGGATGTTGCATGTTGGATTTTGAAGTATCCCCGTTTCCATCCGCATTCCGTCATGTGTTATGTGTCCATATCTGTCAATCACAAACTGTTATGTCAAAATGTAAAATATGGATAAACATTCGATGTTCTTTACATTTACATCTATGTTATACTTGCCAGCAAAAACAGTAAGAAAAAGTTAAATTACATTTTCTATTTTAATATATTTTGTGGATCTTTTGCATGGCCGTGCAAGTTCATCTAGGAATCAGTTATTGTGGACATACTTTTGTTATATCTGGCTAATGGGGAATGGATATATCATAAAGTTCTCGATGCGCGCTAAATGTGTCCTGCATGCATGTCCTATCCATTTAAATTTTCGTGTTGTGACCGTTTATATCATGGAAATTGTGATGGCATGTAAAAGACTTGTCATGGATAGGACATGAATTGTGGTATGGTGTCTGTTGACTAGTTGTGATGGAAATGAAAGTATTGTTTTTGGCTAAAACTAATAATCTTTTGATACTTTTCCATGATGGTCACATTTTTTTATCATTACTTGTCGCTAAAAGTTACTCATGGTTGCAATGTCTTGAAATTACTGCGATAATATTCGACAATTGTAAAGTTTTCATCATAACAAATAAAAAGCTGGGGAATGCACGTTAAAGCTGTGAGCTTGTTGTACACGTGTCTGATTTCTACTTATATAACAGTTTTGTTTGATGAAAATTGTGAAATGTAGGTCGATGACAGTTCTTATGTTTGATACAAGCAATTTTCATTTGCAGTGTGTTCCTGACCTTGAACTAAAACTAAAAGTGAATTTATTTTGGAGCTCGTCATTGATCTGATTTTCAGGACCACGGTCGTACTGCATTTAGTTAAGGAAATAATAAATTTATCTTTCCATTGATAGATGCGGTTGAGAAAATTGTTGGTGAAATTCAAGGTTGAATACTGTACTGATGTGGCAATTTCTAATTATATGTTGATTCAGTTGGGAACCAAAAGGAGGGGAAAAACAACTACATGTTGATTGATAATTAAAATACTTCATATTGCCGAAGTTGTTGTTGGAGCAGAAATGATTTAGTTATTTTATGTGCTTTAGCAAGACTTGCATTTAGAGATCATGTGTGTTAGGCAGAGAGAATGTTTTAGTAACAGATACATATTATTGCCCTTTCCTTTTTTAAATGAACACTGGAGTAGTTAGAAGATATTTTGTGCATTTGTGGTCTAATTCATACAAGTCTAACAGAAATCCTAAGTTTATACACTTTTCTCAAGCATTCAAAGTGTCCATTTTAAGTCATACACCTTTTCTTTTATGGCTTCTTGTAAACATTAAATGGGAGCCCCCTAGAAACACATATTGAAGAATTGAAGGATTATATCGTCTCTCTTAAAAAGATTAGTATAGTAGTATATTGGAAAATTATATAAAGGTTGAGTACCTTTTGGCGCATTTATCCCTTTTATTTCAGTATTTTTGACTTTCTGTTTACTTTTGCAGTCATGTATACTACATGAGTGGTGATGCATGGAAAGAAGGTGGCATTGATGCCACGGGTAAGCAGTCCTCTAGCTCATTGTGTTGTTCCCCACTGAAACTCATGGCTTCTTGCAAAATGGCTTAGCTCATTAGGTCTGGAGAGGCTGACTTGTGTCTGTTGTCTTTGCTTGACCGAAGGCAACATTTTTCCTTACTGTAAAGCTTATATCCTAGGTGGTCAGATTCTATATCTTCCACCATTGATAGTTGTTTGTCTCCCTGTTGTGTACATATATTGTTTGTCTATCTTCCTCTGTTAGTGATCCGTTGTTTACCTTCACAGGTGCCTTAATGGTGTTAACATTGAAGGTCATTTCCTGTGCAATGAATTATCAAGATGGATTGCTAAAAGAAGAGGAACTCCGTGAAGCTCAGAAGAAAAACCGATTGACTCAGTTGCCTTCAATAATAGAGTACTTTGGTTACTGTCTCTGCTGTGGAAGTCATTTTGCTGGTCCAGTCTATGAAATGAAGGATTATCTTGAATGGACTGAGGGGAGCGGGGTAGGACTTATGCTACTTTTGCAATGATTTTTGGTTTGATTTACCTAACAGAAACTAATTCATTCAATGAATCGATCATTGCTGGCAGATTTGGAACTTTTCACCAAAAGGACCTAAACCATCTCTATTTGGTGCCACACTCCGAGCTATTTTCCAAGCTGCAATCTGCATGGGTCTGTACTTGTACCTGGTACCCTATTTTCCTCTGATGCGGTTCACTGAACCAATTTACCAAGAATATCCATTTTGGAAGAAGTTGGGTTATCAGTATATGTCCGGCTTCACAGCACGTTGGAAATACTATTTTATCTGGTCAATTTCGGAGGCTTCTATCATCATTTCTGGCCTTGGATTCAGTGGATGGACAGACTCTTCACCACCAAAGCCACGCTGGGATAGAGCTAAGAATGTTGACATCATAGGCGTTGAGCTTGCCAAGAGTTCTGTCCAGTTGCCTCTTGTCTGGAACATTCAAGTCAGCACATGGCTCCGTCATTGTGAGTATATCTATTTTCCTAGTGCATTTAAGCAATGGGTAGGGGTGGCCGTGGTTCTGATTGGTTTGGTTTTCTATCTAAACCATAAATATTTGGTTTTATTTTTTATAGCTTTGAATTAAACCACATGGTTTGAATTAGGAATTTTTCCAAATAATAGAATTTCAAGTTGGTTTTGTTTGGTTAATGGATTGGACTATATTTTCAAATATGGGAAAGTATATCTGGTCAACATGTAATCTTATATGAAAGTATTCAATTTATTTAATAATAATAAGTTTTGGTATTATGTTAGAGATTGAAGTCAATATTTATGTGATTAAGAAATTTTTAAATTTTAATTAATAGCTAATTTTATTTATAAAAATAATATAAAATATAGACTTTAATCAAATTATATATATAATTTATAAATTATGCTAATAAATATTTAATATATATATGTTTTTAGTGAATGTAAACTAAATTTTTTTTAAGTATAATATTACAATAAAAGAACTGTTTTAATTGCAAGTAAAATATTACTATGTTTTTATAATATGGTTTGGTTGATTCGATTTTTATGAATTATTTCGATTTATCCTTCTAAACTAATCATAAATTGACAGTTTAGTTAGGTTTGGAAGTTTTTAAACCAAATCATCAAAAAAGCCATATTTTCGATTTAGTTCAGTTTGGTTTGTAGATTGGTTTTTTGCCCACCCCAGGCAATGGGGTTGTCTTAGAACCATCAGAAAGTGATTACTTTATAGAACTGCGAAAATCCGACTTCTTCTATGTGTCATGCAAGCTTTTGAGCAAGGAAAAAAAAATTAAAAAGAAAAAAGGTTGGAGCAGCTTGAGTGACATTGACTGTTGGTGGTGGAATTATCTGACAAATGCTATTGTTGTAGATGCCTATGAACGACTTGTTAAGAAGGGGAAAAAAGCTGGCTTCTTCCAGCTTCTGGCTACTCAGACTGTCAGTGCTATTTGGCATGTGAGTGAAACTGTTACTTTTACATTGTTTAGTAGCTTTTTTGTATATATCCTTGGGAGTCTTTTTTTTTGTATGGTAGTTCTTTTAATCAGCCCTAGAGTAGGATGTGATAGAGAAATTTATCTCAGTTCTGTTTATGCATTTTGGAAATAGATGCAGCCTAAAATTAAGCACAATAGCCAAATAGGATCCTTCTAGCTGACTCCTTCTGATGGGAATTATCCTTGAGTGCTGTTGTTGGTATGTGCAGCCTAATATGATATATCCAGGCATAATCTTGTGCCAATCTTTGAGAGTGGTAGATTATTTATCCCATGTCCTTGTGTTTGCTATGTGATCTATCTAAAACTCTAAATTTATCCAATTTCACTGAGATATGCTATTACTGAGTAACCATACATTTCCATTGTCTAATGGTAGTTATCAGGCTGCTGTAATGTTTAATGGGTGAGTTGTTTTAGCTTTTATTTGACACTTCTCACTGTTGTTAAAATATCAAGCTGCATATTCTTGAATTCCTTTTGTTGTCCATGTGTTGCATATCTGTTCCATCATTGTGCCTGCCATTGGTCATACAACTAAACTGCCTCTTCAAACCCACTTTCTTATATCTGTTGAACTTCAGGGTGATCTAAATACGCCAAGAAGAAAAATGTTGATAGAGAGAAACTAACTTTGCAGTTTAAACATTTCCTGAATTGTCTTTATTTTACACCATTGTATCAACAGTGATTTCCTTTGGGAAATAAAAACTGAAACGTAGAACATGAATATTCCGTTGTTTTAACTGGGAAAAACAAGTTCCAGGGTAATATGGACAACCTGCTCTTTTGGGGAGTATATTGTTTGGTATTACCTGAAGATCATGGATTGAAAACATGATCCCAAATATTTAGCTAAACTGGCTGTAAAAGTGAGCAACTGAAGAACAAAAGAATTAAGATAATGGTCTTTTATTTTTTTTTCAGGGGGGGGGTGGGGGGGTGGTGTGGGGGTGGGGGTGAGGTTTGAAAATAAGCTGGTGGTTTCATGTAGTTGGTTTTGACTATAATAATGCACAGGAAATTAGTTTTTGGAAAAAAAAGAAAAAAAAGAGAGATTGATGATGTATCAAGATCAATCTAACTACCATTTAAACTTATCTTTGACTTATACATCAGTTAACAGCAGAACGAAACCTTTATATTAACAATACATATTTCAAACTTGATTAAGATACTGATAATTTTGGATAAATGCATTAGTTCTTAATATTTATGCATTTTTCCAATTGTGTTCAAAAATCTTTTCTTGGCTCTAAACCTTTTCTAATTGTGATTATCTAGTCCTTTTTGCTTAACATGGCACCATGTACCAATGTCTATAGGAAGCCACAGGACAAAAGGAAGAAAAAGGGTTCAGGACTTAAATAGATATTTTTTAAAAGCTTTAGAACTCAAATGAAAAATTAATACAAGGAATTGTACTTATGATGCACTCATCACTTGTACTGACCTGACAATTTTATTGAATGCAAATAATTAGTTAAAATGAAAAGTTTGTTCAATTGTCAGTTGTTGGATTTATTTATCAACATCAGACTTAATTGGAAAGTTCATTTAGAAATATAATGGTTTCACCACCGTATGTCAAATGCTGCTTTCCCTACATGATTTATCAGAGAGTTTTGTTCTGTTCTCGTTCAGCTCTATGGGCTTTCCCCATTTTAAGTTAGAGGTTTGTTTATGGTGTTTGTTTTTCTCATGGTTGTATGTGGAGGTGGTCAATATGCAGTTTCTGTAGGGTTTCACTGCTTTACTAAACATCTTCTTTGAAAAGCTGAATTCTGGAATCTCACGTACCGAAAAGAAGAAAAAAGTAGACATCGGTTTAGGACCTAATGTGTAGGCTGTTATTTTGCTCTTCTTGATTTGCCTAGGAATTTTTTCTCCTTTTGGCTGTTTTTCGTTTCTGTTTGTCACCATCTTAAGATGACATTTATCTTGTTTTTGTATCTTTTGTAACTCTTTGTTTGTGAAAAAAAAAAAAAAAAATTCTGAACTTAAAATTACTATATGTTTTATACAGGGACTGTACCCTGGGTACATGATATTCTTTGTTCAGTCGGCATTGATGATCGCGGGTTCTAGAGGTAACCCTGCTTCCCTTTTTCACTTATATGTACCTTTTGATGCCATATATTTTAACTAAAATCTCTTCAAATTCAACAATTACAGTACTATACAGATGGCAACAAGCAGTACCTCCAAAGATGGGTCTCATGAAGAATTTGCTGGTGTTTCTCAACTTTGCTTATACCCTCTTAGTTTTGAATTACTCCGCAGTTGGTTTCATGGTCTGCTCTCTCTCTCTCTCTCTCTCTCTCTCATTCATTTATAAAGAATGCAAACATGAAGTGGAGAATTAACTGCAAGTAAGTTTCTTAATATTTCCCCTTTGCATTTTGTACAGGTGCTGAGCTTGCATGAAACCATAGCCTCGTATGGAAGTGTATATTATATAGGAACCGTTCTTCCTATAGCATTGATCCTCCTTGGTTACGTAATCGATCCTAAGCCCGCAAGGTCGAAAGCTCGGAAGGAGGCATGAAAAGCCACAGGGATGCGTGCGTAGCTAGGTTGATACAACGCTTTCAATTTGCTTGCAAGTGGTCATCTGTAGCTTTTTCTACACAAAGAAATGTTTACTTTGTTTTGTTTTTGTTTTGATATATGAAACTGTTGAGCTTTTTTACCCCTTTCGTGTTTTGCTTTCTTCTTGCGATGTTCACACTAATATCCTTCTACCTAACAAAAATGAAAACTGAAATCAGCACTTGTTTTACAATGCTTAGATAAGGAAACCTCCCAGCAGCTTTCTTATTTCATGTTTGATGTATTGTTCTAAATAACAAATCGTTTTCTTCTATTTAAACACTTGGTGTGTTATATGAGCCAAACTGTGAACGGGTTACCTCTTTTCAACAGTATGAACATGGTTTTAAAAAGTACGAATACGAAATCATGTAATCGCATTTATTAATTTACCCTTCTTTTCCTTAGCCTGTTTAATAAATGTATTTTCCAGCTTGGCCTGACTGCCTGAGGGGTATAGTGAGCTGCTCTGTCACCGGCTGGGTTAATCCACTTAAATGCTAAAATTTAAAATAAAAATAAGAGAAACTTAAGTATAGTATGGGGACATGCATTTTAAGACTATTATTTAAAAAATGTGATTAATTAGCTATACTGTTGGTTAATAAAGGAAGCTTTTTTAGGTTCCTCTTTAACCGAATAACCCGCTGTGAGCCCGGTTGGGCCAACCACCCGTCTTGCCTCTTTACAAATCTGGGCCTATAAAAGGTCAGGCTTGGCCGGTGAAGCCTCACCTTTTTAGTACCTCTACGTACACTAAATATTTATCGAATATTATATCAAAATTAACGTATCATAATGCAAAAGACAATTTCGGGTAAAAAAAAAAAATTTACAAGGCAATTAGACAAATTGTAAACGGAGCCACACGGCTGGTACTATACTAGCATTGTACTTGCGATTAACTATTCATTTGAACCGCGATTAGAAAACTATCTGGTTAAAGGACTCATATCAAACCATGAGAGAAGCGAAAGAAAACCAATTGTCTTTTGATATTGGAATATATTTCGAATGGTCTGACCAGGGTTGCCTTTTGGTGTCACACCGTGCTTTGGCTGACCGATCTTGGCCTAGTTGATAACTCTCGGGATGGATCGGATGAATATCTCAATTATCATCATTACCTCGTGAGTTGTATGATGTAAAACTTTACCTAAAAACTCTAAAATCTTATTATATTATGCATAACTTACTAAGAAAAGAGATAACATGAGTTGTATGATGTAAAACAAAAAAAGGATAACTTTTAACAGTATTATCGTGCATAAACTTCTTTCGGTCCTATGTTTGCCCTATTAGTTTGGGGCACCACAAGGACAGGTCTTGCACTGTCTCATGAGTCATGACCATCCAAAGTAGGCCTTACAATGATTGACTTTTATTCCTGGAACATATAGTATTTTATTATTATAATATTCTAATTGAGATTTTTATTATTAAAGTTACAATATCCTTTTGGCATATTAACATTACTACTGCCAATCTTTATATGGAAATTTCACAAAGTTTCTTTAAATAAAAAATTTGCATGTAATTTATTATTATTTTCATTATTAAAGTTTTGAAGACTTATCTAAATAATTTCAATTGGCTATTATGAATCAATTAAAGAATGACTTAAATTCAATCTACATCAATTGATATTACTTGAAATCCTTGCCAAAGAAAAAGAAAAAAAACAATTGATATTACTTGAAATATATTTTTAGAGTTTATCCTTAAAATTATCTAAAGATTTAATGTTACTTTGATAGGTAGTGGTTACATTATCTATAAGTATGATTGGTTAAACTAGATGGCCAGCTATTTGATCTTTCCTCCTTGTCCATGTTTGAAATAAGAAATTAATGGACGTTGACTGACGTTGCCCAATAGATTCGGAGTTCTCAATCTTTTCCAAATTTTACAAAAATGTGACTTCCACTAAACTTCTTTAAGCTTTCCATCCATACTTAACATGTCAGTTTCTGATTGGCCTTGGAATGTTTGACTAAGGTGGCAGAGGTTTTGATAATTTTTTGTCAACCCCCTTTCCTTGTGTTTTTAGAATTGTTTTTTTTTCTCCAATTATATTATGACGTTAAATATAAAAAATATATTTTTTATTATAATATGTAATAAAATATATTTACTGTTACGTCTCAAACTAGAGAGTTGTAATAGCCATACTTTATAAACTAACCTAAGTTAAAAGTTAGCAACTTTATCTGTTAATATAAGTATGGCTTACATTAGATATTTATCACTCCATAGTTTTAAGTTATCCAATTCAATATTTGTTTGGTATTGATATGTGATGCAACTTTCTAAAATAGCTTTTGAAAGAAATTTTATAATATAAAAACTTGAGAAGAAATCAAGTTTTATAAATAACTTCAGAAAAATAACATAGTAAGGATTTATAAAAGTTCACAAGTTTATAGAATATAGTACAGGTAACAATAGTTGAAAATTAGAGGGTTACTTAAAGAGATCCTATTAGTTTTTCTAAAGATTAGTAAAGTTAATAAATAAATAAATAAAAGGAATCCAACTAATTGGTCTCAAATCTTACTCTCCGACTTCGTTCTTTATATTTTTGGAACTTGGAGTAATATTAGTGTATCTATTAGGGAACTTGTAAAATAGTTATAGGGGAATGAGCGATAATTTGTTCAGTAAGTAGGATGGAGATATGAGCATATATCTAATATAAAGCAATAGGGGTTTTAAGTAGGTTTAGTTAAATGCTATGAATGTATAAGCAAGTACCATCACATTATGCTATCTAACCTGTCATGAGATTAAAGAAATTACACCCGCTTTAATTAGGGTTAAGGAATTTGATGTTTCGTACTCATGAATTGGAACCAAACTAGGGCTTGTGCAATGAAAATCATGCTTCGCTTAAGACTACCTTCGAACTATGGTCTTTAACCTTATCGTAACCTCTTCTTCTGTCATTTAGTTCGATTAAGGTTAAGGAAAGGACTATTTTAACTATCCTCATCAAAGGTTTTGATGTTTGACTCGAGAATCTTAATTGTTTCCCTAGGTGAGTTACGATGCATGTCCGGTTAGAAGTTAAATTGAGTTTGGGTTAGATTGCTTTTAAGATGGTAAAGCAATTTTAGATAGTAAAAAGCAAGCAATATCCTAAAGTAATCAATATATAAGTCCAGCACTTAAAATAACACAACCATATTCAAATACACATGTTGCATATGTACATATAACAAACTTACAATCATAAATAAAATATATACTAAGGCCTCCAAGTATTTTTAAGTAATACTTTAAAGAGCAGTGAAGTACTAATCCCATTTACTTGGACATACAATGCTCAAGAGTTTGATGTTAGTCTTGTTCGCTTTAATTGTTCTCCGTAAAATATACAATATAATTGCTTTAGTTTTACTAAATAAAGTGAATGAGTTCGTTTTAATAATTTAAGTGCAATTGTGATTGTTGAGCTTGATTTTTTGGTTTCTTTTTTTATTTCCCATTTTTCGATTAATATTAAACCCTAACCCATTTAATATTAATCCTTAACTAAGGAAAATGAAAAATTTCGGTTTCTCTTTTTAATTTTAAATTGAAAATCTTTTGGAGTCGCCATTCGATCGGAGTTGGGAAATGGGATTAATTGTAATCAATTAGGTAGATTGACTACAATTTAGCTACTGGTTTTTGATTTTAAATCTACAATTTAGCTACCAGTTTTTTATTTTAAATCGATAAGAAAAAGTCAAAGATTTCCGAATTCGAAGGCTACCTAATAAACCATAATAGGTACCGCTATTAATTTTTCGAAGTTAGATTTAGTTTTCAAAATTATCCTTTTTAATATTTAAAAAAATTCACTCACTAGTAAATAAATTAAATTTTATTTATCTTAAAATAATTAACTTGAACTATAATTTACAAAAAATGAAAAAACTAAAATTTTTTTACAAATTTTACGTTGTACCGAAGATGCCTATATATCTATTAATTGGGATTAAACGTTTGTAGTTCATTTCGAAAACCTTAATGTATTAATTTATTTTAATTTTGAAAACCGGCTAAGTTTACATTTTAATTCTCTTCTTGTTTTTTTTTTTTTTTTTTTTTTTTTTTTTAAGAAAAATCCTTAAAGGGTCCTAATTTGAAGTCTTATTTTATGGAAAATTTTCTAAAGGAAAGCCTTAGTTAGAAAAAATTTTATTAATTTATTTTATTTTTGGAAAATAATTTTTTTCTAGGTGAAAAAATCTAAAGACCTAATGACTTAAAAAAAAAAAAAATAAATAAAGTTTGGTCCTAAGTTAAAATATTTTTCCAAATAATCTTATGACCAGTAAATAAATCAAACGAAAGAAAAAATAAATAGATATATAAAAAAAATTGAAATAACATAACTAGAAAGGAAGAACTGGACCTAATAGGTTGGCCGCGAGTCAAGTGGACAGCGGATCAGAAGAGGATGGCGTGCTACTGCTGCAGTCAGATCTTCGTGTGTGAATGTAGTCGGGGTTAGCGCGAGTTGCTAGCGTGTGCTGTTGTGTGGTATCACGGCTATTGCGTAGGCATTGTTGATTGGGATTGGGATGCTTGAAGACGGCCATTAGAGTCAGATTGAAGATGGTGGGAGCTATAGTGGGGTGTGAGTTGCTGCACTGCTGTTCAATTGGTCAAGGTCGCAGGCTTGTGGTTAGAGATTAGGGCTAGACAGCATTAGGACGGACGTTGGCTGTCATCGCATGGGGGTTGGTGTCTGGTCGGTGAAGTGCTGCCGTAGTGTGCTGTAGTGCACAGTGGGGGAGTTTTCGGCCAGCGTAGTGTCCCATGAAAGAAGAATGGTCGGGGTACTCGGATCTGATGCCTATCTTGATTGTAGTAACGGTTGTCATTGTGTGTTCGGTATGTGGGCTGTGTAGGGCGAGGGGGAAAGAGGACTGCTGTTGGTGCTAGTTGTGTGGCTGTTGTGGTGAGTCGCAGTGGATGTAGGTTGAGTAAGTGTGTCTGGTACGGGGTTTGGTTCGTGTGTGATAGTAAAGTGGACTGTCGCGTAGATAGTAGCGAGAATGGGGCTTTAATATTGGATGTTGCTGTTTGGGTGTGGGGTCGGACGAGGATGGTGAGGGTCAACTGCGTTCGCTGGTCGTAACTGGGTTGAAGATCGGATGAAAGTGGTCGCGTTTCGGCGACTGGGTGTGAAGGGTGTTACTATATTTTGGTCGTTGATAGTGGTGTTGCAAGGTGTGTAGAGTGGGCATTGTGTTAATTAGTTGAGGGAGCGGATAAGCGGCTGTGTGTTTGTGTTCGAGGTTGGATGGTGTCGGGTGCAGGGTGTTTAGCTAACGATAGTTGAAGTGGCGAGGGTGTAGTGTTTTTGTTTCTTATCAAGAACTCCCTTTTGATCCATATATATTCAACTCGAGATCAAATCTTCTAGATCAATTCAAATCTAATTTGATAAAAATCAATCTAAATTTGAGTCTTATAAATCTTAATCTTATCGGGTTTAACATCATCATATTAGATTTATTATCTTTGATAATTATCAGGTCATGATTTTATTAAATCCATATAATAACAACTAAATATTTGATAAGATTTATAATTAGATTTGAATCCCATGTGCTCAACTGATTTTCTTATCTTTTTGTTAGCTTCTCGGAAAAAGATTTTGCAATGGTTGTTAAGGAAAAGGAAGAAAAAGAAAAGAGCAAAAAAAAAAAAAAAAAAGTGTGCCCGGTGAGATTTGAACTTAAAATCTATAAGCTATATGTCATGTTAAATCAAAATATAGAACCATCATGACATTGGCTTATACCTTAACATTTAATTTAATTAAATTGTACTTAATCTATATGACCACCTAAAATAAAGCTACTCGAAATGAGTTAGACTAATTCCATTGACTATAAATTAATCTAAAATATTTTATTTTTGAAAAATCTATTTTCCTAAAAAAATTTTATACTTTTTTTATTTTTAGTTTTTTTTTTTCTGAAAATTTTATTTTCTTTTTCTTTTTTTATCATTTTTCAAATTTTTTGTGTTATTTTCTAAATTAGGACCCTTTAAAAAAAACAATTAAAACTTTGATGGAGCAAAAATGAAGTATTTACAGTTGCTCTCTTTGTGATGAAATTTGAGTAAAACTTTACCACAAAAATAAAAGAGACATCATTTTTGCCTTAGGGATGATTTTGTTTTAAGAAACACTATAACTAGCAAGTTATCCTAGGCTTGATCCGTTAGGGATTTAGTGGTAAAAATCTCGAAAAGAAAGGCATTAAGGGTAGTGCCTTATGAATTGGTTAACCTAAATAAATGGGTAAAGCGTTCTATAAGCTGGCTAAGACTCTAAATTATATTAAAAGGAGGATAGCACCCTATGAGTTGGCTAACTTAAAAGATACTAAAAGGAAAGTAGCGCCTTATGGGCTGGCTAACCTAAGTAAATGGGCAAAATGCTCCTTGAGTCGACTGAGATCTTAAATAACAATTTAGTCGTGCTCTTCTGAGTTGGTTAACCTAGGTGGGAGTGTTTCTAAAAGACTAGTAATCTTAACTGAATGGTTGATATGGAACTTAGTTGTGCTTCTCTGAGTTGACTGACATAAGCGAGAGTGTTTCTAAGAGACTAGCAACCCTAATTGAAAGGTTGACATGGAATCTAGCCATGCTCTTCTAAGCTAATTGACATAGGTAGAAGCGTCTCTAAGGGACTAGCAACCTTAACTAAAAATTCGACATGAAACCTAGCTGTGCTCTTTCGAGCCAACTGATGTAAGCGAAAGCATCTCTAAGGAATTAGCAACCTTAACCGAAAAGTCGACATGGAACCAAGCTATGCTTCTCTAATCTAACTAACATAAGTGGGAGTGTCTTTAAGAGACTAGCAACCCTAATTGTAAGGTCGACATAGAATCTAGCTGTGCTCTTCTAAGCTGATTGATATAGGCGAGAGCGTCTCTAAGGAATTAGCAACCTTAATTGAAAAGTCGACATGAAACTTAGTTGTGCTCCCTTGAGTTGACTAACGTAGGTCGGAGTGTCTTTAAGGAACTAGCAACCTTAACCAAAAAGTCGACATGGAACTTAGCCATACTCCTTTGAGTTGATTGACATAAGCGGGATAGTCTTTAGGAGATTAGCAACCCTAACTAAGAGGTTGACATGAAACCTAGCCGTGCTCTTTTGAGCTGACCGACATAGGCGGGAGCATCTCTAAGGAACTAGCAACATTAATAAAAAAGTTGACATGAAACCTAATTGTGCTCCTTCAAGTTGATTGACATAGGTAGGAGCATCTCTAACGAATTAGCAACCATAATCGAAAAGTCAACATGAAACCTAACCATGCTCCTTTGAGCTGACTGACATAGGCAAGAGTGTCTCTAAGGGACTAGCAATCATAACTAAAAGGTCGACATAAAACCTAGCTGTGCTCTTCTGAGTTGATTGACATAGGTGGTCGGGTGAAGCGCTTCATAAGTTGGCTAAAGCCCTAAAAAAGAATTGAGTTAGGTTAGCAAACTATGAGCTGGCTAGAACCTAAAAGAAAATGTAGATCGGGATAGAGCTCTATGAGCTAGCTAGAACCTAAAATAAAATGTGGATTAGAATAGTGCTCTATAAGTTGGCTAAAACCCTAAAAGAGAATGTGGATCGAGATAGTGCTCTATAAGCTGGCTAGACTTGAGAGTACAAAGGAGAGGCTAAATGCAAATGCAATGCCTTAAAAGAAACTGACTCTTTTTTATGATAAAAGCCTATAAACACTAAATTAGCTTTATCGATAGCTCTTATACAACCAAATCTTTTCTTAAGTAATTTGATTAAAACCAATGGTTTGACCTTTTGAAATTCAATCTAACCTTGAAATGAAGCACATGAAGTTCTGCTTAGTGGCGAATTTAAGAAAGGTGACCCCAACGTATGAAATATTGTCATCATTTGAGCAAAGATGTTACATCTTAAATTTCCAATCCCTTAAAACTTAAGTGGTTTCCATTGTGTACTTTCTCCCTCAAGCGAGTACTACTCATCTACCATTAGATATTTTGCTTTATTTGAATATGGCCTTATCCTGAAAAATAGAAAACAAATCTCCCTTACCAGGGAAAGTGAACCGTAATAGAGTATTAAAAGAATTTTTATCAACTGTCATTGTTCCAATTTAAGTGTTCATTTCCTTTCGTGTTTTCGATGTATAGGATTTATTTGGATAGAGAAAAGAGTAAGGTATTTTAGTGGAATGGGAATAGGGTTAGGGGTATTATCTAATATCAACGACCACTAGGGATGCTAACTTTGTTTGTAGAAAATGAAAATAAGACCATAGTAATATTAAGATTGTTCATATTTCATGATTTGAGCGAAAAAATCCATTAGTCTTTCAAGTGTAGTACAACTTCACTATGTCAGCATTTATAGGGTCCTTCAAGTCTAAACAATCCAATTGAGATAAAACCAAAGCTCCCCTAAGCAATGCTTTCTTTATAATGTAAGGACCTCTATAATTTGAAGCAAATTTCCTTCTAGAGTCTTGTGTATATACCATGTCTCCCTCTTCAAAACTTCGAGACTGTACTTTCTTGTTAAACACTCTAGTAATTCGTTGTTGATAGCACATGTTGTGGGCTCAAGGTGTTAACCTTTTCTCATCAATCAGATTCCATTGCTTAATGCACTTCTTTATCTAATCAGCCTCATCCAGCTGGGTTTCCGACAACACTCTTAGAGATGGGATTTCGACTTCTATTAGTAATACAACTTCTGTTCTACATACCGGTGAGTAGGGGCTTGCTCCTGTTGACATTTTGATAGAAGTTCGATAGGCCATGAGTGCAAATGACAACATTTCATGTTAATGAGGGTTGGCTTTTCTACCAAATACTTCAAGGGGTTATGTTATGTAATTAACTTAATTAGGTAGTAAAGTGTGTATTGTCTAATCCGGTGCATGACCTAAACCAATGCAAAACATGTTCTTTCAATTTTCGAGTATTTTTACTCCTCTTTTGTGAATTTCTTGCTCAAATAATAAGTGGCTTGCTTCTTCCCTTCCTCATCCTTTTGACTAGGCATGTATCCCATAGATTAAGGCAATATGGTCAAATATAAGAACAACGACTTCTCGGGTTTAGGAGTTATTAGCATTTGAGGATTCATGAGGTATTTTTTAATTTTTGTGAAAGCTTCTTCGCATTCCTCATCTTAATTGACCTTAGCATTCTTTTTCAATAGCTTGAACAAAAGGCAACATTTGTCAGTTAGTTGAGATATGAATCGAGCCATATAATTTAAATGACCCAACAATCCTCTTACCTCCTTGAGTGTGCATGGAGGGGGCATGTCAATTATGGCTTTGGCTTTATTGGGATCAACTTCGATGCCCTTTTGGCTAATTATGAAGCCGGGCAATTTTCCCGCCGTCACTCCAAAAGTACACTTTCCTAGATTCAACTTTAGCTAATACTTCCTTAATCTATTGAACATCTTCCTTTAATTTTCTATGTGATCTTCCCCTTCTTTGGATTTCACAATCATATCATCAACATGCACTTTTATTTCTTTACGCATCATGTCATGAAAGATTGTGACCATGGCTCTCTAGTATGTTACCCCAACGTTCTTGAGCCCGAAGGGCATCACCTTATAGTAAAACATGTCCTAAGTTGTGACAAATGTCCTCTTAATCTTGTTTTCTTTGGATATCCGAATATGATTGTATCCTGAAAAGCCATCCATGAGTGAGAATAGATTATTTTTAGCTATATTATCTACCAAGACATTAATATGAGGCAAAGGAAAATTGTCTTTAGGCATTATTGAGATCTCAAAAGTTTATGTACACTAATATGTCTCCAGGGTCAGATACATAGAGAGGCATCACAACTAAGCGAACCAAAAGGAACAAAAGAAAAGCTATCAAAATCAGGGTAGCTACTGAATGGATATGATGCACCATTCGATCTTACTTAACTTACAATTCACTGGATATGACACATTGGTCCGAATTGAAGGGTTATTCGTCACTACTCCTTACTAAAGGAAATAGATAAGAGTTAAAGAATAATGAGAACATTAAGGTTGCTTAAAGGAGACAAGAATAATTTCTCTATTGATGATTGATTATCTGTGTACAAGTAAGTGGAGATTTATATACCCGTTTATTAAGGCTACTTTACATGTATGAAAAGACAAAAGGGTATTTTTATAATTAGGTTACATAGGATATTTCAAAAGGGATAAAAGAGACAAAGAATATTCAGTATGAAAAAAGAAAGAGTCATTTTTGGAATGTTGTGTTAGAAGATACGTGTCGTTTGGTGGTTGGACATTAGAAAGATGATACAAAGTAAGTGGAAGCAGAAAAGCGTTGCAGTCAAGGGCTGACCTGATCTTGATTAGGTCAGGAGCCAATTAGTCCTATAAAGAAGTCAGTTGAATTGGAGTAAGACGTTTGTGGTCAGTTTGAGAGCTTGGCTTGGCTAGTCTTAAGCTGTCTTTTGGAATAAAACATTGCTGTTGGGCAAGAGTAGATCAAACACACGTAAGGATCTGATAGCCAAGTCAGTAGGAGATCAGTTTGGAATAGAAATCCTTGTTTCGGATATGGCTTCGAGCTAGTGTTCTCCGTATGAATCCTTGGAGTCCTCTAGCTTGGCTACGTATGATTGGTTTAAGGGGCTGATTTCTATTACATACTTTGACCTTTCCATTCTTTTCATTACTAGAACAATGTTGGCTACCTACTTTGGATAATTAGATACCTCAATGAATCTAACTTCAAGCAATTTCTTAACCTCTTCCTTGATTTTCAAAAGGATATCAGGTCAGAATCTTCTTAATTTTTGCTTTTTAGGCTTGGTGTCTTCTTGTGTGGGTAGACAATGGGCTACTATTGACAGATCTAACCTAGGCATATCTTCATAAGACTAGGCAAATATGTCTTGATATTTAGTCAACAACGTGATCATTTCTATTTTTTGTTCCTCTATTAAGCTCCCTCCAATCTTCAGATTCTTAGGATTATCCTTAACCCCTACGTTGACTGTTTTAATTGGTTCATCAATAGAAATTCTACTATGTTCATGTTTTTGCCATTTCTCTTGTATATCACTATGGTTATCAACATGACTCCCGATGACTAACCCAATAAGGTTGAAAGTGATATCGATATTTTCATTATTTACTTGCATGAGGTATCCTTGATTTTTGTTCAAATATTGGATTTTGGCAAAATGTATAAAGAAAAGTGTATGTATAAAAGAGAACTAAAACATAACAGAGGAGGGAAACCAACTAACATTTTATTAATTGCATGGAGGTAAAACAAAAATGAGGTAGGAAACTAACTGATATTTTATTGAACAAAAAGGTTTGATGTACATTTGGAACGATGAATATTGAAAAGAAAAATTCAAAAAAATACTAAACTAAAGTTCACCCTTTACCCTAAGGAAGACCTATTGCCATTCACAGGGGTCGAGAATTAATTATTCAGATGGTGCTAAAACTTGTGAGATGAGTTTGCTGATCTTTCCTTGACAAATTTTAAGGCTTGAGTCTCTACTTGGATGAATGTCTTGGTTAAGGAAGGGAAGGTCATCGGAGCATGGTATAACTTATCACCTCTCTTATCCCTTGCTCATTTTTTTATGAAATTCTTCTACTGGAGTTAGGATGTAATTAAGACCATAGGTACCAATCTAGCCTTCCTTAAATTCTACCTTCTTGTTCTTTCCCTTGTTGGGGCTAGTAATCATACACACTTCTTCAAACATTTATAAACCAAACTCCTCTTGCCCTCCACTTCCTATATACGGTATGACCGTTTCTTTGTATATCTCATAGTCTTGATCTCCTAAAATGGTAATCACCTGGCCATTTGAGATAAACTTCACTTTTTGGTGTCAGCTCAAAGGTATGGCTCCTACTACATAAATCTAGGGTCTTCCCAAGAGTAAGTTGAAAGACCTTAGGATGTCCATAACCTAGAATTAGCTATTGAAGTTTTGAGGGTCAATACTTATAGGTAAGTCTATTTGTCCTATAATCTCTCTTCTAGATCTATCAAAGGCCTTAATTGTTGTAGAACTAGGGCTGATTACAGTTGTATCAATGCCCAACAGATCTAGGGTGGCAAGTGGGTAGACGTTTAGTGACAATCTATTGTCGATGAGTACTTTAGTAATGATTATGTCATTAGTCCTTATCATTATGAAGAGTGGTTTCATGTGCTGATTCCCTTCCTCCCCTAACTCTTTTGATGAAAAAGAAATTTGGTCCATGGCAAGGATGAAGTTAGTGATTGGTCCCATCTTCTCGGTTGGCTATTCACAAGGGACCTTAACCTCTCTTAAGGTACGAAATAAAGCTTCTCTATATGGTTTAGATGTGATCAACAAACCCATTAATGATATTTTTGCAGGAGTCTTACCAAGTTGTTCCATAACCTTGTACTCACCTGACTTGATCATCTTGGTAAAGGTAGATAGCCCCTCCATATGTTTGGCGGTCTTGTCATCCACCTCTTCTAGCATGCCCTTCTTCTTGGACTCTTCCTTTGGGTGATAAATCCTTCCAAATTGAGTGATTCCCCCCACTAGAGAACTTAATTTCTCCTAATTTAGTGCTTGGTAGTTAAACGAGGTGGCCTTGTAATTTTTTGGTGCTACTGGTATGTGAAAAGTGAACCTTTTAGCTTTTGGGGCTTGCTTGCTTGTATAAAACAACCCTAGGCTTTTTATTTGAACCGATCATGTTGATGGTGAAGTCATCATAAATAATACCAATACTTAGGCCATCATTAGGAAGTGGGCTATTGTTAACATTCGGAGCTAGGGCTTTTATAAAGTCTAATTGCATTGACCCTTCATCTACTAGGTCTTAAATTTTGTTCCTTAATCTCTAACATGTATCAATCGAGTACCTCACCTGCTTACAATGATACTCGCATTTCTGATTAGGATCGTAAATTCTCAGCCTATGTTGATCATTAGGGAGCTTATATTGGATTACATTATCTTTTCACAACTTCTCAAAGACTTGACTTAAAGGGACTTATATCTTAGTAAACTATCTGGGGGCTCTGTTGGCCTAAGGTTAGTTTTTGCACTTATGTTCAATTGGAGGTGGATTCGCCTTGAAGGAAACTTGAGCGTTTGGTTAGGCATTTAAACTTACCACACTAACCATGGATTCTTTAGGTTTGTTGATTGTAGGTCTAAAAATGGAAGAAGAGGTAAATGGTCTTCTATTTGATGGTTCTTGAAGCTCACCAGAGGAGGTAGTGCTTTTAATCGTGCATCCTACTACCATTACTTCAGCAAAACTAGATGTGGCTTGCTTGATCAAATGGGAGAAATAAGGCATTTCTAAAGTATTAATAAAAGCTAATGTGAGCTCTTTCTTGGTTGTGGGAGTAGATATCCTTGCAGTTAAGGATCTCCATCTTTGAGTATACTCTTTGAATGACTCATTATTCTTCTTCTACAGGGTGACCAAATCCATCAAGGTCGGAGCTACTTCCATGTTGAACCTATATTGTTCATAAAATGCCTTGGCAAGTTTCTCCTATGTATTTATCTAATTTAAGTCAAGTTGGGCATACTAAGTCAGGGCTAGACCTGTTAAATTATCCAAGAAAGTCTGCCCCATGAGTGGGTCATATTGAACATATTTACGCATCTTTCTTACGTACAACTTGGTATGAAGCTTAGGGTAACCCATCCGTTATACTTTTTGAACTTTAGTACCTTAAACCTCTCGAGGTAGGCTCCGATGTCATATGTAGAAAACTTAGTGATCCCAGCCTATTCAAATCCATCATATCCTCTAAATGCCCTCATCTTCTCAATTATTTGTTAGGTCATCTTCCTTTGTAGCTCCTTCAAATTGTCTACACTAAGCTCTGAGTTACCTGGTCTTATATTAGCTAGGCCTACATATGTGTCAAGCTCGAATGTCAAGTTAACTTTTGGGTAAACTCCCTTTGATTCAAATGGATCTTTTGGATAATTATCCTTTGCTTTAGGAGCCTCAGTATTCTTCTTGTAATAGGCCTTAGAACTCTCCTCATTAGCTGGTGCTATGGCTCCAAGTAAAGCGATGTTGTTTGCTATGAAACTCATTTGCTCTACCATCTTTGAAAGATTTAATGTTTAGGAGCTATCTTGAAATTTGAAAAAGGGAGCAATGGCACAAAAAGTTGGCACATATCTCATTTTTCTAAAAAAGGATTATTAAAGGTACAAATGTAAGGATGTATGACATGCGGATACAAGGAAATTTAAATTGACATGAGACCTTTAATGTGGTAAAACCTAACTAACTTTTATTAATCTTTGAAATTGTGAAGCTTTACATCACTTGTTTCATTTGAAAAAGAATTCCTAAAGAAAGCAAATAAAAACTGTGCTCTATTCTTCTTATGGATATTGGGTTTGACTTAAGTCTTCTTCCTCTTTCGAATCTTAGGAGCTTCTACTTCCTTGTCCTTAATCTTTCTAAACTGTGCTTTTGATGCTTTTATCCTCTGATGATACTTTTCATAGGGGGTTTTCAACTTTTGCTCTATTCACTTGCTTTCTCGGGTTCAGCTTTAACTTGGATTTCTTCTTTCTCCTTTATCCCTTCCATATCTTTTAGCTTCTTTAGTTAGTGATAAAAAAGTCCTTTGGTTGTCTGACTTTTGCTTGGTATCCCTTTAGTGGTAGGGCGGTCTTCCTTTTGTACCAAAGAGCTTGAATGCTTAGAAGTTTGGCCATCTTGTCAGCCACTAACATGTTAGGGTCATGAAAGTCAAGTGAGACAGCTTCTAATGATGGCCTAGGGATCATGTCTTAAGTGAGTCCATTGGTTGGAATGTATTTGGTACAGAGGTTGAAGCCTATCAGAGGTACTACTTTGAAACTTTCACATTCTTTTACCATTTCCCTACTTGCAAACCACGTGGGCATATAAAGTAGTTCTTCGACTTTCATACCTTGAGAGGATTGCACCCAATAATAGGTGGCCATGTCTTTAGGTAGCTCAATTCTCTCTTGAAAAGACTTGATGAGATCATATTGCTGTGTGAAGTCAGCCCAGTTGAAATTGAGTTGGTAGCTCTCCATGTGAATAATGACCCAGATCATAAGTAGAGCTATATTGGTCTTCAAATCTCTACGTTTTTTTCTTTTTAAGATGATTTGGTGAATGGATTTGTTTAGCCAAGAGAGTGGGGATGTAAGTCTTCCCTTCAAGAAACTGGGTCACCATTTCTGCAACTCTGAAGTGGACCTGGCGTCTTTCATTAGGGAATAGGATGGTATTGAAGACCACAAAGATATAGGCATTGACTTGGTGTTGGTGCTAAGCTTCCAAGTATGCACAAAAAATATCCTATTTTTCTTTATGTTTTAGCTCGATAGAAAACCAGTTGACGATATCCTCCATCTGAATAATCTTCTCTTGAACCAAAACCTAGTTTATCTTAGCCTTTTTGACTCTTAGTAACTTATTGAAGATTTTCAGTGTGGCAGCTTCTAAATTTGGGACATAGATATAACTTGTAATAACGGGGGCCCATAACAACTGGGAGTACTCTTTGAGGGTTAGACTCAGCTAGTGTGAGCTAAGGTAAAATGTGACCGATTCGAGCTCCCATAAATGAATTAAGGCTCGCACTAAAGTAATATTCATAGGGATCTTCTGTAGAGATGGTATGTGCCCAATCTTGTTCTTAATGAATACTTGTCTATCTGGGTTGAAAAGTTGGAACCATGTCTGGAGTAATTTTTTAGGCATATGAGGTGGATGAACATGGATTTCTTTGAAAGTAGCTTAATTTGATTTAGCCATATCTATCAAAATAATTAAAATTACAATTAAAGCCTATTCTAAACTTTTCATGGATTTATTACGGAATATTTATAGGGAAATATTACAAAATGAATATAAGGAAAATACAATGAAAAATACAACTTCACAATTGAACTTATTTGCTTAGGTTTGCTACATTATGGGTTCTTACAAATTTTTTTAAAAAGGTTTTCATGTATATAAGAGGTGAGCTCTAAAGGTCCTTAAATAGCTTGATCAGCCCTAAAAGGTGGTTGGCACATAACATTCAAAGCTTATACAATGACTCTCCCTCTTAAGGTCCTAAGACAACCTAGTTTTGATAGTATTTACTACACGTATGATTCATAAAATAAAATAAAAAAACTCCCCAAAACAACCCTAAAGATGAGTTGCAATGAGAAAGGTTAGTACAACAAAAATTTAATAAAAGAAAAGGAAGAGTACATGGAAAATTTACAACTCAAGTAATTTTTGAAAAATAATCTTAATTTTGGAAATTTTAAGTGGCTAGCCTTCTTGACTTTCAGTAGAGTTGCCAAGCTATTAAGCCTGATTTTTCGATTTCTTTTTTCATTTCGTATTTTTCGATTAATAATAAACCCCAACTCATTTAATATTAATCATCGACTAGGGAAAATGGAAAATTTTGGTTTCTCTTTTTAATTTTAAATTGATATAGATTGACTACAATTTAACTACCAGTTTTTGATTTTAAATTGATAAGAAAAAGTTAGAGATTTTCGAATTTGGGGGCTACTTATTAAACCTAAATAGATACTAGTATTAATTTTCTGAAATTAGATTTAGTTTTTAAAATTACCCTTTTTAATATTTAAAAAAAAAAATTCACTCAGCAGTAAATAAATTAAGTTTTATTTATCTTAAAATAATTAACTTGAATTATAATTTACAAAAAATGAAACAATTAAAAATTTTTACAAATTTTATATCGCTCTGGAAGTGCCTATGTACTTACAGGTCAGGATCAGACGTCCGTAATTTACTCCAAAAACTTTAGTGTATTAGTTTATTTTAATTTTGAAAATCGATCAAGTTTACGTTTTAATTTTTCCTTTTTTTCTTTAGAAAAACCCTTGAAGGGTCCTAAAGACCTAATGACTTAATAAATAAATAAATAAAGTTTTGTCCTAAGATAAAATATTTTTCCAAATAATCTTATGACCAGTAAATAAATCAAACGAAAGAAAAAATAAATAGATATATAAAAAAAATTGAAATAACCTAATTAGAAAGGAAGAATTGGACCTGATAGGCTGGCTGTGGGTCAAGTGGATAGCGGATCGGAAGAGGATGGCGTGCTACTATTGCAATTGGATCTCCACGTGCGAATGTAGTCGGGGTTAGCATAAGTTGCTGGTGTGTGCTGCTGTGTGGTGTTACGGCTGTTGTATAGGTGCTGCTGAATGGGATTGGGATGATTGAAGATGGCTGTTAGAGTCAGATTGAAGATTGTGGGAGCTACAATGGGGTGTGACTTGCTGTGTTGCTGTCCAGTTGGTTGCGGTTGTATGCTTGCGGTTGGAGATTAGGGCTAGATGGCACTAGGACGAACGCTGGCTGTCATTACGTGGGGGTTGGTGTTTGGTCGATGAAGTGTTGCCGTAGCATATTATAGTGCATAGTGGGGGGAGTTTTCGACCAGCGTGGTGTCGCGTAAAAGAAGAATGGTTGGGGTACTCGGAACTGATGAGTATCTTGATTGTAGCGACGATTGTCGCTATGTGTTTAGCGTATGGGCTGTGTAGCACAAGGGAGAAAGAGGACTGCTATTGGTGCCGGTTGTGTAGCTGTTATAGTGAGTCGTGGTGGATGTAGGTTGAGTAAGTGTCCCTGGTATGGGGTTTGGTTCGTATGTGATAGTGGAGTGGACTGTTGCGAGGACAATGGTGAGGATAGGGCTTCGATAATGGATGTTGCTGTTTGGGTGTAAGGTCGGATGAGGATGCTGAGGGTCAATGGCGTTGGTTGCTTGTAACTGGGTTGAAGATCGGATGAAAGTGGATGTGTTCCGGCGATTGGGTGTAAAGGACGTTGATATATGTTAGTCATTGACAGTGGTGTTGCGTGGTGTGTAGAGTGGGCGTCGTGTCAGTTGAGGGAGTAGATGAGCAGCTGTGTGTTTGTTTTTGAGGTTGGATGGTATCGGGTACAGGGTGTTTGGTTGACGATAGTTGAAGTGATAAGGGTGTCGTATTTTTGTTTCTTATCAAGAACTCCCTTTCACTACTTTGATCCATATATATTTAACTCAAGATCAAATCTAATTCGACAAAAACCAATCTAAATTTTGAGTCTTATAAATCTTCATCTTATCGGATTTAACGTTATTGTATTAGATTTATTATCTCCAATAATCATCTGGCCATGATTCTATTAAATCCATACAATAATAACTAAATATTCAATAAGATTTAGAATTAAATTTGAATTTTATATGCTCAACCGATTTTCTTCTCTTTTTGTTAGCTTCTCGTAATTGTTAAGGAAAAGGAAGAAAGAGAAAAGAAAAAAAAAGTGTGCCCAGTGAGATTCAAACCTAAGATCTCCAAGTTATGCCATGTTAAGTCAAAATGTAGAACCATCAAACCGTTGGCCTGTACCTTAACATTTAATATAATTAAACTGTAATTAAATTATGTGACCATATAAAATAAAACTATTCGAAATGAGTTAGACCAAATCCATCGACTCTAAATTAACCTAAAATATTTCATCTTCTAAAAATCAATTTTCCTAAAAAATCTTTATACTTTTTTTTTTATTTTTCTTTGAGTTATTTTTTCTTGAAAATTTTCTATTTTTTTTGTCTTCTTTTATCATTTTTCAATTTTTTTTGTTATTTTTTGAATTAAGATCCTTAAAATAAAACAACAATTAAAACTTTGAGGGAGCAAAAATATGGTGTCTATAGTAACTTATCTTTAACAAGTCGTATAAGCTTGGTATTGAGTTCCTTCTTACTATTGAAGTCTCTGAATAAGATTTTGAAAACTTGCTTAATATTAAGTTTTGGTCTCAAAACCTTTTGATGAAATCTTTGAAGTTATCCCAATTGTAATCCTTACTTTAATCAACTTTCTAAACGAGTCTCTATAGTTATTTTCTCTAAGCATTTTATACCAATCAAACCTCGGATCAAGTCTTGAAGCCATGCCAACTACATTTTCCTTACCAAATACTTCTCTAACAAGTTTATGATGGGAGTATAGTTAAGCCCCTCTTACTACCAACCTTTTGATCTAACCTTTGAATTAAAGAATCAAATTCTCCTTTTCATAGACCAACCTTTTGAAGATGTCTTTGAAGTGATTTCATCCAAGCTTTCTAAGTTTGCCAATCCTCTAGTCAAGTCTCTGAAATCAATATAATCACTGTTCTTTTACCAAACAACTCTTTAAATGAGGCTTTAATAATAAATCCTTTCATTCACTAACCTTCTAAATATGTCTCTAAGGTCATCACAACCATGCTTTTTATACCGGACATTGTCCTAACCAAGACTTTGACATTGTTATATTTAAGGTCCTTGCACTAGTTAACTTTCTAGTTAAGCATATGTACCAAGATTTTAAGTTACTCTTTTACCAGATCAATCATCTGAAGAACTCTTTGAAAAGAACCAATTTACATGTTTGCTCTAAGTGACTTGCTCTAGTATCTTATTCCAAATTACAAGTATAATAAATTATGATCATACAACAGGTTCATTACACCCATGATCACTATATCACTCAAGCTTCCAAATCCTCATATTTTCACCTTAACGCATGTAATCGATAATTAATGATTTGTCCATAACTCAAATTCTAATCCATCCTACTGACTCCAAATCACTCTTTACCTTGACATATGACACCAACAAGCTCCATATTTGTTGCATCTTGTTTTCCATAGAGTTAATGGCACATAATTTCCAGAAAATAGCATTTTTTAAAATCAAATTTAGAGGTTTAAAAATTATGAAAAATCATAAATTTTTTGGTCGAAATCTTTTCATAGGATTTATACATATAGTATAGGAAAGTTCTAGAAAAAAATTGGTTTCAAAGCAACAACAATAGAGTCATTTAAAACAATTTCGAAAATTATTTCAATTTTCTCAATTTCTTAAGGAGGTCTTATATCCAATTAAAATTTTTATTATTTGATATTTTTTTCTAAAAGTATACACAAAAAAAAGTGAAAATAATTATTTTTTTTCATAATTTTTAGATTTAAAATAATATTTTTACAAAATTAGGTTAATTTTTGGACTCATTAGAACTTAACCATCTGTGCTACTACCTTTGGCCATCCTTTTGTTGGTAGCCCTAAGCGCTGTCACCATTGTTGAGTGGTGGCGGTTTGCTTTTAGAACTCCTCTAAATCTATATTCATGAAAATAGCTTGATTGTGCATAGTTTTGATCTTAAATTGTTTCCAGAATTTTCCTCCTTATTCTTCCCCTTTCCCAAATTTTCCTAGCTTCTTAAGAGATTCTTAATATTTAGGAAAAGTTTAGTGATACTTTCTAGGTTATAAGATGTAAGAATGGGACTCTCTCTCCTTCAAGGTTTTTTATACTTAATTTCTAAGTTTTGTTAGGTGTCTTAATGCTATTTTCCTATGTCCACGGCTGTTCATTAAGTTGTCCATGCCTAATCCATGCAGAAATTTGCTAGCTTAATAAATTTTTATAAATTTTATGATTTTTCTTATTAATTTTCACCTAATTACACATTTTTATGTAATTTAAACATTTACGAGTATATAATAATTATATATAATCACACCTAAGGTACAAATAATATACTTTTGTATTGTTTTAGATCATTTTATAATTTTACAGTATAAATAATTTATCCCTAAAATTTGATAAATTTTTGTTATCCAAATTGCACTGTTATGGCGGATAAATTCAATATAATATAATTTATTGAAATTGACTATTTTTAGCTATAATATTATTATTTTATTTTATTACTATAATCCGGATTTATAGATTATGCTCGACTAATCCTTTAGGACTTATTTATGAAATATCGTTTTAATCAACTTATTTTTGCATATACCTTAAATTACTTGCCGGTATGCAAAATTATAGGGTTCACATTTACTACTATTATTTTATTAATTCATCATTGCGGACCAATTGAAAATTAATTTGTGCTATGAATGCACGAAAAATCTAACAGAGTGAAAGGAAGTCCTTTTTTTTTTTTTCTTCTTTTCTCTATATGTTGGAAAGAGGATAGGAACTTAATTAGAAGAAAAAAATTGTTGAAGTCTCAAATAAAAAAATAAGTAATTATTGATGATTAAATATAAACCTTTTCTATAGATCTGCCGCAAGTTTGGGTGGTAGTTGCAGCAGGATACAACAAGAGGCTGAAACTTCAAATTGGAATCTACTCTGTCATATTTTGGAAGTACTTTGAGGCTTGCAAGTTATGCCGCTAGCTTTATGAGAGCTGTAAATTATTTATTTAGTTTATAAATTGCAAAGATCTTTTCGAATGAGTATCTATACTTCCTAATTTTTCAAATAATCATGCTTCCAAACTTCGTAATGATTGCTAAATCCTATACTCTTGCGGAAAAAATCATTATATGAAATATTCCAAAATTTGTGTTTTTGTGTTGACAGTTATCAAAATATTCATTATGAATTTTGTCTCTTATGATGTCCTTTCTTGTCTCTGGACACGAAGCTTCGACGCTATACTACCATAAGATGTTGTTAAATAGGAAGATTTTTCAATATCCGCCAATGATATCCATTTATAACCTATCTGATCATACACTTTCCTATTCTCAAGATAAGGATAGATTCAACTAACATTTCTACTTGTTGATGATGTTGTTAAGCGGCCCTGGAAATCGTATGCTCGTTGATTGTGTGGCCATCTGGAATAATTAATCCAAGCCAAGGGATTGGATAATAGTCCAATTCAAGTCAGAAGTTAAAAAGGTTGATGTGTGTGGAAAGTAAGATCAACCAACTTCATACATAAGAAAAATTATTTGGTAACTGCTTCACTTGAGAATAGTATCAATGGGAAGTTGGGGATTTAGATCTTCTAAAGCCTAGAAAACTTTAAGAATTAAGGAACTATAGAAAATTTTTTTCTAAGAAGTAGGTGGGAGGTAAATTCCAATGCTTATGCATTTGCTTTGTGGAAAGCCCTTCTTTTTAAGTACTTTATAACTTTCAATGTAATTTAATATTTATAGATGTAAAATTTTATTGTACTAATCGATGTGGATCAAGAAAAAGCAGATATGATATTATTAATATCTTTTATTCAAGATATAAAATATTTTATTTTTAGATTTATTAAATATTTAGTTTCTTAAAATATTAGGTTATATTATACTTATAAATAGACAAAACTTGTAATCAATTAGAGATAATGATTAGATATTGATTAAAATTATTTTTTTAAATTGGTGTGATATCTTTTCTTTTTATCGATAGCATGAAACCATCAAAATCTCATTATATGGTGTGAGACATTCAATTCACTGATAGTGTGAGGTTGTGAAACTATTAGATATATTTTTTTAGGTTTTATTATTTTTTATTGAAAAATTATTTAGATTAAATTTTTTATCGATTTCCATGTTCTTCCTAATTTTTTATTTTTTTATAATTTTTTGCCTCCACTGTCCTACATCACCAACTTTTGTAAATTATGACAGATAGTTACATGAAATTGTTATTTCCCATTTATTCTTCTCAGTCATTCACTATTGGATAACCTCGTTATTAGGTCATCAACGGCCTTCATTTACCATTAAAAACGACTAATATTTGCACTTTCTCGATAATGAATATGCATTATATAAGTAAAGTTAGATCACTTGCTATCAATTTAACACATTGAATCCTCCAGCTCATTTCATCAAGCTTCTGAGCCATAATCATACTAACATTATAAAAGGTGAAAAAAAAAAAAAACAAAATGAAACTAGTCGTTCTTTTTACCTTTGATGTCTTCAAATTTGTTTCTCTTATCATTTTCAGACATTTCCATATGTACAAAAACAGTTTATATTTTGCGAGATCTAGGACCTATGACTCAAAGAGACTTAACTATATAGACTACAGAATCCATGGCTAAGCTAAGCTCTTAGCGGGTTACGGTCCGTAAAATTGGGTTTCGGATGGTGTGATCTCACTGTTGATTTTGTAAGCATAAGCCCTTCGCTTCAGACATTACTTAGAGAAGTTTTGTCCAAACACAGTGAATGATTGATTTGGAGTGATTGGGTCCCATTCAGGATGGTTCTTAGAATGAAGTCACAACGTACATACATATGGGCTTCTTGAAGAACAATTACAGGATCTCTTCTCAAGAATATCTCCTTAGATTTGTTTAAACTCTTCATTTAATCCGTTATAAAATATAAGTATGCTTCATTTTGATCTTATGAGATAATACGGTTCTTGATAGAGATATCCACATGAAATTACCATAATAAGTTATGATTCCCTTTTACTTGATATGAGATTCATTAAAATACGAATTATGAAATATTTCAATAAATATTTATGAATTTATTATGTGGGTTCCGGGCATGCCATCAGGCTATTTAGCCTTGAGATGCAGTGAAATATACTATAGGGATTTTTAGGATGTGTTTTGGATGTAAGGAAGCGAGCATCAAGCTCACTAATGCTCATAATAAATTACTTCGGATGTTACTATTTTCAGAGGTTTGTATTGATGAAAAGATGGTACGATTAATCTCACTCTTGCACTCATGCTCATAATAGATTACTTGGATGTTACTATTTTCAGAGGTTGTACTGATTAAAAGATGATATGACTAATCCCACTCAGGATATGACTTATCAGAGTAGAACTTACTAGACTCAATGTGACCCATGAATTAAGCAATCCAATGTTTACTTTAATCACGGGAATTGATCCCATTAGCTGAGGAACTCTATGAAGTTTACCTAAGTCCCCTAGTAGGCTTCTTGGGGCACCTGGTACAAATTACCTTTGAATTTGCGGTAGGTGGTTATTACTTTGAATAAAAAATGATTTAAGTAAAAAAATTATTATAGGAAAACTAAAATAGAAAACGAAGAAAAATAAATAGTATCTTTTTCTCTGTTAAATGGTCAAAGATTTACATGCTCATTATTATAGATAGGATAATTAAAAAAAAAAAAAAAAAACTAAGAAACAAACGACAAACCAAGAAAGATGATGTTATCTCGTAACGATATTATCATTCTCATACTAATAAAGCAATTGATAGCTATAATAGAGATGAAGTAAATCTCCAATAAACTAAATATAATAAGTAGACTATAATTTGAAAATAAAAAAAATAAAGGGAAATCATCACACTCAAATCCAAATAAAAAATAGTATCTGAGAGAAGATAGATAAGATATATCGTTATCAACTTAACAAGGAAAACAAAAAAAAAGGGAAATCGCTACTTTTTTGAAAAAATTAAGAAAGAGAGAGAGATCTTATTCTACTACAGAACGAATTAAAAAACGAACGAACTGACTAAAGTAATAACTGAGTTCGATAGAAAAGTTGATAGATCATGCGGATGAGTCGTGTAGGGGGTCAATGACTCTTGTTTTCCAAAACCAATGCTTCTTCCAAACGGATTGCATCTCTTCAATAGGTACTCCCTTGGTCTCAGGAAGGAGGAAAATAACGAAAAAGGTCATGATAAGGACCAAGATGAGGAAGATGAGGAACATATAAAAGCGGCAAGTGCAAAGCAACAAGGTGAAGATTTGTGCGATGAAGAAGGTGAAGATCATGTTGACGGCAACGTTGATACTCTGTGCAGCCGATCGGACTTCGAGTGGGAAAATCTCACTGGGTACTAACCAACCCAAAGGACCCCATGACCAAGCAAAAGCCGCAACGTAAAGGCACACCACTACCACCATTCCTATACTGAACGTTTGGGAGATGTGTGTCGGATTCCCAGCCCATCCAAATTTATTTGCAATCCCAACAATCATAGCAATCTACAAAGATAGATAAAAAAAAAAAAAAGAATTATTTTTTTACAATCCAACATATATATACACAATTATTAATATATATATATATAGAATGATTAATAAATTAGACATACAGCAAATAATATATATGTATAATAATTTAAATTACCTGGCAAACTATCATCTGAACTCCACCTTCAATGAAAAGTGCTTTCCTACCAACTTTATCAACAGAAAAGATGCAAACAAGAGTTGCAGCAGCATTCACAGCTCCAGTAATAAGAGAGCTGAGAAGAGAAGCCTGATCACCAAGCCCACTACTCTTGAACAGGACAGGCGCATAAAACATAAACACGTTCATCCCAGTCAATTGTTGGAAGAATGGAATTGCAAAAGCGAAAACCACGGCTGGCCTGTATTTTCTCTGGAAGAAAAGGACACTCCATGGGCTGTGCACCTGATTGGATTGGGTGGAAGCTTCCACCAAATCGTTGAACTCCTCATCCACGTCCTTGACACCGCGGATCCTTTGGAGTTGGTTTCGAGCTTCTTCCAACTTCCCTCGTTCGATCAAGGAGTTGGGGCTCTCGGGCAGAAAAACCGCGCAGACGGTAAACAGGAGACCGGGGACGGCAGCACAGCCTAAGCTCCACCGCCATGCGATCTCAGGGTCAATTTTTAGAGGGAAAACATAATTGAGGACATTGGCAATAAGGATTCCAATAGTGATTGCAAGTTGGAACAAATTGTTAAGTGATCCTCTGGATTTATGTGGTGCTATCTCGGATACATAGATTGGTACTGCCTGCGTGCAGGAAAAAAAAGAAATATATATATATATAAATAAAAATTCCAAAGAAACAAAATTATTAATTACTTTTAGTATTATTAATTATTATAACTCAATATAATTGATATATATATATATATATTGTAACAAAAGAAAAAAAAAAAAACCCCTAATTAATTACCTGATTAGCACATCCAATGCCAAATCCAAGTAGGAGTCTGCCTACAATGAGCTCCCAAAGATGTTGGGCAAAACCGTTCAATAAACCACCAGCGATGAAGAGAAGTCCACCAGAAATCATGGTCTTCTTCCTCCCGAATGACTTGGTAACATAGGAAAAAGCCACGGACGAAACTAGGGCAGCAAGATACAGCGATGAAGTGAAGAGTGTCAAGGTTTCACTATTAAATGTGCAGTACTGATTAGAAGACGCGTTTATTGTTGTTTCCCTGCTATAAACCTTCGGAAAAAATTTCTTCAGGAACGGATCCATCGACGTAACTCCACCTTCAACGTAACCCCAATAATGTATAATTAACATAATTAGAAATATATAACTTATATTAGATAGAAGATTACTAGGACGCATAACTTATATATTGGTTTTAGTAGTTGAAATAATATGACTATTAGCTTAGGTGCTATGATATATTATTAAGTTATAACCATGCCAATCCATGCAATAATAGTTTGATTCATAATATGTAATATTAACTAATGATGAATACGACTTAAAAACTAATAATAATTAATTTAACTATGATAAAAATTTTATACACGTTTTTATACAAAAATTAAGATAAAGGAGAAGGGGGAGTTGTATCGTATTGACGGTAACCTGAAATTCCCAGATCGTAGCCAAAGATTAGACCTCCCAAAGCAGCAGCGATACTTGTCCAGATAACCCTAGCAGTGGTTTTGCCTGGATAATCTTTGCCCGTACCGCCACTTGCAATCGCTCCTCCCGCCATCTCAGTTGAGGGAGAAGAAGATGACTCGTAGGGCGCGCTACAACTGATGAGTAGAGAACCTAAATTTAGGAGACCAGATTATTAAGTGAAATTGAATTGAGCGAAAAAAAGGAGATCCCTATTTAAATGGAGCTTCCTTAAAGTTCGTATCAAATTTTTCAAAATTTATTGAATCCCAACGGATGACTATCTCATGATTTTAGCACTATCTTTAAAAGATTTTTTCCAATGAGGAGATATAGTTAGTTGAGAGAATAAGATTTTATTTCATTTTATTTTTTTATTTGAAAAAGAGGATTGATGGGATACTTTTATTCCCCTAATTATATGTATGTATGTAAATCATATATCTATATCTATCTATCTATCTATTTATCTATATGTATATATATATTAAGCTAATAATTTGCACTATATATTAATGAGTTTTCAAAAATACCCTTTTTTCATAAAATTCCATTAAATATCCTTAAAACATCTATACTGTTTAATGCCATAAAGATAATTTAGAGATATTATAGTAAATTTTAAGATAATCTCTTTTTAACCACACTAACTTACTAACAATTTCTCTTCCATTTCTCTATTATTATCTCCTTATCCTTCTTCTCTCTTATGTTTCCCTTTAGTTTCTCTTTACCAATTTTGATATATTTTTCTTTCCACCATTTCCTATAACTGACAACTTGCAATTATTTATGCACAGGACATAAAGTTTTAATGTGTAATGAAAATTGATAAATTTTAATTAATAATTGAAAATATTTGAATATGATATTAATAATGCTAATGCAGGATAACATGTAATTTTTCTTCTCTTTTTACTTTCTTATACTAATGTATGATCATTTTAAGAAACTTTATTGTGCTAATTTCCTCCATAAATCTTGTTTTTTTCTTTTTTTTTTTTTGCATTATGAATTATTATTGTTTAATTCAATAATTGTTATGTTTTAAATTTTATTATACCATTATTTTTATATTTTGCAAATGTAGTAATTGTCTTAGATTTAAATTTTATTATATTGTTATTTTTATCCTTTTGCATACGCATTGTGTTATAGTTGGGGGCTTTTTCTAACACAAAAATGGATCATGCGGTGCTTACTGTCCTACATCTTCAGTAGTAAGTAAGCCTAACTTGCATACAATGTTGGCTAACTAGGCCTAAACTTGTAAGCAACATGAATAAGATGGAAAGCCAATAATAAATATAAAAGACATGAGCAAGAATTGTAAAATGAATAGCACACTTTTATTAATTTCGATGATATTATAAGACTATAATGTGTATGTATGGAGGTCATCCTATAATGTGTATGTATGGAGGTCATGTGTATATAATAGGATGCCTTTGGTCATCATAAACTAATATGGTGAGTAAGAGCTTCAATTTAGAAGAGTACTCACATTTCTATAAAGAGTTTTATAGGCATTTTTAGGCATGGTATGAGAAGACATTACGAATGGTGAAATGACACCATCTTTTAAAAGTGAAAATTACTAATATACAAAGAATAGGCCTATGCTAGTGTAAATGCGTTACAAAAATGAAACTTTGACATATTCCCCCACTTAATTCTATTAATGTCCTCGATAATATGTATTGGAGCTTAGATCTAGTAACGGAGGTCTTTTGGTTGGTGATAAGTCATAAATATTATATATTTTATCCCAATTTTATATTACACTTATGTGTATATTTTTATTATTTTGATAGAAAAATATGTTGATTTAAGAAATATACATAAAAATTTATTTGAGTTGAAATTGAACAAAGGATCGATATTAGATACAATTGGATCAACTACAGGCTACGTTTTTGGTTTAGAAGTTGTTGAGCCAATGTCAATTCCATGCATTATCCAAAATGTGTAAGAGCAATTCTCGCATGAAGATGGATGAAGAGGTAAGATGTGAATTGAAGAAACCTACATGTCCATGGAAGCTACCTTACAACCCAATTCAAATATGTTTAGCTCCATATCTTGTGAAAGTGGAAATTAGAAAGGGAAGTCGATAAGAAGGAATATATAAATATAATCAAGCCATAAGAAGGAGAGTCTTTTCAGCTGTGTGAGAAAGCCAAAAGGGAAAGATCCTAATTTTGTAGCCATAGGACAAAAGACAGAGAAGAATTTTAGGGTTCATCATAAGGGCACAAAAGATTCAAGAAAGACCGGATTGGAAATAAGATTTGTACTCCAAAAATCATAACTGGGTTTTCTAGTCCTTTTTGCTTTTGAGATTTATTATGTTTCTTGAATCCTTTTGTGTGATATTTATCTTTGCTATGAACTAAATTAGATATAATGGGATTTTAATTGATGCATGACTTTATTATCCGTATGCGCATTCAATATGGTATTTATCTCATGAACTCTCTCCTTAACGATTTCTCTCTCTTCTTGTTTTCTCTCTCTTATTTTATGTATGCGTATTGCATAGCCAAAATTCAAATTATGATAAAATATAACTATCACAATGATTAATGTCCGCTTGTACGTATGGATGGCTTTTTGTTTGTAATCCCGATTTGCTTATAAGTAAAAAACTAAAAGATTTAAAGTGAGTGTAAATAGAGAAAAATAATAAATATATATTTATATTATTTAACAAAAATTATGATTTTCATCGAATAGATAATGGAAAATTTTAAATATAAATTTAATTTTATTTAATCTGCATACGTATTACATATGCGTTGTCCACTAGTATATATATATTAAGCTAATAATTTGCACTATATATTAATGAGTTTCCAAAAAATAGCTTCTATTGTATGTACATATCTCTCTCCATGTTGTAATCTTTAACTTTCTCTTGTTACTAATTATTATTCATCTCCACATCATAATATAACCATTATTTGACATCAAAATTCGCTTAATGTTATTAACAATCACATTTCTTTTGATTGTATGATTTCATATATTTGCTGAATAGCTACATTATCTAAGGAAAAATCATTTTCTTTATTCTTTCTTATGTTATTTGTTTAGATTGCGAACTTTTTTCTATATAGTATGCATTTATTGGTGACATACATGCATCTTTTGAATTTGTAATGTATTTATTTGATTTTTATGTAAAATTTGATATGTTTATTAAATTTTTTCCTTTTGTAATTTCCCAAATTTATATCTTCTTCATTATCTTTCTAAACAACTAACAATATATTCAACGAAACACATTAATTGTCATTAACATATTATTAACGGCTATATTCATAATTTATTTTTATAGTCGTACATTTCTTATGTTTTTCTTACAATTTTTTCAAACTACTTAAGCATTATCCTATTTCATAAATCATTGTTTAGATATATAGCTAGATAGAGTAATTATTTTAAGTTTTTACAATACTGTATACTATCATTAATTTTAGCACACGCATAGTAAGTGCATTGATGATTAGTGTGTATATATATATGTATATTAGAAAATTTATATCGATGTTTGTTCTCTTCTCCTTTACTTGCTATATAATAAATGAAATATTATATTGCTAAGAATTGCTTCTTTGTCTATTGTGCTAAAAGTAGTTATATATAAACTCATAATATAGAAAATTATATTACTTAATTTAGGAGTCATATCAATGTTTCTCTTTTCTTTTACTTGCTATATAATTTTTTTTTCTACTATGGTTAAAGTCACTAAATATAAACTCATAATATAGAAATTTATATTAGTTACTTCTAGTAGTTAGTTAGAGCTAAGTCAAATACAAAAGCCTTTTCATAATGTAATCTCTAGAGATTACTAATTTACTATCATGGGACAATTTAGACAATACGACACATATGATGAAATTCATAGAACTGTAAATGAGAATTATGTTATTTATTAATTTAAAATGTCAAATTTATTCTTAAATAAATAAAAAATTAAGTTGTACATAATTACCATACTATTATATCATCGAAAGAAATCATGTTTCTTAGAACATTCTTTTTCAAGTCATACAAATTGGTTTGCATGATAATTATTTGGTCATAATATAGGAATATTTTCAATGCCATCTATTATATCAAAGGGATTGTGAGTAGGTTTGGTTTTTAGATGTGAGTTTCTTGCACGTTTATTGATCTTAAAAAAAAAAAATTATACAAATACAAATTATATAAAAAATTACATGAATATCACAAATATTGAATTTAATAAATGTGATAGTTATTTTGTCACAATTGATTTTGCGACAAAAGTATATTGTTGTAAAATCCAATCTTTAAGATGCCATTTTGCCACTATATACCTAAATGATACACATATTTTGCAATTGTAACATATGGCATTTTCATACTATGGAAAAATCGTATATCATAGATGGGATTTTGTGACAGTATGCATGTAATTCTTTTTGTATGATTTATATTTGTTTTTTTTTTAAAGATAAATAAATATATGTTACAACCTCTTAAATGTATAAAAATAATAGTAACTTCATATAACAAGTAACTCTTAGATGTCACTTCCAAAAATATTTGTTCAAAAAAACCAACTTTATATCTAGTTATTCATTTATATTTTAGAATAAATAATTTTTAGGGATTATATAAAGAAAAAAAAATTAATGGAAACAAGTTATAATAATATGATAAAATTCATAAGACTGTATATGAGAATTCTTTTCACTTTTATATATTAATTTGAAAGTCAAAAGTATTCTTACATTAATAAAAAAAATAGAGTTATACATAATTATCATACTATATATCACTGATAAGAACAACCTTTTTCTAATAATACAAATTGGTTTGTCATGATAATTATTTGGTCATAGTGTAAGAATGATTCTGATGTCATCTATTATATTAAAGGGGTTAGGGTATGTTTGGTGTCTTAGATGTATATAAAATAATAGTAACTCTTTTTTGGAAAAAAAAAATAGTAATTTTGATCTTATGAGTAACTGCTATATGCCACTTCCCAAAATGCTTGTTAAAAAAAAAAAATCAACTTTATATTTGGAAGAAATTTGATGGTATTTGTTTATATTTTAGAATAAAGTAATTTTTAAGAATTATATATATAAAAAAGAAAATAATGGAGAAAATTATTTAAGATTGTTATACACATATATTTAATCAATTTTTATTAAGAAAGAACTAAAATTTATAATTTTTTTGCAACCGTAAGACTGGTATAAGCTTACGCTAGTGCTTGGTATAGATGAATTTTAAAAATAGTTATAAATGTAGGGGTCTGATCGGAGTGGTCACGTATGTGCTGCGTGAGTAGCACGTTATACGTGGCTTCAAAGAAGTGAAGCGAGATTGTTACCTAAAGGGATGATTAAGTGAGAATAAGGCAGGGAGGAGAAACAAGCAATCTGTTTATCTCAAATGCACAAGTGACAGATAAGGCAACCTTAGGGGATCTCAGGTGTTTACATTATAGCTTAAGTGAATAAAATTAATTCTTTACCTAAACGTGATTTGATCTTAGAGAATAGAGTTATAAACCCTGCAAATTTAGCTATTTAAGAGTAGAATTGAACCCTAATATTGTAGATGACCTGATGAGTCATTAAAGCCGAGTAAGATAAAAATTTAATAAAATTATAAATTGGAATATATTGTAAGTAGTAAAAACCCTAGAAAAATCTATCAAAACCCATTCGCGTACAAAAACCTTAAATCCGATGTGTGTGCAAATATTCGAAATCGAAATCGAACTCGAACTTGATCAAAATTCTAAAACTATAACTTTAAGCTTATAAAATGAATAAATATCATTCAATAGTGATATAATCATAGTCGATCACAATTATTAACTAAATTGCTTAATCGTGCAAAACTTTTAACGAAAACGTTGAAATAACTTGTAAAAATTATAATCGTAATGAATACTAATTAAATTGATAAATTTTCATAAAATCCCAAAATTAATTTACAAATGTTATTTTTATTATTTTTATGATTATAAAAATTAAATATATTTATTTCTTTTTTCTTTTTTCTTCCCTTTTTTTTTCTTTTTCTTCTTCCTATTTTTCTCCTTTGTTCCACGTGATTTTCTAGCTGCAAATTTAGCTGTCCATGTGCCTTTTTATCTTGTACATGTGTCACATAATTAAGGGATAATAAAAAAATATGTCTTGTCCAATTTAATGAAGAGATTAGGTTAGATTTTTTTTTGTTTTTTCATTTGTTTTTACTTAAATTTCTGCACATCTGGAGCTGGATTAAAATCAGAAAAAAAGAGAGAACCAAACTGAATAAAGAAAGGAAAACAAAAAGAAAACCAAGAACAAGAAGAAAACTAAGAAGAAGAAGAGGAAAATATCAATTCAAATAAAAACAAAAAAAAAAAAAATTAGGTAAGTATATGTGTAATTTATTTGTACATGTGTATATTATATAGTATGTGCATGTATATACCAAGTATTTTGTTATATATTACATGTACATATATGTATGCATAAGTAGATAAAAATATGTGTATCTCTTCTATTTTTGTATAAATATATGTATGTGGACATGTATATATATATTATTATGTAGAACATGTGGTATATGTATATATATGTATAAATAAGAATACATAGGGTATGTATTTTGTATTTTTACTATTTTGGGTATTGATATATATATGTGTGTATACGTGAACCTATATTAGTATATATGTACATAATATTTATTTAATTATATGATATATATAAGTGTAAGTATACGTATATCATATATATATATATACATGTATTTCGTATTTTTATATTTATGTACACATGTAAGCTATTTTTCTTATATATGTATATATATATATGTGTGTGTGTATGTGTGTGTGTGGCATGAATATGTGTACATGTATATATAAACCTAGTCTTTATTATATATATATATATATATATATTTGTGTGTGTGTGTGTGTGTGTGTGTGTGTGTGTGTACAAGTATGATAGTAGGTAAATGTATGTATATTTTATATCTAGTATTTTCATTTTACAAGAATTTTTGTATATATATTTATACAAGTGTTTGGGGTGGATGTTGTATATATGTATAATATTATTAGTTGTATTCCATATTTTATACATACATATATATATATATAATACAACCGTATAAGTGTATATGTATATAAGATACAAATATATCCATATTATACTTATACGTATATTATATAGTATATAATTAAAGTCAAAATAATTTCATACATAAAGTATAGTGTACGTTAAATAGTATATATATAATATACAATAATATTTACTAAATAAAATAATTTAATAAATATGTTTATATATATAAGAGTACCGTAAATTAGGAAAAAGAATTACTAATTAAGTAAATTAGAAAAATTAATCAAATATAGTAATAAGTATTTATATATATATGTATATCGTAAAATACTAGAAAATAATAAATTAGAGAAGAAAAAAATAATAAAATGAAAAAAATTTAATAAGTCTAAAATCTCAAAAATAGGTAGAAACAAGTAATTAGGGTAAAATGAGCTTAAAATAATAAAATTATCACTTATACGATTTAAGTAATTATTAAATCATAAATATACCAAGAAAAAGCTTAAATTAATATTTTATAACTTTTTAAATTAAAATAATAAATTTTGTGATATTTTTATATTACAGTCCAAACTGCAAGTCACAACGTCCAAAACGGACCTCATTACGAGAAAGTACGCTCGAAAACGATCGAAATGGACTATAAATTCATAACGATTCGAGCTAAATTGAAAAAGGTTATACGCGATTTGATAAAAAGCTCGAATCGATAATTTTACGCAAATTAATAACTAAGTTAAGTAAACAATATAAATTGTAATACTAATTAGTTTTTAAGCCTCGAACTTACTCTTTATATATTCCTTATTATTAGGTGATCACGACTTTGATCCTAATTTGCCATCAGATTACTGCAACTCTTGAGTAGAGCATGGCCAAGTGCGTACTCCCAATAATTCTATACTTGTTTTGTGCTTATAGTTAGTACACATAAATTAAATACTAATAACTTAATGCATGTGGTTTGAGTTATGTGTGTGACTGATATTAATTGATTATTGTGCAAAATATTGTTAAATGTAATAGTTGAAGATTTAGTTATATGATTGATTGTTGCATAATTTGAATAATTTGTTGATAATGTTTGATCACCTCATAAATTGACTTAATTATATTCAACTCAACTAAAAGTAAATAGATCATGTATAGAGCACGAACATTGCATATAATATTCCGGTCGTCACTTCACGCGGTTGGTAATGAAGAGCCTTGGAAGGATGGGTTCTCACATGATTTGATTAGTATAGTACAGGAGCATTGGTACAACGAGACCTTACCCTTGGCTTGCGGGTTTTACTAGTGCCGAAGACGTTAATCATGGGTGGTTGGGGTCATATCTAGAGACCACCGTTGTAGAGTGTGAGTATGGATTGCGAGGGCCACCTCACCTCTAGACTTGGATATTTGTATATTATTAACTTTTGGAAATAGAAACCTGTTTCATGAAATAAGGAATGTCTATATATATTTATATATGGTTAAAAACTCATATACTAGAGCCTGGTTGTAATTGGTGCCGATATATCTTTAACCCTTATTTCGGAGGGCGTTAAATCTGATGTTGTATGAAGTACCGGTCAATTGCATATATACTGTTTGCATACTGCTTGTTCATGTATTCATATGTTTGTTAATAAACTGTTTGATAACCTGCTTGCTAGTACAGTATGAGGGATAACTCATTAAGCTCTTGTGGCTTACTCTCTAATAGTTTTCTTTTGTAGGTTGTTAGATAATTAGGCATGGGCGAAGAGCCGAGTGTTGAGTATTAATGTTAAGGTGCTTAAAAGTTAGAATTTGAGGATAGACTGTGTAAACGGTTTGTAATATTATATATAATTATTAATACTATAGTCAGATTTTGTGACTTTCATAAATTTGAGTTTTAGAACTTTACTACCTAATCTTATCGTTTGGTAAGGGATACTGATTCTTTGCGGTTTTGATGAACTATGGCTTATCAGATATCCATAGTCATATATATGTTGTAGTAAGTTAATTAAATTAAGAATAAAAAACTTTAGTGACTAATTATTTTTTTAGAGTCTTGCAACCTCTGACTTGCAGGGCAGTTTTCGTATCATGAGTGCATACGTGATATGAAAATTTTAGGTAATCTTATTAGGCCTCCTTTAGGGTCATGATAAGAGTTTTCACAGTGAAACACCGTTTCTCCAATCTCTTTAAGAGTTTTTTATGATGAGGAAATATTGAGTATTTATAGGCTCTTGAGCATAATAGCATCCGTTGGATCATCTAGGTGATCAACAGATGAGATGGAGTTTGCTTGATTCACGGTTATTTAAAATGAGCTAGCTAATAGGCTTAAAGCCAGTAGCTTTCCTTATAAGTGTATGAGCCTGCTTGAGAAAGGTTGGAGATGGATGGATTAATCCAACAATCCTTGTTTCGAGCCCACCAAGTCAAATCTCCTTAAATTATCTCAATATAGACTAGACTCCTTAGGCCCTATCACATAGCCTAAAGAGTTAAGCTTAAATAAATAATGGGCTTATCTCAATAACTAATATAACAATTTTTTAGCCCTCTACATTTTGCTCCCTAACTAAAAGTCCCTTGCACACATACAAGGGAGGTTTAGGTATTTCTAGAAGTTGTTTCTTCAACTGTTATGTAAACACACTAAATGTTGACTTTGCTTGCTTAATCACTTCCAATATTTATAGAATTGATGCATCTCTTGGATCATTGGTGAGTTGAGCATGATATGCTAGTATTTATTTTGCTATCATAGAACACATACTTCGACATGTCTTTGTATCACACTATTGACTTATTGCTCCCATGAGATCGATTTGCCAAATAATATGTGTATAGTGGCTCTCCTTAGTATTTCTTCCTTATTTTATGATGATTGGCAAAAAAAAAAAAAAAAAAAAGAAAACCATTAGAGCATTTATAGGAATCTAAAGCTTTCAGAACATTCCATCTGGCCATGTTATATGCATATATATATATATATATATTATATAAATAGGGGTGTATGTGTGTCTCATTCTTTGTATCCTTATTTTATTTTATTTTATTTTTTATATTATTATTATTTTTTATTTACATGACTACATAATAAATATTCTCTTTAGTTATGGGTAATATCTTTATAATATCTTATCTCCAACAACAAGTGTTCAACAAAGTAATTTAAATTTATCAAATTTCAAATATATCTTCAAAGCTTATCCTTGCTACTCTAATCATGTTGACTATAAATATAAGTGCAAGCCGTGGAGTCTTATTCCCATTCGAATTTTGAATTGCTTGCCTTCCGTCATCAAGCACAAACCTATCAAACAAGTTAAAAGCCTGGAGTACTACACTTTATATGTAGATAATTATAACGCTTCCTCTTTTTTTTTTTTTTTTTTTTTATCTTATGACTCTTTATCCTCTTCTTGTAGGTAATAAAAGATATTACTTTCCAAACAAACGTTGAGCACGAAACTACAACAATTCCTCGAAAAGAAAGCCAAAGAATTTTATTCCAACAAATCTTTGCCAATAATAGGTATTTCGCATAGCTATTTCTTTCCCTTCTTTTTTTTTTTCTTTTTTGTTTAATTAGTTGTTTCAACCCATAGCTTGTAACTGTCATGATTTTTCTCACAAGAATATAGTGTGCATGTCATCGGCTATTGAGCTTTGATAGAAAAAAATTCAATCTTAGTTATTATCTAACCCAAATTGATTAATGCTAATAGTTGTGTAGTCCCTCTAGGTTAGTGAAGAAAGATTCAATCTTGGCATCCTATGAACGATAGAGAAAAAAATAAAGAAATAAAAGAAAATTGAAAAAAAAAAGAAGGTTTGGCTCACTTGAACGAGTAGCTTAAAATAATTTTACTTTGCAAGTTTCATGTTAATGGATTTGAACGTTCCAATTTTTGTTTGAAAATAATGGATGTGAAAGAGACAATTAGGGTAAAGTCATGAGGAGATAACAAAGAATGGAAAATTAAACCAACAATCGATCGAAACATGAATGATATGGATGAACTTATAGAGAAGTTATGATTTTGATAAGTCAATCGCTTCTACACATGTTTATTTCACTTGTTCATTTTTTTTTAAATGATAGATTCTTTGCCATAATATACCCTTTGTATGAGAATCATTGAAAAGTGCTATTATATATATAATGTCTCCTTGTTAAATTAGATTCCCTTTTCATTAAAATTTATTTTTTTTCATAATGTTTCCTAAGGTTGCTCTTGTGTGAAGCTATTTCCATACTGAAGTAGACATGGCTTACCTCCTCCTCTTCCTCTTCTATTTTTATTTATTTATTATTATTTTATTTTATTTATTTATTTTTTAAACATGTTGTAAGCTTAAATTATATGTGATCGCATAAGATCTGATAGGAAAGCTTTAGTAACCCTCTTAGAACTCGTAATGAATGGGTCCCATAATCTAATATCTCAATTTCAATTCTCTATACTATTGTATCTTGACTTAGAGAATATATTGATTTTATACTCTCATAGGAAAAGAGATGAAGAACAATCCAAGTAAAAGCATAGAAACAACGAAGATGAAAGACTTACTAGTGTATCAAGATAAATGTCTACCACCCATCCTGTCTCCTTGGGATAAGTGGTTAGACGAGATTATATCTAAAGATACGTTCTGGGATAAAGCCAAGCACCGAGAACCCTATGCAACACCTTGCACTAATGTTAGTCTCCAATTTATAGAGTGCAAGACTCGTATTGATTCTAAAGGCATCACCAGGGGAGATTTAGTAATGCGCTTTAGAAATGAGATAAGGAGCTACCTCTCTCTAGTACCCAATTCTTATTCTTGAAGGAGCCACCTTTTGGATGCAATGATTAGGTAGCATACATTGTAAAGAAGTCGAAGTACATGACTTTACTGAGGAAGGCTAAAGTCCTCCGTGCTATTGCCACTTTTACTTGGTTGTTGTTCTCGTAAACGAGTGGAATAGAAGTATGGTGGGCAATCATCTTGTGTTGGAGATTTAGACCCATACGTTTATCACTTCGTGGGGGGAGATAACTCTAACATTAGAAGATGTAGCCATACCATTGAATCTTCGCAGCTTTAGACGAGCCGACTTTACTGCCATGATAACCTCTCATAAAGAGCATAGCTTTCAAACATCCTAAATGGGTGCTTTGCAAGCTACCCGCACTAAGAAGAAGAAGCCATGCTTTGCTTCTTGGCTTGCATACTTTTTTGAGGAATGAAGGAAGGACAGGTCTCAGGTTTTAGGCCTAAGTCACGGGAAAGTGTTACGACTTAAGGGGGCTAGTCGTAGTAGTCGCTATATACTGTACAAAGGACTATAGATTAAATTCTCTTACAATCGATAACCCTTTATGCGATATACAAGGTTACAACTATAACTAACAACCAAGAGTTGCATAAGTGTAAGCAACATCAGTTCATGATAAAAATAACAAATTAAAGAAATATAAAACACGATTTATTTATATAGAAATTTACAGATAAGAAGTCTATAATACTTCTTAACTTAAACTGATAACATTTCGTTACATAGTAAGATTCATAATCTAAATACACTTCATGGGTACACTCCGGTTACGTCTTACACCCACATCAACCCCCTGATGTATAATTAACCTTAGGCATGTAGTAGCTCGACTCTACGAACAACTCGGCTTACGAAAGTAAACTATAAGGGTATAAGTTAATTAGCATAGTGAGATAATCTCTTTAACCACACAGCAATCAAGTTATACATTAATTAAATTCAATCAAATGAATGCCTGTTAATCAATATGCTAAACAAATATATGCAGGTGACTAGGTATTGCATGTAACTCAGATTTAATGCCCTCCGAAGTCAGGGTTGGAGATACTTCGGTACAGTCAGATCTGGGTATCAAACTGGAACTTATCTTATAACGAAATTCCGCGTTTCGTGTTTAAAATGTAATAATATATCCATTCTTAGTTTTATCAAAAATGAATTCTACGTATAATTGTGAGTAGGTTCACGTAGCCGTCACTCACCCTTAAACAGAGGCCTCTAGTGTAAGCCCCAAAACTAGTCCTTTGAGATTTCGATCGATTGAAAGACCCGATCGAGTCTAAATTATAAAGTAAAGCTAAAAATATTAGTAAAATGATCCCATAAGTTTGAATTTAAGAAAATAAGTAATAAAATAAAAGACTATAAAAATTCCAAATTTTAAATATATAACTCGTTATTTATCGAAAATGCGTAAAATGCATTCCGATAATTAACGAATCACTAGAGATAAATTATATGTATATTAAAAATCATAAAATGAACTAAATAATATTTAGGAATATTTATTTGTACTATATATGAATTTACATGTAGGTATAAATACGCGTAATTACTTAAAATATGCGAAATGTGTTAAAATAATACTAAATACTTAAAGAAAATTCATAATTAATTAAGGAAAAATCAAGAAAAATTAGGAATGATCCAGAATTGGATCTTGGCAACTGGGAAAAATAAGAAAAAAATCAGTCAATTAAATTAGGGCAACTCAAAAGCCAAAAATTAAGGGATTTGGACAATGTCTTGTCCAATTTAATGCATAATAATTACCCTAAAGCTCTATAAATAGCAAGAAAAATTCAGAAGCTCATTTAAACAGTTAGAAATCAGATAAAATTAGGGAGAGGCGAAAATGGAGAGAAAAATTAGGGTTAGAAAAAAAAATAGAAAAAACTGTGCAATTAGGGCTTTTAAAGAGAACCCACACCAGACGAGCAGCTGGGAGTGAATGGCCCCCACCACCACATGGTGGTGGCAGCGCCCAGACTGGCCGACAAGGCCACGGCAGCCAGCGGTGGCCAGAGCCATCCAGATCGGTGAGTCCGATTTTTAGCCCGATTCTTGTGTAATTTTGTAAAAACAGTAAATATTATTAGAAAATTATGAATTTTGTTATTATAGAATATTTTTGCATGTAGTTTTTAGGAAAAATATTATTTTGATGAAAATATGTCTCATGATATAGGATCCTTAAGAAATCATGCAAAACCGAGCATGTTTCGGTTTAGAAATAAATGACCTTAGGAGTATAGTTTTGAACCAAAAATTTTTGTGTAGACCACTTAGATGATATAGAATAGTGCTATGAAGCCCGTTTTCAAAAATTAATTTTCAAAATTTTTAGATAATTTTTAGGCCTTAAAATGAGGCATAAAAATGGGTAATTTAAGGTTAATAAAGTAATTAAATGGTTAATTACTGATTTAGTGAATAAGTATATGTTTTAGGATGTTGAAATCTAATGGAGTATGATACTTGTAGCATTTAGAGTGTTAGATGTAATTATTAAGTTAATTATGTAGTAAATGAGTAATAGAGAAAAATAGTAACTTATAAGTTAATTTTGTAAATTAGGATAATTAGATGTAAAACTTGATTTAGGATGAATTTAGACATTTTGAAATGATAATTGATGTTTAGAGATGATAATTAGGGTGATAGAAATATTAGAAGTGTATTATATATATAATAGGTGATAATGCATAATATGTAATTATTGGAAATATAATAAATAGAAAATATTAGGATAAAAATTGATATTATATAAATAATGGGGATATATAATAAAACCGATGGAAGACTTGAATTTATGTAATTATATGAAAAATGTAAAAATTTCTCACATTAGGAGTAAATTCGGTATACTAATACGAATTTAAGTGTACCGGGTGAAATAAAATATTGACTAAGGTAATGATGATATTTAGGAGATTGGGAAGTAATGTGATTAATTTCATATTATGGGTTGAAACGAATTTCTATGATTCGAGTATAAAACAATACTTATAAATCGAACTAGAACCTAATTTAAAAATCATTGCAGAAACCGAACCCGAACCTAACCCCAAACCTAGAATAATTGTAAAAGACTTAAGATCTAGATAATTAGGCATATTAAACCCTAAACAAAACATAACAATAAGTATTATAAGATAAAATGAACTTATAATAGTTATGTGAAAAACTGAAACCACGTTTGTGTTATAAGGATGATCGGCGATGGCCTAAGCAAGTCAGACCTCGAGTGAGTGAGCAAGGAGTCGAGGTAAGTTGGGATTAATACGATACTGTATTTTGGAAGCTTAAGATTATGCTTAGTTGTGCTTGTTAGATAGTTGGATGTATGTATGTGCTTGATTATAAGTGATGCTATGATTCTATTTGTTGTTTTGGCCTGTATTGTGTGATTTGTATGAAATGATTGATCACCCTAAACTGGACCTAATCAAATATACGACCAGTAATCATAATTGGACATGCATGGCAACCCATTAGGGGAAACCTAGGATTCTCTAGCCAAATATCGACCCCTTCGAAAGGGATAGTGCAGGATTGCATAATGGTCCCTTCTTCATCCTCAGTCGAATTAAGTGACAAGTGAGGAGGTCACGGCGAGGGTGAAGTCGGTGGTTTGAAGGTAGTCGCGAGAGGACCAAGGTCTCCATTGCATAAGCCTGGGTTTGGTCGTGAGCTGTTGCATTAATGACAACTCCTCAACCCGGGTTAGAGTGGGCATAATTTCTTTAATCTCACGACGGGCCAGACAACGTCGTGCGATGGCATTTGCTTGCACATACATTGCACCTAATAAGTTGATTGAAAACCTTGTTGTATTTATGGTATAGTTTTAAGTCCTTCATCCTAACTTACTGAGCTGTGGTTGCTCACATCCTTATAGACGTCATGCAGGTGCTGGCTAAGAAATGGTAAACAACTACTCTGAAGCTAGCAATCGTTGGATCCTAGGAAGTGAGGAAAAACATTGAAGAATAAACACATATTTTTAAGATCTAAGTTTTTATTTTAGAATTATTTTTCATTTCTAAATAATGTAATAACTAGGAAATTTATTACGGAGAATTATTGTAAACTTTAATTGCAATAACTGAATTATAGTGTATATATATATATATATTTCCTCACTTTCTTAGGTAAATGATTTATTTAAATTACAAACTATTTACTTCAAAGTGGGTTAGTCATGGATGCCTTGTATAGATCAAGTCTAAGATAGCGGTTGTGAGGCCAACTTCTATCTTAGGATGGTTTACACGGCGAGGCTGTTACGAATCTGCTGCTTCGGGGCATGGCATCTAGACTCGACCATTAGTTAAGCAGTTTATCTATAACAATTAAATAAGCAACCTACATATGGCCTCTCACTACCTTTGTATAATGTAACGGTTGGAATTAGTTATGTGGTGTATACTTATGCGTATTTCAAGTTAACTTTTTTAAGTTGAATAAAATTACGTCTTATTATTTAATGATCAACAAGGTCACAAACAATCAATTCTTAACGAATCTATTATGTAACAATTAATACGTTATCGTACTTTAAAGTAAATTCACCATTAACAAATAGTTATCATATACAAGCATAACCCAGCCCCATACAACATTCAATTATTAATCATAATTTATATTCGCTAATTACAAACACAAGTATGAGATCATTAGGAAAAACTTACTCAGCCATAATCGACTTAGGAGTCGTAATAATCCGATCATAGCTCAGGGTCAAGGTCGAGATCACCTGAGAATAAGGAATATAGAAAATTGTAAGTTTGGCAGTTTAAAACTAAACTAATATCGTAATTTGTAATGTTTATTTCACTTAATTACGTGAAATTGTTGATTCGAGCTTTTTATCGAATTGTGTATAACTTTTTCGTTTTAGTTCGGATTGTTATGAACTTATAGTCCATTTTGATCGTTTTCGAGCATATTTTCTCGTAGCGAGATCCGTTTTGAACATTATAACTCGCAATTTGAACAATAATATAAAAATATCACAAAATTTATCATTTTAATTTAAAAAGTTATAAAATATTAATTTGAGCTTTTTCTTGGTATTTTTATGATTTAATAAGTATTTAAATCGTATAAGTGATAATTTTAATATTTTAGGCTTATTTTACCCTAATTACTTATTTCTACCTATTTTTAAGATTTTAGACTTAAAATTTTTTGTATTTTATTATTTTCTAGTATTTTACAATATATATATATAAATACTTAGTATTATATTTAATTAATTTTTCTAATTTACTTAATTATTAATTCTTTTTCCTAATTTACGGTACTCTTATATATATAAACATATTTATTAACTTATTTTATTTAGTAAATATTATCGTATATTATATATACTATTTAATGTACACTATACTTTATGTACGAAATTATTTTGACTTTAATTATATACTATATACTATACGTATAAGTATACTATGGATGTATTTGTATTTTCTATACATATACACTTATACGGTTGTATTATATATATGTATAAAATATGGAATACAACTAATATTATCGTACATATATACAACATCCAGCCTAAATACTTGTATAAATATATATACAAAAATTCTTGTAAAATGAAAATGTTAGATATAAATATACATACATATACCTACTATTATACTTGTACACATATATAATAAAGACTAGGTTTATATATACTTGTACACATATTCACGCTACATATATATATATATATATACATATATAAGAGAAAAAAATAGCTTACATGTGTACATGAATATAAAAATACGAAACACATGTATATATATATAATATATGTATTCTTACACTTATATATATCATATATGAAAATAAAGATTATATACATATATACATAAATATACATATTCACGTGTACATAGATATATATATATATATATATATCAATGCTTAATTTGTAAAAATACTAAATACCCACTAGATGCATTCTTATTTATACATACATATATATATATATACACCGTATGTTTACATAATAATGTATATATACATGTCCACATACATATGTTTATACACACATAAAAGAGATATACATATATATTAATTTATCTACTCATGCATCTATATATGTACATATAATGAAACATATAACAAAATACTTAGTATATACATGCACATACCATATAATATACATATATACAACTAAAATAAATACACTTCCCTAAATATGTTGGTAATATCCTTAATTTTCTTCTTCTTTTCTCCTTCTTTTTCTTTTTTCTTCTTAATTTTCTTCTTGTTCTTGAACTTTGTTTTGCTTTTTTTTTGTTTTACTTTGCTTTTCTTTTCTTTTGTTTTTTTCCACTATATATTTTTGGTTTGATTTTTCTAGATTTTTGGGACATGAAGACCAGCTGATTTTGAAGCAAATAAAAAAATAAATAAATAAAGAAGCTTATCCTCTTCATTTAGGTGTTAATTAAGATAAAACATGTACTTTATTATTTTGTCTTTTATCCCTTTAATTTGTGACACTTGTACATTATATTTGTGCACATGGGCTATTGTAATTTGTAGTTGCATTTACATGGGGAAAAGGGAAGAAAATGAAAGAGGAAAAGAAAAGAAGAAAAAGAAAGGAAAGAAAATAAAGAAACTAGAAGAAAAAGGAAAATAAAAATAATTATATGTAATTTTTATAAACATAAAAACCATAAAAATAATAATAATAAATTAATTTTGAAATTTTATGAAAATTTATCAATTTAATTGGTATCCGTTATAATTATAATTTTTATAAGTTATTTTAACGGTTTCGTTAAAAAATTTACAGGATTACGCGATTTAGTCTGTAATTGTAATCGACTACAATTATATCACTATTGAGTGATACTTAATTATTTCATAAGCTTAAAGTTATAGTTTTAGGGTTTCAATTAAGTTCGGGTTTCATTTCAGGTAATTATGCATAAATCGGATTTAGGGTTTTTGGTATGCAATTTAGGTTTCGATTAATTTTTAGAGTTTTTGTTATTAATACTATATTCAATTTATTAAATTTCATAAAATTTTATCATTTCTAGCCTTATCAACTCATGATATAGTTTAGGACACTCAAACTTAAATTAAGGTTCAAACTATTGATTTTATAGGGTTTACAAAAAGAGTAAGTATCTTCATGTCACTTTTTTTTTTTTTAATTCAAGTCTTGTAGTTGTATCTTCTACCCATACGTTCTCTATCCCGTCGTTGCAGGTATAAACTTTCTGCTTTCATTGTGTTCTTGCTTTCTCTATTCGTATTCCTCGGATGGCCTGAGGAAGGTATTAGTCCACGACTCTTCCTCTTGGCCATACGCATTGCCCAAGGCGAGTGATTTGCTCTAAGCCCCTTCTGCTTAGGTTCACTTTACCGACGCTTAGACTTATATCGTCATGCTTCTACCATACGTTCAAAAGGTCGATATGTGATCATATCACATGTAGACTTGGTGTTTCTTCAAATTTTCTTTTGCGAGCGGTTTCGAAGACATTTTTCTCCTCTTATTGTACAAGACCAACTCGGCCTTGCTCTTCCTTGGGCGTAGGCCTGGGTTAAGGGATCAATTGATTAGTCACTCCTGCAGCTCATTAACATTGAGGATGAATTCACATTCTGCCCTTATGTTGAGCAAATTGTAAGATATGATGACAATAATGGACTTTATCTTCCTAGCTTAGATGGTGAGGTTACCTTAGTGGAAAATCAGGAAAATATCCTCGATTCTCAAGCTAAGTTCCCCTTATGGTGTATCCTAGGGAGCTTGCCTTCACTTCTTAACAATAAAGACTTAGCCGGTTGCTTCTTAGAGCAAAAAGTCATGGTATACTCTCCCCATTGGGTTGCGCGTCAACTTGGTTTTGATCAAGGAATGTCTCGCCTGATTACTACAATTGAGAGTTTTGAATCCTGCTGCCACTTACTATGTCTAAATGACTAGGAAGATTCACCCTGGAAAGCGGCAATTGTTCTTTCCTTCTACTGGTTATTCTGGGGTTGCTTCCCCTAGATGACTGATACATTGGATGAATTGCTTAGATGCGTTCTGGGCTTATGCCTTTGTGTCAGTAGGTGATACACTTAATGCACCTACTGTATATCGTTATGAATTCTTTTTTAAACTCTTAAGGCCTAAGTCTCAAGATAGTGGAGATGTATAAGGGACTATTAAACAATCAGAATATCCTAGTAGGATAACATGGGTAAACCCTCCTTTAAAGTCTAAGAACAATCACCCCTTGCCTCTATTAGTAGATTTGAGACAAACCAAGTGAGCATTTATTCAGGAGGTAACTTTATTAAATGCATCATGCTATTTTATATGTATATATATATACTTATTTTATTTTATTTTCTTTTTCTTGTAAGTTGAGACGGGCTTTCTTATTGCAATTTACGAGAAGGACGATGTTGTTAACTTGAGCTCCGGCGTTCATCCAGATGATCTTGCTACATTAATGGTAGCTTTAGATAAAGACGATAAGGACTTAGTAGATTATGGTGAATCTCTAATCCAATACAGGGATGCTGATGATGATAATGTAACTGAAGAGTTGAACAATTCCTCCGAAACACAAGACATTACTTTGTTAGTCAACGAGGCAGGTGATGGTAATACTTATGCAGATGCATTGCTACGCTTAAGGACTCATGGAGGTGAAGTATATGCAACATCTATTGATGTCTCTCTACCCCCAATTGCTAACTTGTCTCATAGAGACATGGTAGTAACTCCAGAAGCAATCTCAAGGGAGATAATATCCTTTCATGGATTTCACATTCCTTCTCATCTATTGGAACCATTGGAGAGACTTTACGCTATGGACCAAGATTTTTGGAGCGAGTCTCCTATGTTGGGGATTGAGTTAGCCAATATCATAGTAAAAATGTTAGGAGAAGCTGTATCACTACTTGAGAAGTTTTGGAGGTCTCTATCAGATGATAAGTTACAGCAACTGATTAGCTATGTTGAAGGGGCTCATCTTTTAAAATTCAAGGTTGGCAGCTTAGAGCCCATTTCTAGCAAAGCTAAAAGATTATTGAGTTATCGTTCTACTATAAGAAGCTGAAGTGAGTTAGTGGCAAGGATTCAAGTCTTGCAAGATGCTATTGAGGAGATAGACTGTGAAGTAAAAGATTTATTAGGCAATATGAACCTTGAGTCCATAGTAGGTTTAGATTACCACCCTTAGCGGAGTTTGGCTATATTCATTTGTTTTGCTATTGTTCATTCTTCTTTAGTGGAGTCACCAAAATGTAAATGTAAGGGTTCAATTGGAGTGATCACATGCTTGCTGTGTGAGTAGCATGCTATACATAACTTCAAAGAAGTAAAGTGAGACAGTCACCTAAAGGGATGATTAAGTGAGAATAAGGCAGGGAGGAAGAACAAACAATCTTAGTGTCTCAAATACACAAGTGATAGACAAGGCAACCTTAGGGGACCTCAGGCATTCACCTTGTAGCTTGAGCAAATGAGATCAAATTTTTACCTAAACGTGATTTGATCTTAAAGAACAAAGTTTTCACAGTGGAACACCGTTTCTTCAATCTCTCTAAGAGTTTTTTTATGATAAGGAAATGCTGAGTATTTATAGGTTTTTGGGCATTATAGCATCCGTCGGATCATTAAGGTGATCAATAGATAAGTTGGAGTTTACTCGATTCATGGTTATCCAGAATGAGCTAACTAATGAGCCTAAAGCCAGCAGCTTTCCTTATAAGTGCATCAACTTGCTTGAGAAAGGTTGGAGATGAATAGATCGGTCCAACAATCTCTATTTTGAGCCCACCAAGTTAAATCTCCCTAAATCATCCTAATACAGCCTGGACTCCTTAGGCCCTGTTACCTAGCCCATGGAGTCAAGCTTAAATAAATAATTAGCTCATCCTAATAACTAATATAACAATTTTTTAGCCCTCTACAATAGTATTGTTCAAAATAGAAATGGCATTTAATTGAGAACAAAGGGGCAATTTTTTATTTATTTTTTGCCCAAAAACTGAAGGCCCATTTTGATCATGTGTTCTATAAAAAATGACTACAGAATTAGGATCCCATTCCAATAATTTGTCTACTTTGAGCATATTCGAATAAGTAAGGAATAGGTATTAACTAATATTTATCAATTATAACCCCAGTCACTAAAAGACATATAAAATTATACAATATATTGAAATGTATATATTATGAAATATCTACTGGGAATGGTGTGATATATAAATATTATAACACATAGCTATCACATAATATTATTTATCATACATACTACATATAGTATTTAAACATAATAACATATGTTATGTATTATAAAGTATTTCTTAATATACGATACAGAGATGTACTATATTATCTGTTTTATTTTAGTTATAGTGTATACATGCAATATATACTATATGACATATTTTTTTTTTAGTTTATTTACTTTTTAATGTTCCTTTGTTTTGTCCTATTACCAGTATATCTATATCTACCTAAACTTATAGTATCAAAGTAAGAAGCTTGATAAGCCTTATATTGTTAAGGCCTACTAATTCAAAATATTTAGTTAGTCTCTCTCTCTCTCTCTCTCTATTTCTACCTCTTAATGTTCAAAGGCAAGAAATCCTAATTGCTCTTACTCTCTTCTCTCGTGTTTATATATTTGCTCATTAATCTGATTCTTACCAAAAACTAAAAAGAACGTACTAACTTAATCTTATTTCTTTTGCAAAGTACACCTTTTCGAGCAAGGTGCAGCCCTAAGAAGTAAAAGAAGGAATAAGGAAGTACTGTTGTGTAAACTCTCAATATCTTTTCTCTTTTCTGTATTTTCTATTATTACAATTGATAGATCTGTTAGATTTGTACTCATTTGTTGTTATAAAACTACTTTTGTAACACTTTTAGTTATTATTGTAACAAAACCTTAGATCTAGTTGATTTGATTACAAATAGCTCTAGATCTCTTTAGATCTGGTAATCTTCTAGCCATCTTGGCTTATTTCTTGTACACTTTGGTCTATTTGTAATAATTTTTCCTCAATCAAAAAAATTAACCTTGTCCTCAAGGTTAAAACATGGGTAAAATAGTCGAAACTAATGAAAATCTTCCTAATTGGTGTCCTCTGGTAACAAATCCTTCCATTGCACCAAAACCTATGGTACTAATGTAAATCCCATAAATTTAGCGTTTTAAGTAATGAATTGATTTAAATATTATAGGTAAGTATCCTAACTTAACAGAGTCGATAAATTTAAAACGAATTAAAATTTTAAATTCGAATATAATATAAAGGATAAAAACCCTAAAATTTTGCTCAAAACTTAAATTGCATACAAAAATCCTAAAATCAATGTACGTGCAAATACTCGAAATCAAACCCGAACTTGACTAAAACTATAACTTTAAGCTTATAAAATGAATAAATATAACTTAATAGTAATATAACCATAGTCGATCGCAATTATCGACTAAATCTCGTAATTGCGTATAAATCCTAATGAAAACGTTGAAATAATTTATAAATATTATAAATGTAATGGGTATTAATTAAATTAATAAATTTTCATAAAATCTCAAAATTAATTTATAAATACTAATTTTATGATTTTTATGTTTGAAAAAATTATATTTATTTATTTTTATTTTCCTTTTCCTTTTTCTTTATTTTTCCTCTTCCTAATTCTCCTTGTTGTTACGTTGAATTCAAGCTGTAGTTCAGCAGCCCATGTGTTCATTTACAAATTCCAAGTGTCAACAATTTAAAGGACAAAGGACAAATTTAGTAAAGTAAGTGTCCTTTCTTAATTAACGTAAAGATTAACCAAGATTGTTTTCCTTCTTTTTCATTTGCTTTTAATCCTAATTTGCTATTTTCTTCATGCTTGAAACCTGTAAAACCGAAAAGAAAAAGAGAAAACCAAAGCACAGCATACACACACAATTTAACAAATACTAAGAAGAAGAAGAAGAAGAAGAAGAAATTAAAGGAATTCAATCAACTATTTTACTTAAGAATTTAGGTAAGTTATTTAATTATTTTTGTATATATATATACTCTATAACATGTACATGTATATTGGGTTTTTTTTTTTAATTTATTATGTATGTATGTGTAAACATATATGTTTATTATACGTAGTATAAGGTATGTACATGTATGTGTATATAATATATATACAATGTATTTCCTTATGTATATATATTTACACATGACTATGTATATCTATATGTATATGTACATAGTATTTTTTTAAAGATGTATTATGTATGTGTACATGGGTATATTTAAGTATATATGTACTTAGTATTCATTTTTATTTTATGATGTAAAAATTTAAATATACGTATATGATATATATACATGTATTATGTATTTTTGTATTTATGTACATATGTATGTATTTCGTATTTTCTTTATGTATATATATGTGTGTGTAGGCATGGATATATATGTATGTAATATACTTAATACTTTATATTATATGGTATATATATGTATGTATAAATAATAATATATAAGTATATATTTTCTCACTCATGTATTTATGTACATATATACTTAGTATCTTCAATTTATAGAAATTTTTATATATTTTTGTATATATATATGGACTGGACATGATACTTAGATGTATATATGTATGTATATTATTCATTGTATTTCATATTTTAGTATATATATATGTGTATGTAATACAACCGTATATGTACAAATGTATATAAAGTACAAATACGTGTATATTATATTTATATATATAGTATATAATATATAATTTAGGTTAAGATAATTTAATACATAAAGTATAGTATGCATAGTATTGTATATGTAGAAATATAAGTATATTTAAATAGTACATATATAATATGCTATAATATTAATTTAATAAATATATATATGTATTGCAATATTAGGAGAAAGTAGAATAAATAAGTAATTTAGAAAATTTAATAAAATATAATAATAAGTATTAATATATAATTATACCATAAAATACAAAGAAATAGGAAAATAATAGAAAATATGAAAAATTCATAAGGGTGATACGTGGTACTTCCATATGTTGCCACGTTATTACTTAAGTATAATTAAGTAATTTTCGTAAATTAATAATCATAATAAAATAATTAAGTAATTAGAAAAATAATAAAGTATAACAATTTAAATAAATAGATCTTAAACCCCAAAAGTAAGTAAAAATGAGTAATTATAATAAAATAGGCTTAAAATAAGAAAATTACAAAAATATATGATTCAAACAATTATTAAATCGTAATTATATTAGAAGAAGCTTAAATTGAAATTTTACAACTTTTTGTGTCAAAATAATGAAGTTTATGATGTTTTTATATCACAATCAAAACTATGGGTTACAACGTTCAAAATGGACTTGCTATGAGAAAGTAAGCTCGAAAACGATTGAAATGGACTATAAGTTCATAAGAATTCGAATTAAATTGAAAAAATTATATGTGATTAAAAATTTAAGATAATCTGAGTAAAAGATTTAATTTAAACTATATTTATATCATACTTGGATTATAGTGGGAAACTAGGTAAATAATGACAGATATTTAGTTAACAGAGAAACCTAGTTTTTTAGAACACTTATAAGCTTTCTTATTTTTTAGGTATTCGATTATCGAGTCTAGGAATTCTCAAAAGTTAGGAAAGTGAGCATAACCTAAGTGAAGGAGTTCTTATGATCTGTTATCTACTTGTAGCTTGTTATTTGTATGTTGCTTGTTGATTGATATTGATTGTTTTGTGTGTTATCATCCCTATAATCATTTTCTTGAATTGGTAAATATAACTATTCAACTAAAATAACTAGTTATATCTGCTGCATGTCTGTGACCCAATTGGTATACTAATGAAGTGTGCTAGCTTTGCAAATTTTTGAGAAAATTATTTTTGTTAAGTGTTTTTCCAATCTAAAATATATTTTATATGATTTCTATGAGAGCTCATAATGCCCGTGAATGATATTTTATTGTTAAGGCAAAACTAGTATAGTATCTCCAATTGATTGCAAGAAGATTCGCTATTTGTACCTGTGGTGCCTTAGATATTTGTTGATAGCGAGATGGACTCGCTATTTGTGCCCAAGAGGCCTTTAATATGTTCAGTAGGTGGCCTTAGTTAAGGTCCACATATATTGATTGTTGATTCTCGAACTAGGGTAATAGTTGAGTAATGTTTGGTATGACGTTGCCCCTAAGTAGCCTCATGCGATTAAGGTGAGATGCTCTATACGGGTAAGTATGAAGGAAAAATCGACGTATAGACAATGCAAATCTACACTTTTCATAGTTCTAGACTCCTATGGATGTATTGCTTGCCTTCATTTCGTATGTAGATAACTTGTATGTGTGCTAATAATGTTTGATAACTCGCTTGACGGTAGTGATGAGGAACGAACTTACTGAGCCATAGTTTGCTCATTCCCTGATAGTTTCTTTTGTAAGTTTCTTGTAAGCAGGGATTGGGATAAACTTAAGAGTAGAGTACAAACTGGAAATAGGTCTAGCAATGTTAGGGTTGATTGAAAAATGTATAGCAATATAGAAATAATTTATGTAGAGCATATTCATATGATAAGATTATGTAGTATTTCTTGTAAATTAGTAAGTTATTTTACCTTATCTTAGCATTTGGTAAGGGATATCTATTCTCTACGGTTTTGATGGACTGTGGAATATCGGATATCCATAGTCACTTGTATGTTATAGTAAGTTAATTAAATTAAAAATAAAAAACTTTAGTGACTAATTATTTAAAGTCTTGCAATCTCTGACTTGCAAGACGGTTTTCGTATTATGGATGTACACATAATATGAAAATTTTAAACAATCTTATTAAGCCCCCCCTTAGGGTCATGACAACTGAAGCACCCCTTCGTAAAATAACCCTTAAGTTTACTATTGCTAGTGGTGTTAGTAAGGGTGATCCTTCTATAACTTATTTTAGTAACTCCAAAGAGGGAATATCTAAACCATGAGCCTTCTTTAATAAGGATACGTGAAAAACATCATGTATCTTTGAATGATATGGAAGTTGCAATTGATAAACATAAGTACCATTCTTCTTGACAACTGGAAAAGGTCCATAATATCTTTTAGATAGTTTATGAGCCTTCTATCTAGCTAATGAAACCTATTTATAAGGCATAATTTAACAAACACAAGGTCACCAAGCTCATAAGACATAAGAGTCCTATGCCTATCTATAATACTCTTCATTCTTTGTTGAACTTGTTGCAACCTAGTTCTGAGCAACTTGAGCATCTCATCTCAAGTTGCCAACTTTGTATCAACAGCTTCTAAACTTGAAGCACCTCTTACATAGGATGAATTGAAGGAGGAACTCTATCATACAGAATTTCAAAGGGTATATTACCTGCTCTTTCATGATAGGAAGTATTATATGGGACCTATGCCCATCATGAAGCACCTTAAATATTGTTGAATAGTCATATTAAGAGCCCCAGTTTGCCCAGCACTCTAAAGATGATAGGAACTACTCATATGTAATTTGCTTCCACTCAAATGAAATAGTTCTTACTAAAATTTGCTCAAGAAAATCAAATCTCTATCATAAACAATAGTCCTTGGAAACCTATGTAATTTAATGACCATATTCATGAATAATTGAGCTACTTTTGTAGTAGGGAAATGATTATCTAAAGCTCCTAAATGGCAATACTTTGATAATCTATCAACTACAACAAACATAGTAGAATAACCCTTGGATATGGGAAGGCGAGTAATGAAATCCATAGCAATGTCTTCCCATATCCTCTCTAGTATTGGTAATTAGGCTAATAAACCTAAAGGCGCTTAAGTTTAGTACTTCACTTGCTGATAAACCTGGCAACTTTTAACATACTTCTTAATTTGACATCTCATGCCTTCCCCCCTACCCCCTCTACACCAAAAAAAAAGAAAGGCAACTATTTGTTTGAGTTTCTTCAAAAAACTAAAGTATCTAGCACTTGGTGAAGAATGGAATTCCTGTAATGTAGTTGGTATAATAGCTGACTGTGGAACTAAAAAATGTGTCCCTTATGAAATAGAATACTATTCTTCTAATTTAAAGACCATTTAAGAGGCACCCCATTCTGTAAATTGTGAGTAAGCTACTAGAAAGCTGGAATAGTATCATATTCCTTCTTTAATGTAGAGACAAAATCAAAAGTGGGTATTGATAGACTCATAAATGATGAAAATTTATTATGTTGCCTAGAAAGTGCATCTGCAACAATATTTTGTTGTCTACTCTTATATATAATAAAATAGTCCAAACCAATGAGTTTACTTAAATATTTCTACTGCTCAAGTGTTTGTATAATCTGTGAAATTAACTCTTTCAAACTTCTATGGTCAGTTTTGATAACAAAATGCTAACTTAACAAATATTGTCACCATTTTTTAACTACTTCTACTATAGCGTACAACTCCTTAACATATGTTGATGCCTTGGTTAGATGTGAGGGTAATTTCTTACTCAAATATGCTACTAGATGATTCTCCTATAGCAATATAGCCTTTATTCTTGTCCTTGATGAATCCATTTCTATAATAAATTGCTTCTCAAAATCTAGAAGTGCCAATATTGGTGCTTGACTAAGCACTTTCTTGAGCTTTTGAAAGGCTAAAATTGCTTCCTTAGATCGCTTAAACACATTAGACTTTAACATGTCAGTTAAAGGATGAGCTCTGGACGCATGTCCTTTAACAAATCTCCTATAGTATCCGATTAGCCCCAAAAAGGCTCTCATTTGCTTAATTATAGTGGGCTTCTCCCATTTCAACACTACAATTTTCGAAGGATCAGGTCTTACTTGATTATAAGAGACAATATGCCCTAGATAATCAAGAGTATGCTAAGTAAAAGAACACTTGGTCTCTTTGAGATAAAACTGATTATCTAACAACTTTGAAGAACTTAGGCTAAGTGATCTAAATGTAATTCAAATGAACTACTATATACTAAGATATCATTAAAGAAAACAATTACAAACTTCATTAAAAATAGTTGAAACAATCTATTCATCATTGCGTGAAACATTATTGGAGCATTGCTCAATCCAAAAGGCATTACCAAGAGTTCGTAATGTCCCTCATGAGTTCTAAATGCTGTTTTTTCAACATCTTTTGAGGCCATTCTTGTTTGATGGTAACTTGATCTAAGATCTAGTTACTAAAGTATCTTGCATAGCATAATTTATCTAATAATTTGTCTATCGTAAGAATTGGAAATTGATCTCTAATAATTGCCTGATTAGGTGCCTTATAATCAATGCAATAATGCCAATATCTACCTTTCTTTTTAACTAATAACACAGGGGATGAATATGGACTAGTATTACTTTGAATGATTCCTTGAGAAAGCATCTCATGTACCTAATTCTCAATCTCATTTTTCTGAAAAAGTGGATAGCGATACAGACATACACTGATTAGATTATCCCCATTGTTAAGTGGATTTGATGTTGAACTTCTCTCATCAGTGGCAATGATGATGGTGCCTTAAACACTCGAGAAAATCTACCTAATAGTGATTTTAATTCACTATTGCTAGTGGTATTTTCTAATGTGTTAAACTTTGTTATCTAAGCTACACAATGATAAATATATGCTATATCATCTTGTTGCACCACTCATCTCAATTGATTATGGGTGATTTCAATCATTGGTACTCCTATCTCTCCTACTAAAGTAATGGTTTGATCTCCTTGAGTGAACTATAAAGTTAAAGACCCATAATCAATGGTTACTAGCCGCTATGTATACAACCAATATACACCTAAAACCATTTGTGCTCCTTATATAAGCAAAATGTAGAATATTATAGAAAATTCCTCTTGAATGTTCACTAGTATATTTACACACATTCCTTTACATTGTAATGTTGTACCATCGCTGATCATAATTGAGAATTTTCAAGTAGCTTATGTCGTTAGTCCTAATTTTTTAACTATGCATGATTGCAAAAAATTATGCATGCTTCCAATATCTATCAACATGATAACTAATTGTTACCATATCTTGCTTGTTCTGCTCCTCATCTGATCCTTCCATCACTTGAGATAATTCCTAATCTTCTTTTATTTCTTCATGTAATAGTGATAAAAACTTTTGTTTGCATTTATGATTTATGTGATATTTCTCATCACAATTGTAGCAAAGACCTTGTTCTCTCCTTATAAGCATTTCTGATGCTGATATTTTTTGAATAGGTAATGAAGTGTTTGAGTTGTTTATTTGTGATGTGGATGGCAATGAAAGAAGTGGTTTAGAATTGAAATTTGTATTGGTTGGTCTAATGTCTGAAGTAAATGTGGATGATTGGAATAGTTTATTTATAAATCCCATGAATTTAGTTATTTAAGAATAGAATTGAACTATAGTACTGTAGATAATTTGCAAGTTGATAAGGCTAAGTAAGATAAAAATTTTATTAAATTATGAAATCGAATATATTATCGATAATAAAAACCTTAGAAATTCATTCGAAACTTAAATCGCGTATAAAAACCTGAAATCCTATGTATGCGTAAATACCAAGATTGAACTTAAACTTGACAAAAACCCTAAAACTATAATTTTAAGCTTGTAAAATGAATAAATTTACCCTAATAGTAATAAAATCCTAACTGAATACAATTATCGACCAATACGCGTAATCATATAAAATTATTCACAAATGCATTGAGATTACTCCTAAATGTTATAAACGTAACCGGTAACAATTTAATTAATAAATTTTATAAAATTTCAATATTATTTCATAATTATTTAATTTATAATATTTATGTTTAGAAAATTTTAATTTTTCCTATATTTTGTTTTTCCTTTTTCTTTCTTTCTTTCTTCTTTTCCTTTTTCTTTTTCCTGTTTCCTCCCCCTAAGTCTTTTTCCCTAAGCATGTTAAAAGGTTCCAGAATTGTGTTCGGTGGATACGTGTAATGTGCATTCACCATGTGTTGAATACGATATAAAATAAAAGATTTAGATGGGCTTTGTCAAATCACATTAATACCATTTGCTTTTTCTCTTTCTTTTCTTTACCTATTTTATTTTCTTCTTTTCCCTTTCTTGGTTTTACGTCTACTAGAAACACAAGAAACAAACCCATGCTTCTATCAAACATAAAAATAAAAACACTACATCTTCCTCTTTTTCCCAAACGGTGAAGCATTCTCCATCTTTTCTTCAATGTTTTTTTTTTCCTACTTCAAAGACAACAATTAAAGAAGAAGAAGAAGAAGAAGAAGGAGCCTTATCATCTTTTATTCACCCAATTTACTAAGGGAAATGGATAAGTAGTATGTGCAATATATTTATTTTATATTAATTATTCTTATGTATTCTTGTCTATACATGCATTTGGTAAAATTTTTATGTAATATAGAGTCATGAAATAGGAATATATGTAAGGTTTGTATTTCCTTATGTATATATGTTTATGTATGCACAAATACTAAAGTATGTTCATGTATACACACATGTTATATTTAATTATACAATATGTAGTATAAAAGACTGTGTATATATATAGATATGTGTGTATAATACATGTATATTTATGTTTGTATAATTTTCATTATATATGTACATGTACAAACATGTCACCAAATATATATCTATATGTATAGACATAGCCGTATATGTATGTATGTGTAAAATATAAAACATAAGTATAATATGTAAATATATATAAGTATTGTGTATATAGGTATATATGTGTAGCATATGTAATATATTTAGGCTATATTATTTAATTACATAAGTATATATATACGTATAAAAATACATATATTAATAGTATAATACATATAGAAATACAGGTATACTAAATAGTACTTATATAATATACTATAATATTAATTTAAGAAATAAAGTAAAGTAGTATATATGAGTATATGTGCCGTGATCCTTAAAGAAATATAAAAAATGTAATTTGCAAAATTTAGTAAAATATAATTATATATATTACATAAAAAGAAATACAAAATAAGAAAAGGATTGAAAATGTACAAAATTTTGGAAATGACACATGGCATCTTCCTATGCTACTATGTCAGCATTTAATTAAATTTGTAATTAAAAATAATAATAAAATAATGAATTAATTAGAAAGTTATTAAAGTAGTAAAAATGAATTAAATAAGTCTTAAACCTTAGAATTAGCAAAATAAATAAATTATGGTAAAATAGACTTAAAAGTAAGAAAATTACAAAGTATAAAATTTAGATATTTATTAAATCATAAATATGTAAAGAAAAGCTTAAAACAATAATTTAGAATTATTTAAGTCAAAATAACAAAATTCGTAATATTATTACATCATAATGGAAAATGCGAGTTACAACATTCCAAACAAATCCCCTATGAGAAAGTACATCTGAAAAAGATAAAAATCGACTATTAGGTCATAAAAATTAGAGTTAAAACGAAAAAGTTGTACCCAATTAAAAATTTAAGATCAATTAAGAAAAGTAAGTAAAAGATTTAAGTTAAACCATGTTTATACCATACATGGGTTATAGTGGAAAACTAGGTATATAATAATAGATATTTAGTTAATTAACAAACCTAGTTTTTCAGAATATTTATAGATTTATTTATCTTTTAAGTACTTAACCATCAAGAATTGGAAATCCTAAAGGCTGGGAGAGTAAGTATTAACCTAAGTCAGGGAGTTCTTATGATCTGTTATCTACTTGTTATTTGTTATTTGTATGCTACTTATTGGGTGATACTGATTGTTTGATTGAATGACTTATTGCTTTGTGTACTATTATCCATGTGATCAATTTCTTAAACTGGTAAATATAATTGTTCGACTAAAATAACTAGTTATATTTATCGCATGTCTGTAACATAATTGGTATACTGATGGAGAGTGTTAGCTTTGCAAATTGTTAAGAAAAATATTTTTGGAAAACATTTTTCCAATTTTAAATATATTTTTTATGATTTATATGAGGGCTCATAGTGTCTATAAATGATATTTTTATTATTAAGGCAAAAATAGCATCGCATCTCTAATTGATTATGAGAAGACTTGCATATTTATCCCCAAGGGGCCTTGGATTTGTTTTGATAGTGAGATGACTCACTTTATGTGTCCGAGAGGCCTTAGATATGTTTGGTGGATAGCCCTAGTTAGGTCTACTTATATTGATTGATGTTTCTTGAACTAAGGTAATAGTCGAGTATCGTCTAGTGGGACTGTGCCTCCAAGCAACCTTAAGTAGTTAAGGTGAGGTGCTCCATGCAAGTGAGTATGGAGGACGTAAGTTTACATCATCCATAGTTTCGAATTCTTATGGATGTGTTACTTGTATTCATTTCGTATGTAGATAACTTGCATGTGTGCTAATAATGTTTGATAACTTGCTTGAATAGTAATGGTGAGGAACGAACTTACTAAGTTGTGGTTTGCTCATTCCCCTATAGTTTTTTTTTTGCAGGTTCCTTTAAGTAGGGATTGGAATAACCTTAAGAGTAGAGTACAAATTGAAGATAGGTTTGATAATGTTAGAGTTGATTGAAATGTGTATAGTTGATATAGAAACAATTGATGTAGAAAATATTTATATGATAAGATTATGTTTGATATAGTATTTCTTATAAATTATTAAGTTGTTTTATCTTATCTTAACATTTGGTAGGGGATATCGATTCTCTACAGTTCTGGTGAACTGTGGAATATCAAATATTTATAGTTATTTATATTTTGCAGTAAGTTATTTATTTAAAATCGAAAACCTTAATGACTAATCATTTAAAGTCTTGCAATCTCTAACTTACAAAGTGATTTTCGTATCATATTTTTCGAGTAAGGTGTAGCTTTAAGAAGTAAAAGAAGGAAGAAGGAAGTATTGTTGTGTAAACTCTTGATGTCTTTTCTCTTTTTTGTATTCTCTATTTATATAATTGATAAATCTATTAGATCTGTACTTGTTTGTTGTTATGAAACTACTTTTATGACTATTTTAGTTATTACTGTAACAGAACCCTTAATTTAGTTGGTTTGGTTACAAATAGCTCTAGATCTATTCAGATCCGATAGTTTTCTAGCCATCTTAGCTTATTTCTTCTCTGCTTCAATCTATAACAAGCCCTACCTTTGTTGTCTTAGTTATCTATCTATGTCTATATTATAAAGCATTTTATTTTACCCATTGGTTTGTATAAAGACCAAAGGATTTTAACTTCATTAGTTTCATGTAGTTGTGTTAAACCTTTATGCAGGCATAGGGATAATATAACTATGAGCTCTAAATCTTTTGAGTTTAGTTTTGCTATGAATTAATGGCTTTTTGTATATATTTTTATTCTCTAATGCCAAGTTGAATTTTCACTAAAAAACATTATCAATAAAATTTTTTTTTCCTTTTACAATTATAACAAAGACGTTATGTACCTAAAATAATTTACTAATTGATAATTTAGGAAATTCTCCTCCTCTCTCTTGGTTGTACCTTATGATTACTTTTTAGCAGTGCCATCACTAATGTATATTCATGGTAGAGGTTATTGTTTCATATATCAAAACTATACGTTATCTAAAAGATATAGAAAATATAGAAACCAACTCCTCTATCTTCAATTTTACTCTCTCTCTCTCTCTCTCTCTCTCTCTCTCTCTCTCTATATATATATATATATATATATATGCTTAAGTCAATCCTCTTCTAATATACTACATATGTTGTATATATATATATATATATATATATATATATATAGAAGTTTGACCTATGACTCTTATCATAAAATTCATATATGATAGAATCAACATTAATTTTTTCAACAATACTTTTTTCTATGTGAATAAAAAGAGTAATCAACAATAAATTCATTATCCATTTTATTTCTTAGCTTATTTATCAAAATATTCATAGCAAAAAAAAAAAAAGAATTATATTATTGATTGAAACTAGAAGAGTTGAAATTAACTAAATTAAATATTCAATTAGTTGATGGATTAATAGATAACAAATATTATCAATTATGATCTACTTGTTGTTAACTGTAAATCCTCGCCCCATGACAAGATCACTTGCAAAACAAAAAATAGCTATAAGGGATGCTAGAGGGTGCTTTAACCCTGTTATTCCAATGCCAACGTCAATAAAGATGATGGGGGAGAATCAAAACTCTAATGGTGCATAAGAGTGTTTGAAGTCCCTTTATTTGAAGGTCTCATCCCTTATTTATAAGGTGCTAAGCTATCTTCAGATCGGGCTAATGGAGCTTAGCCTAAGTCTTGGGTAAGTTGGTTTTGGCCTAGGGCCCATATCCAAAAAGGCTTATCAACTCTTAGCCTCCTACTTTAATTGGTGATGAGTTTAGTAAGGAGAGTAAGCATATAGATGGAGGGCTCCAAGTTGAGTTGTTGCCCGATTAAGGTAAGCTATGACTATAAGAGGAGCTTTTCATTGGCACTTTAGACTTTACCAATAATTTGAAGAGCTGGAGCTTTGACTTATATTGAGTAGTAGGGTAAGTGAAATGTTTAAGTTAGACATGACCCATGCTAAATAGGAATAGAGTAGGTGGTTCGTTTATTATTTTCTTTGAAATTCTTCTTGAAATAGTTATGAGGGGAACATAGGCTAAGTCTACAAGCATAAACTATGGCCATGTTCTTGCTCTTGTTGTTGAAATCGTACGAAATTGATTCCTTTGACTCGATTTATGTAATTATTTAAGAAAAGATCAAAGTTCGAATGAATTAAAGCATAAAGGTAGAACAAATAATACTTCAATTGGATAGCTCCCATTTTAAGTGAGGTCATGACATAGAAATCTTCTTGAAATCCTTCCAGCAACTAATTAACTCTAACTTCATCTTCCCCTTCATTAGCACTCTCCATTTTGAGTTAGGGCTTATCTCCCTTAATGGTCATGATACATCGATTTAAGCACTAACTAGCCATGTGTCTAAAACCAAGACACTTAAAACACTTGATCTCTTGAGTCTTCCTCCTTAAGCTCTGACCTTGGTCCTTCTTAACCTCAAGCTCCTCGGCTCTGCTCTTGCCTTAGCCATCATCAAGTCTGCTCAGCATCTAACCTCGGCGGTTTACCTTGGAACTGTATTAAGGTTGGTCATATCCAGGTTGGCTTAGAATACCAGTTCTGCTTAGTAAGCCAAGTAAGATGCTCAACACTTGGCTGATTTGATTCTTCCTCTCCCTCTCGACCCTTTATGCTCCTTGGATAGTCTCATATAAATTCCTAAGCCTTTATATCTCCACTATGTTACCAATTTCAATCCTTAGCCTAGAAATGAACCACACTATAGTTTGCATCTCGAGCTTGTCAACATCACATCTGATCATCAATAACTAGAATTCTCAGACATACTCGTCTACTAATCTGTTTCCTTGCCTTAAGTCTTAGAGAACGTTGGAAAGTATCTTACTCGTAGTGTTGGGAGCAAACCTATTCCTCAAAACTCTTTTCATCTCGTTCCACGTTCGAATTTCTCATTAGGCACTCTGGCGCACATTTTGTAACTTCTTCTACCACATTATTGCATGCCCAGAAAATTTTAACGTAACTACTCAAATACGAACAGCGTCTTTGTAATTATAAAAGTCGAATATCTTTTCAATCTTCTCCTCCCAATCTAGGTAGTCATTAGTACTGCTAAATCCATTAAAACTTGGGATTTGTATTTTAAGATGCTCGACTCCTCTAGGAGATTTAAGCTTGCACTCCTTAACTCCATCATACTGCTCTACCTCCTCCTCATACTCCTTGACTTCATTTAACTCGAGTCTCCTTCTCGCAACTCTGTTAACATATTGGGGTAGAGCTAGGTTTATGTTGATAGCTTCAGGTGCTCAATTCTCACCCATCTATCTTCTTAGCCTAGCTCTCACTTCTTGGCCCTATTCAACAACTCTCTCTTGTGGCCTAGTCTTTATGGCTAATTGTACAGTAATAGCCAAATTGGCCACAATAGCAGCAAGGTCTTTTATCTGCTCTTTAGTAGTTTATGGGGTCTATGAGCGACATGGCCATAACTATCAGCATCACTCTCGGCATCATTAATCTCTCCTTAGATACTATGATTCAACATTTTTAATACAAAACTTTCAGGAAATCCACTACTACATAGAAAATTCTCATACAGTGACTTAATACAAAACAGAACACACCTACACATACTATAATAAGAACAACTACTTCAAAACTTAGCTCTCGATCGTAACCTTAAGCTTTGATACCAGGATTATATGATGTGTCTAGGAGCTCAGTAATCACTAAAGCTTACTATTGAAAATAGTAACCAAACGAGTCCTTTGAGATATCAAAGAAAAGGGGATGGAAGAATTGTCAAACATAGTAGCTTTTGTGAGCTGCTTGGAGGATATGACGCACCAATGAACACCATACGACTTAGTAATTCACTTGATATGACACATACACTAATACTAAGGTCTATTTGCCACTAATCTCGAGCTACTTGATAAGATTAGATAAGAGTGTAGGGAAAATGTACTTGAAGAGGGATATCTCACATGAACAAGAATATTTATTCAGTTTAAGGCATATGATGATTTCGACTATGAGGAAAAGAGACTATTTATAGCAAGCCACTAAGGTAACAAGGAAACCTAAGTAATAAAAGAAAAGGTAATAAAAAAATATTTATAGTACATTACCAATAGGGTAAAAGGGACAAATAGAATAAGGAACATAGTACAATTTCAAAAAAAGGAATGACAGGTGGCATGCTGAGATTAGGTCCACGTTTTGGATTCTTAGGATGCTGTGGTTAAGCTGTATTGATGTTAGGGATGCTATTGACAATGGTACTTGGAGTTACCGAGATGAATAAAAGATGCTATTGTTTAGCAAGTCAAGTAAGTAAAGTTTAGCATATAGGGGACTTGGTCTTAGTAATTGACAAGTCAACTTTGGCACTTATCATGTCTATGGATTGGAAGAGTAAGGCTTGATGTGTAATCTCCTCGACCTCGATATACAGCTGGTCAACCTTAGTATTCAACAGTTTAGTATGTTCGAAGAGAAGGCTTCAGTACGTGGTTTCCTTAGCCTTGGTACTCAACAGATCAGCCTCAGTAATTAGCAAGTTGTTGATTGGATAGGGGTTAAGGTAGAGCAATGTGTCTAAGTTAGGACCTTAAGGAGTTCACCCATAACTCCTCCTCATAGAAGAGCTTGTCTTCTACAGGCTAATGTGAAAGTATCCTCATTGTAAGAGATTATAGGCTTTGGAGACTAGTGCAAGTGAAGGGTCCAGAAGTCAGCAATCCATTAAGTTGACTAAATTAAAGAAAAAAAAACATGGTAGTGCTCCTAAAGCTAATTAAACAAAGGTAGGGAATGCCCTATAAGTTGGCAACCCTCAGAGAAAGGAAAAGCTTGATTTGGAACCTAATCTTGCTCCTTTGAGTTAACGAACCTCAACAAAAGTGTCAATAAAAGACTAGCAACCCTAAACAAGAAGTGAATTGAAACTTAGTAATGCTCCTCTAAGCTGACTAACCTAGGTGGGAATGTAACTAAAAAAATAGCAACCTTAAATGAGAATCAATTGAAACCTCATAGTGCTCTTCTAAGCTAACTAACCTAAGCTGGAGCACCACTAAAAGACCAGCAAACTTAAATGAGAATTGAGTTGAAACTTGGTAATGCTCCTCTAGGTTGACTAACCTAGGCAAGAACGTCATTAAAAGACTAACAATCCCAAATGAGAATTGATTTAAAACTTAATAGTACTTCTCTAAGTTGACTAATCTAAGCAAGAGCGTCACTAAAAGACTAGTAACCTTAAATGAGAATCAATTTGAAAGTTGGTAGTGCTTCTCTAAGCTGACTAACCTAGATGAATGGGCAAAGCACTCCTTTAGCTAGCTCTAACCTTAAGGGAAATTAAATTGGTATAGCCCTTTATGAGCTAGTTAGAAGATAGGATAATGCTTTATGAGCTAAGTAGAACCTTAAAAGACAATTGAAGGGAGGAAAACACCTTATGGGCTAGCTTAAGACCCTAAAGACAAGGCAATGCTCTAGAAGTTGTAAGATGGGACATTGCTCTTTGAGTTGGCTAGAATCTTAAAAGGGATGTGTAGTAGGATAGCACTCTTTAAGCTGGCTAGAACTCCAAAAGAGATGTGCGATGAGGCAGTACTCTTTAAGCTAGCTAAAACCTTAAAAGACATAATTTAATAAGCAAAAGGGGGGAATGTAACCAATTTGAAGAACCTCTTGACTTTAAAAATTTATAAATAAAGAATTTATTGATTAAAAATTGTTTATGATGAAAAAGGCATCAAAGATGATGTCCCTTGATTTAGACATCAACCATGAACATAACTACATTAGGGAGAAAAACTCAAACTAATATATTAGATGAAATAAAATGACTTGGTTTGAAAGTTTGGCCACCAAGGCCAACATGGATTTGGAAATAGATGGATAAACTCGTAACAAGTCTTTATCTCTTCTCTCTCTTTTCTTTTTTTTTTTTCCCTTTTTTTTTTGAAAACTTGTTAACATGTACAAATTCTTATTTAAGAAGAAAGAACTATAACTATTTCCTTGGTAACCATATAGGGCATTTCATATTTTTCTTAGTCTCTAAAAATATCTCCTCACCATAATACCATCAGGGCTAATATGGTGGCATGCTAACCTTCCTAGTGGGTGATATAATCCGATGTGAATGAATACATGACATCTGGTATCATACGAACTAAAGGGGTAGGTTTAGACCTCGAGACAGTCCGAAAGGTAAATGAAAGTTGAAGGCTAAGTAAGGGTTCTCATGTACCAATGATGGACATGATGCAACAACACCTCACACAAGCTCGAGTTACACTTGATATGATGCATAAGTGTAGCTAGAGGTTAATTACCACTAATCAATGCTAGTAGTGGGCATTGTTCGATTCGGTATGGTTTGCTCCCCTTACTGAACCCAACCTAATATAACAGTTTGGTTTTTCTTTTTTTAAGTTGAACCTAACCATATGGTTCGGTTCGTAAATTTTTTAAACCTAATTAAAACCGGTTCGATTTGGTTCGATTTACGATTCAAACCATTTATGCCAAATTTTCACTAAATATTTTTATCTCTAATAAATATGAAATTTCAAATGGAATTTACTCAACTTAATCTTAATAATTAACACAAAATTATGATAAAAAATAACAAGATATGAAAAATTTGATGAAATTTATGAAGATTGATGAAAAAAAATATAAAAAAGTACAAAATAATTGTATAATTTTTTTTGTTTAACTAAATGGTTTTGTTTGGTTCAAAATGATACGATTCAGTTCACTTCCTCAAACTAAATTGTGAATTGTTTATATATAATTGAACCAAATGATAAACTAAATGTTTTTGAAAAAAAAAACTGATTTTTCGGTTGGATTCAGTTTGGTTCACAATTAATCCATGGTTCGCAGTTTTTTTGCCCAGCCCTAATCCACACTTAATGGCCTAAATAAGAGTAGTTGAGAGTAAGAAACACTTAGCTTGCAGAAGTGTATATGAATATCAAGTTATATATTGAATGTTGCAGCTATTACAATATACAAGTATTTATATGTCTTAATTAAGGTAAATCCTTGGTTAGAGCAAATTACAAATAAAGGATTCCTACTATTAAAGGAATGGGAATAATTTATAGGGGTAACATTGTAATTAGGCAAAAAGAATATCCAATGGCAGAAAGGATATTATGGATGTCAGAAAAGGCAATACGCGTCTCATTTACTCATTCTATGGCCCTAATGACATTGCTGGCTGAGTAAGGGTAAGTTTTGATTAGGTTAAGTCGGTATCAGCAGTTATACAGCTTAGACAGTTGGGACTAGAAATGGGGTGGTTCAGGGGTGACTTATTGTCGAATTCGCTTCAGGAGGTTGGCTCCTAGTAGTTGTCAGTTTGATTGTTGCACAGATCAGGTCAACAGTATTTTGATTCGATACTTGGACAGGTGTGTTGTGGAGAGGTCGGCTTGATACGTTAGCTGGTCATCTTAGTAGGTTCTCGGAAGATGTGGAGAGCAAAGTAACTCAACAAGTTAGACTAAGGGATGTATTGCTCCTCATCGCTTAGCTTACCTCGAATAGCTCAATGAACCATCTAAGTAAGTCCTTAAGCTTAAGAGCGTATGATTGATCCATGATCCCTATTATCTCGGGGGGTCTTGTGACTTTGAACATTTCTTTCCTAACAAAGTAGTAATTCATGATTAGTTAAGTCAAAGATAACTTCATTACATACTTTTGGTTTAAATTTCATTCTTAATTGCTGTTCCAAAAATTATGGTCCAGTTTATAATTAACATGCCTTGATCAATACATTAGGTCTTTTTTGGTTTAGTATTATGAACTAAGCTTTTCATTAAATGTTTGTAAAAGGGATTCGTGAGAGAGTTTATTTGAGAGAATTACTTATTTGGCTTAGGTTTAGAAGTCAAGAACGTTTTAGAAAGAAACTAGAAGCGTACTTACCCCAGTTTCAAAAACTTTTTTTTTTTATTTAAGATAAATTACTCTTTAAGTTTAGAAGAGCTTTTATTGAGTGTGAGTGGTATTGTAGGTAGGGGAGGCCTTGTGTTTGTGATTCAAGATGGGCAAGGAGGTTTTGTGTTATAGGAATCGGAAGGTGATTCAGAATGGGTATGAGGGATTTGAGGATGTTTAGGTTTTAATTTTGAGTTCTTTTGATGAATTAAGGAGAATTATGTTCAAGCTTGTTACCTTTGTTAGGTAGGGTATACTTTTAAGGATTTTCCATTGCGTTCGAGCCCAATTTCAAGGCTTCCATTTTTCTTTTTTCTTTCTTCTTCTTCTTTTTTCATTTCTTCTTTTTTTTTTTTTTTTGTCTCTTTTACCATTGTCTTGTTGTTTCTTCCTCTGTTTCTCTCTCTCACTCTCAAAAAATGATTGTCTTCCCAAAGTGTTTTAATTTTGTGTATAAGGTTCTCATAGGCTCTTTTTCATAAATTAACAGAAATAAAAAAATCATCTTTGAATTGATGCCATTAAGGTAAGCACTAACCAATTTTTATCATTTTCTCCTAATTGTAACCCTAACCTTCGAATTACTCCATGGTCGGATGGTCATTAATAGGGTTTAGTTTTAGAGACATTCCCTAATTAGCTCAACGGGGTCAATAAAGCATAATCGTATTTGGGATATTGAAAATGAATACCTAACTTCATTTTAATATGCGTATCAAGTTCAAAAAAGACCTTCTTTAAGGAATGAGTTCAAAAATCCTCACTATGATGTTATTCAACTTTCAAAGTGTTTAAGGGTTAGTGTGTAAGATATAATCTGTCTCTTTTCATTCTAAAATTTTTAAAAGTGAGTTACCATTTCCCTAGGTAGGTTTTCATATTGATTTGCTCGAAGGTAAAAATTGACTTTGCTCCCTAGCCTCTAAAAAAAAAAAAAAAAAACTTTCAAACATGCCCTTGAAGTATGTATGTCTTAATGGACCTTTCATGTGCTTGATGGCTTAAGAAGATGATTGCCCAAACTTATAAGTCAAATGCACCTTGGCCTTCATGTTTGTTTATGGGTCTAGTTCTTTAGAGTCGATTGATGTCTTTTAGACTTCACATTTGAGATGGAGGGGCCATAAATTGTTGAGACTAAGGTTGTTTCATGTTTTGACTTGGTTTATGGTTGGATCTGGTTTTCCTAATGGACCATGGGTTTTGGGTTGGTTTGGTTGCATTGATAGGCTTGGGTTTATTTAGGTACGTTACCTAAATGGGCTAAGGGTTCATGTTTGGGTTGGATCCCTTAACAAGCTAAGGGTTCATGTTTTAATTAGGCTACCTTAATAGGTTGAGGGATTTCGATTTGTCTTGCATCTCATAAGAATTTAAAATCGTTAGCAAGTTTTCTCTTTTTTTGAGAGAGAGAGAGAGAGAGAGAAATAAGGCTTTATTTTACAAAAACCAAGTGATCAAATTACAAGAGTCTACATAATTTATTTACATAGAGAACAATGGTTAGATGAATACTATTAAATATCTTCTTATAAAAAGGGAATACTAAAAAATATTGAATGATACACTAAAGGGAATTTTTTTACTTTCTTGACAAATTGGAGTGCAAAGAAAAACAAAGAAAAGGAGCCTAACATTTATTCTCGATTACTAGTTAATGAAACATGACATTTATTCTAAGCCTTTCAACAACATTTTAAAAAATTCCTAATTTAGCTTTCATAGTTGGGTTGCAATCTTATCTAGTGTCTCCCAAGCCCAATCCATGGTCTTTTTACTTTCTTCCACTTAGGCTAACAAGGCTTGGTTAGAAGCTTCAACACGTATAGCCGTTTGCTTCCAGTATGGTAGCTTTAGCTTGCAACAAATGTTCACAAATTTCAAAAATATTTGGCAGCCTATTAACTCTTTGATTGTTCACTTGGTGGTTACTTGCCATTATTGTAGGCTTGGACAGTTCATGGAGTAAAAACTACTTAATAATAAAAATGCAAGAATGTAAATTGAAGCACATAGATACTAGAACTATTGTGTTAATACATCATTTCTTAAGTCAAAGCCCTATTAATGATTCAATGTTTACAAAATATTTCTAACTTTTACAAAAGAATTTATTTAAGTCTAGTCATTATTATAATGATACAAAAATATTTACAAGGAATTGGTACAAAAATTATATTTCTAGGACACTCAAATATTAGTAAGGTCGCAACTTTTGGAAGTGGTGTATTAACTATTGGTTAAGAAGGTATATGCTATTAGGATGGGTTTTAAAGGTCTTCAACTTTTGTGACCTCACATGTTTCTAAAGAAACAATTCTTTGGTCATATCGAAACTTGAGTGGAGTAGCCTGATTGGCCCCAAAAGGTGATTATCCCATAATATCCAAAGCTTACATAATATGCCCTCATCTTAGAGTCTTAAGACGGTCTAGGTTTAACCATATCTACCTTACATCCATGATACAACCCCTACCCCCACCCTCCACCCCAAATATCCCAATGTATTTGTTACATGCACAAGTTAGTATAACAATTAAAAAATATTATTTACAACAAAAGAATCATGAATTAATATGGGTATTTTGAAATATAAATTTAATTTCGAAAGGTTTAAGTAGCTAGCCCTCTTGACAGTTCCCTAGTAGAGTTGCTAAGCTGTAAAGCCTGAATTTTTTGTTTTTTGTTTTTCTTAATCCAATTTATATCAAAGTATACTCATTTAATATAAACCTTCGACTAAGAATTAAAGAAAATATCTAGTTCTTTTAATTTTGAAAACTTTTGGAGTTGCCACCAATCGGAGTCAAGAAAGGGTAAGTTAGATTAATTGGATGGATTAATTCTAACTTAGCTACTGGTCTATGAGAAAATCAATTTTATATAAAAACATGACTTTTGAAAACTAGAGATTCTTAGATTCGGGGGTTATCCTATTAAATCTTAACAAATACCATTATAACCTTCCAAATTCAAATATATTTTTTTAAATACCCTTTTTAACATTAAATATGAAATTATATTTTCAAATAAATAAACTATATTTAAATACTAAGAAAAAAAAAGAAATCTAGTTATTTACAAGCGGGAAAATTTTTTTTTCTATATTTTAAGTCACCCCGTAATTACGTACAAATGCCTACATACCTGTTATTTAGGATCAAACTTCCGTAACTCGTTTGTTATAAAATTTTGGCTGGTTAGTTTTCTTTCGATTTTTGGAAAATCGACCGATTTTATGTCTCTTAACCATTTTTTGTTTTTTCCATTTAGGAAAAATTTCTAGACAAAAGGTCTTAATTCGAAGTTTTATTCTTTGTTGAAAGATTAAAAAAAAAAAACCTTAATTTGAAAAATAATTAATTAACATTTTTTTTTTTGGAAAGCAATTATTTTTCTAATTGATAAGGCCATCTTTTTATTTTATTTATCAAAACATAAATTTTTTTGTAAAAAGAGGAAAAAAATCCTAAAATAGGCTAATGAAAAGAAAATGGTTTATTTATTCATTTAAAAAAATTAGATTTATTAAGGAGACCAATTTTAAAAGGGAAAAAGGAAATACTTAAAAGAAAGAATCTTGTTCTTTTTTTTTTTTTTTTGGTTTCCTTTCTTTTAAATTTTCATAACAAAGTATAATAATAAAAAAAGAAAAAGAAAAGGAAACAAACTTGCCATGAGATTAGGTTGACATAGGGGTCAAAAAGGGAACTAAGTACTAGTTTCGGGTCAGTTCTGGATCAACCAACTTGGATAGGTGCATTGTACATGGCTCGTGTAGAGAAGGAGAGCTGATAGCGATGAAGGTGATTCACAATGGTTTTTTGCCCAATTTTCAATAGGGTGAAAGGCACTTTTATATGAAACTTATTGGAATAAGTGGGTTCTTAAGTTTTTTGGGTGCGATGAAGTCAACCATAATGGCTGTTTTGATCAAAGAAGGGTAGAGATGATGGTTTTAAAGGGGATTAAGGGTAGTAGTAAGGGTTTGTAGGCATAATCATGCATAAGTAAGACCAGGTTCGAAAGCTCGGCTTGTAGGGTGCCTTATAGATATTCTATTTCCACTTGAAAAGCTTTAAGGTTCTCTTATATTTTATAGAGAGAGTTTCAAAGATAGGGAGAGAGAACTTAAATGTGAGTGACTAGGTGTGTTTTAATGTCAAGTGATGAAAACTAATGAGAAGAGGAGCTCCTTTTATACTTTTCCAAGCTTGAATAAGCTTAGACTGTACAATAATAGCTGCTTTAACCATTGGAGCATAACTTGAACAATCTTCAATTCTTAGGGAAACTTAAGCAATTCAAGTGATTTTTTGAATTAAAACCAAGATATTCTTACTCAAATGAATGAAATACAACTTACAATCATACCATTACATCTTGAATTTAGCGGATCAAGGAGATGCTATTATCAAGCATGTGAACTTTTTCTGATTTTCTCGATTCGATTTAGATAGGGAAATAAATGAATCTAGACATAAATTTGATCCTAATGCAAAGTAAGCTAAGCGATCTTGGAGATTTCACCCTTGATTCAGTGAAATCTCAAAGAAATATGGATAAAAAAAAAGATCCTATAGGGAGCTGCTTGAAAAGGAATGAAAGAGGAAAGCTTAAGCAATTGTAGAGGAAAAAGATCTAGGCACACATGCATTACATGTACGACGTGCTTAGAACACGCATATAGTACATGCACCAATTTGCAAAACAACGTGCATGCAGTACCTACCTAGTTCTCTCGGTTTTATGGGCTAAGCTAATTGGTTGGGCTTCTTATGCAATTTTGATTGCACATTTAGCCTAGCTTGGTCTAGCCAAGCCTATCTTCTCTTTCTTTTTTTTCTTTTTTTTTGAAATTATTACGTCTACTAAACCTGGTTTAAATAAAATAAATAAATAAAAATCAAACCTGATTTGACCAACTCTTCAAAAAAGAAGAAGAAGAAGAAGATAAAATGCAACTACTAATATTATTAAGTGTAATATACACATGTTAAAATTAATTTTCAAATTAAACTCAATTTAACAGTTTTATTATCTTCAATTTAAAAATTAATTTGGGTTCAAATATTCTCAAATATGATCTAAAACCGCTAAATCACATGTGTACACTTTTGACCCTAAAAATAAAATGACTATGTCTACGTGACTTAGAAATTCTAAAAATAACCCAAGACTTCTTTTCTTTTTATTTTTAATTTTAATTTTAATTTTTTATTCTTTTTCATAATTTTCTATTATTCTTTTTTTTTTTCATATTTTCGAATTTTCTTTTTCTTTTTCTTTAAAAACTAAGCCCCTTTTCTTTATTTAAAAAAAAAAAAAACAACTAAAACTACAAGGGGATAAAAATAAGGTGCTTACAAAGCCCAACTACCGAAACCCTCTCCAATTGCAATCTATGACCACAATTTCTTTTTCTTCGTAATCTCCGTCTTCTATGAAATTGTTAAAGGATATCAAAGCCTTTGCCTCCTTCACATCATCGAGCTTATTAGCCACTTCCTTAGGTCTTTATCCATTACACAATTACTCTTTCTTACATCTTTGCTCAAGATCAAATTTTGACCTAAACACATGAAACTTAATGCTCAATTCCAAACCCTACAATAGAAACCTTTAACAGGAAAGTAATTGAATAGATAAAATCTTTGTTTTTCACTTGTTGTATTCTCTATCCTTATTTTCACTATAATTGAAATTGAGCTCTTCACTTAAATTGAAAACCCCACTTTCAAAATCAACAAGTTCATTTTTCAAAATACGTGAAGATTTGACCCTTTATGCTTCCTCTAGTAATGACTCCTCATCATTGATTACCAAGGCATTGGTTGTTATAGTTGTCAAAATCACGATTCTACCAATGCAATTCCACGACTTTACAATTTAAGAAAACTATTATAAGTTAATTTGGGTATAAAATTGCTTTTCTAAAAAATTTACATTTTAAACCAAGTTTACATTTTAAACTCAGTAAAAACATACATTTTTAACCAATTTACCAATTACATATATCTAAGCTAAATGGGGTAAAAAATAAAAGATACAACTAAACCTTTAAAACCAGTGACTATTAAGCCATCACTTCATCTTCCTTATCTTATTCCATTTTTTTCCTCTTTCTCTCTCTCCTAATCCCTTATTTAATGTTTATAGTCTTCATTAAAGTTCCAAATCCTTTGGCAAAGTTGAGAAGGAAAATACATACATCAATTTATACCATCAACAACTTTGAGTTAAAAGGTTTAAACAAAATGATGAAACAAAAATAGTTTTGATCATGCATATTCTTCCTTGTACATGTTATATTAGAAATTAAGAATGTTTTATGAAGAAAGAACTTGATTTCTTCAATTTCTTATTTCCATCAAGTATTTATTTATTTTATAACTATCATAAGCATATGTATAGCTTTTAAAAGATATTTTACATGATGTTGATAGGCAATTGGACTTTAGCCTTGTAGGCTCAATCCAATCTCACTCTTGCTCTTGGGTGACATGAGAAGGCCCATCTTGACTAAGGCTTGACCCCTCAATGGGACTTATCCAACTTGCTCTTAGGTCAGATCTAAGGTTCAATCCAACTTAACTTGGACCTGTTTTCATTTCCTATCGAGTTTCATACTTAACCTAACCTAACCTGCCCTTAAGTCATGATGTGATTCTATGGATGGACATATGACAACTATCAATCATACAAAAGGATGGTTCCTATCAACAAGATGGATAAAAAATTAAATGATAGTTGATATTGAGACAACTCCCGTAGTAACCCTTAGATATTACTCACCAAGAATCACATAAGGACTCACTAACCTAGTTGATATTACATACAACTGGTTTAGAGAAGTTTCTTGCCATTAGTTCTTGCTTACAGATTTAGATTAGAGTAAAACTCAACTTGAAAATTAGTTAAGTCCTAAATTAATACTCAATAACAAGCTAGATGTTAAAGACTCGAGAGATGTTCATTAACTGTGGTTCGATTAGGTAAAAAATGAGGTATATATAGTTGTCATTTAGGACAACATCCTAGAATTGCAATAATAACTAAAGAAGGTAAAACAATAAAAATAGTATGTACATATAATACAAGGGTAACATAGACAAGGGTAGGCATTGTATGTGTAGAGCATCCTATAACCTATATACTATCAGAAAAAAGAGTGGCACATGTTTCATTTTGTAGGTAGTTAGGCCTGATTCGAAGATCTATCTTCAAGATGGGTGCAAGTTGAAGGTTAGGACGTCAAGTAGGTTAGCATACTTATCAGTATGCTTATTGTTGCGTTGGCAAACCTCATGGGATAGCTAATGAAGCTATCCATCCTATTTTTTGCTGGACCAAAAACCGATTGATACTTTATAGCATTAGCCTTAGGTTAGGTTGGGATGTGAGTTAAGTTCCACTACCCAAGAGATAATTAAGTGCTTGTAAGAGCTCGGTTGCTCTTGCCAGCCTACTATAGGAGCTTAGCCTCTTCTTCCACAAACTATTGTTGGATAGTACAATGGACCAAGGTAGTTAGTCCATGAGCTCATAATCGGGTGATAGGAACATGATTCCTATTATTACCTTTAGGCTATTTGAGATTTTAGATCAAATTTGGCTTGGTTTCATTTTACTTATCCTTAAGGTTGTATAAGTTAAGATCAACAATGTTTAAAGAATTTGAGAATCCATACCCATCTAGCAAGTCTATACTATAGCCATTTTGGTTAATCTTTTCTACATCTCTATATGGTTTATCTACCTTAGGTGATAACTTACTTCTCCTTAAGCTTAAGAAATGGTCCTTACACAAGTGGATCTATACTAAGTCACTAGGCTAGAACTCCTTCACCCTTTGTCCTTATTCTTTTCATTCAAGCTTAGAGGTAGCACGAGTTAGGTCATTGATTACCTTCTGGCGCAATTCTCCAGTCTATAACCAGTAGGTATTCTTAATAGCTTAACAAAGGTTCTTGGTCAAGGGGAAGGTCGGGGTTGAACCCATTTAATCTTCTAAAAATAACTTAAGAGCTTTGTATCTCAATCCAAAATGATCGACCTAGGAACTTCACGCAATTTGACCACTTCTTGTAAAAACAAATCAACAATGTATAAAGTATCATTAATTTGGCGGCATGGTATGAAGTGTACCATTTTGTTGAAACGGTCCACAACTATCACAATCAAATCTCGTCCTCTAAATGTACGAGGTAACCCTACGATAAAGTTCATGCTGAGGTTGACTCAAGGTTGGTTTGACATGGATAAGTGTATGTACTCTCCATGTGACTCCCTTCATCCCTTAGCCCTGTTGCAAACTTCAGAGCTACCGTTGACCTTATGGACATCCTTTACCATACTAAGCCAAAAGAAGTTTTCTTTAAGAAGCTCAATGGTTTCAGTCTCATTGAATTGTCCAAATAAGCCTCCACTATGAGCTTCCTAAATTAATAATATTCTAGTGGCATTGTCTTTCTTATGTTTGATAACATAGGAGAAACCCTCCATAAACTTAAGCCACTTTGCCTACCTCTTTGAAAGTTTGTTCTAATTGTTGAGGTACTTTAGGGACTCATGATATGTATAGATGGCAAACTCTTAGGGTAACAAGTAGTGTTGCCACACGATTAGAGCTCAATAAAGAGAGTAAAGCTCCTTCTCATATACAAAATAGTTTAAGGTTACACTACCAAGCTTCTTATTGTGATAAGCTACAAATTAGCACACTTGCATCACTACAACTCCAATACTGACTCCTGAGGCATCACTAATAGGATTTGAACAAGGTGGCACTAAGTAAGTACACTTAATCAAATTATAGTATAGTAAATAGATTGAGTGCGAGTGTCAATCCCACAAGAAACAATGAATGGAAGCAAATCTTAATTAATTAGCTATGTTTCCCTACAATTATTTAATTATCTAACTTTTACAAATGAAAGTATAATTAATAACAAAAAGAAAAGCTACAATCACTTTATCCATAATTGATAACAAATTTATGATAAATAAAAATACTTCATACTAACATAATCATCAGCGGCTTATCAAGAGACCTAAACTACTAGTACGATCTGATTTAGGCTCATGAAATCGTATCTACGTAAAGAACTCAATAGCATCAGGTGGTTGATGGTGTTGCTTAATCTAATTACATAAGTAATAAAAAATAAAAACTACACCAAACTCATTGTCAAATACATAGAACTATACAAAATACTTGTATGTTTTATCCTTCTAATTTTAAAGGATTTAGTCTTAGTCTTATAAAAATATTTAACACACTTATGTGCCTCTCTTTAATCATTGACTTGGTTGTCTACTATTCAAAATAGAAATAATTTTTAAAATCATTTTCTCAAATCCCCAATAAATACTATTTAATAATAACTTACCTTTCCAGATGGTTCTTCGGATTTGAGAATTTCCATCTCTTCTTTGCTTTCTTGGTTCCACATATCAGTAACTTACTTCTAGTCCTCATCATTGCAGGCCTTAAGTTGAGCTTTATCACCTTCAGTCTTCCATTTCTTATGAATATCACATTGCCTTTTTTCTATAAAGGCATCCCATCCATTGATAGGCTGCACGATATTTTTCTACATCATTTATAATGTCATCAATATTGAGCGATTGTAATAAAAAAAGAAAGAAAGAAAGAAAGAAAAAAACCAAAATTAAATAATGATTATTAAAACAAGAGCATAGTTAATAAATGATGAAGTGATAATGTCCAAATCAAAATCAAATATAGACTAAAGTTCAAAACATTACTAATATTGCATTTACAATATAGCAAATATATATCTAAATACTACTAATATGAAATCACTACCTTAACAAATCCATAGAAAGTTAGATATGTTATAAACTATATGATAAGTATCACTTGGATTTAACACAAATATAGGAAAGTGAATCAATCATTCAATAGAATTATATTCAATCAACTATATATTAACAACATATCCAAATTTACTTACAAGCAATATAAAGTTAACATAAGTGATAAGTTCTATACACAACATAACATTTACTTATAGGCATATCAATAACATTACATTCAATCAATTGCACATTAAGAATGGATCTACATGGTTAAATATAGGGGAAGTTAGAAATAACTCTTCTAAATTTTGATTTAGGTGTTGATTGACCTCTTAAATTTTCGAAGTGTGGTTTTTAACCTCCTAAACTTTGAGAAATTGGCATTATAAAGGATATTTCATTTTTTAGTTAAAAAAAAGTCACACTATGGTCAAAATTTAGGAGGCCTTAAAGCACATTTTGATAAGTTAAGAGGGTTTTTACGCATCAAAATAAAAATTTAAGAGGGTTATTCTCAACCTATGAGGGTTATTTATCAATTTGTCAAAGTTCAGAGCGTCAAAAACCATACTTTGAAAGTTCAAAGGATCAATCTATACTTAAGTTAAAGTTTAGGGGGTGTTATTTGTATTTTCCCCTTGATATAATGAATTATAAGATAATCATAGTTGTAAATTGTTGAAACCTATATTTCTATTAGCTACCTTTCATTTAAATCAAATATATATTGATAATTTTGTATATATGTCTTAAACATATTTCTAATAACATCAATTACATTAGTTCATTACGTACATTTATCTAATCTATATATAGTAAATTTGCACCAAATAGTAATTAAGAACATATCTTAGATATATATTGATAATTTTGTATACAAGATTAGGTGAATTATAGTGATCAAACAAAATACAAAACAGCACAACTACAGGTAAAACCACCCCTAACTACATCAATGCTCCATTAACCATTACTTATAGTAGCACCCTTCATATATATGCAAATTCCATCTACCTTCAAGCTTGAAGGACATATAACTAAATAAAGATACAATATTGAATTGCGATGTTTAATGGCATAGACCTCCACATTTGCCAAAGCTCGCCTATTCTTCGATTGGGGAAATGTTCTTCGATCACCTTTTACATGAAGTGGCAACAAGTCCCTAACAGCCAAGTCTAATTACTAATCTAATGTAACTGGACAATCTGTAGTAGCATCAAATTCTAACATCATCTTATGCTTCCATTTATTATTTTGCTTCTCTTAAACGCTTGCCCTTAATATGTGCCACTCGTATTGTGAGAGGATGATTTACTAACATTAGCTACAATATGGGGATAAATTATTTTGCAATATATACAAACTTTTGTTTAGTGAATAATATAAATAATTAAACTTCAATCAATTACTTAAGGATAAAATAAGAGCAAGTGGAGAGCTATTTGATGGACTTGCATTTATGACATTATTGGTTACAACATGAATGTGTACAAGGGGTCATTTGCTATTTATAATCAAATTATGTGTCAAAGAATTCAATATATCTTGCAGAGGTTGTCATGAGGAAGCAATTGATTGTTTGATAACTTGTAACGATGGATGTTCTCCTTACTCAACATGCTAAGAATTTGATTGAGTATTATCTACAAATCAGGTATTCTGATAAGTCCTTTCTCTCCTTCTTTCTCCACTCTTTTTCCCTCCAACCATTATAATCTTAGCATTAAACATTAAAAAAAAAAAAAAAGTGATCGGGGTGGGGGGTGCGGGGATGGGGTGCAGGGGAATGCAAATAATTCTCTTAAAACTTTTACTAAGGTATGGCTTGATCCCTAAACTTTTAAAGTATAGCTTTTGATCCTTAAACTTTTATAAATTGGCCAACAACCCCTATAGGTCAAGAATAATCTCTTTAAACTTTGATTTTAGTACATAAAATCCTTTAAACTTTAAGGGGTTATTATTAACCTATGAGGGTTGTTTACCAAGTTTTGAAAGTTTAAGAATAAAAAACCATACTTTAGAAGTTCAGGGGGTCAATTCGCAATTAAATTAGAGTTTAGGATGATTATTTGTAATTTCCTTAAAAAAAAAAATCAAATAGAGCAATGTAAATATAAGCATAACAAAATGATAAATAAATACTTTTTGTATAACTCTAGATTAGAAAAGATCAAGATGTAGCAAAATGAGGTAGCATTTTATCTAACTTGCTTCAAGTGTTGGCTAAGAATTTGTAATGCAACAATAATATTAGTATTAAGTTATATATGTTTTATCCATCATATCCAATTGTATATATTCTTATCTTTCTCTTATTATAAACTCTTGAACTCATTATTGCTATATAGATATCATTAAACTAGTAAGCTAATTATATTCACATAATTAAAACATCTTATAGTCCTCATCGCTATTATTTCAGTTAACAAGTGTATCATCCACTTCATTGTCTTCGTCTTCATCATAATCAACATTTGCATCATGTTGTGAATTATTAGATACTTAGACTATCCTCTCTACAACATCCCTAACAATAATCTTAAGCTGTACATCTATTCTCAACATCACCTTTATATTGCCATCAACTATAGGAGATACTACATTTGCTCTTTCCTCATTTTGCACAAATAAGTCCTCCATATTCTCATTAGCTAATTGAGCCTCCACATTAGTAAATAAAGTTGCATCAGTAGTAACAAAGCTTATATCATAAATATGATAATACTCAAAGTGTTACATTGAGCATCAATTACATAATTTCATGTCTTGCAAGTAATATATTTGTTTAGCTTGTGATACCAAGAGACATAGGTCACCTTCATACTAAGTATGCGTGACCTTAATACTTTTGAAACTATTGTCAACTCTTATATTGTGATGATGTTTATTGGTGTCCCATCACTTTCACATAAATAAGAAAACTTGTTTATCTCAAACATAAGAAAACTCGTACATGTATGTTAAAACCACATAAAACTCTATTAAGGAATTCTTGGCTCATTGGTTTCCTTAAACAAGAACTCCACTATTGTGGGTCTTTTTCCATCTATTATAGTCGAATGTGTGATATTGGATGCCAGTATAAATCAATTTGTTATATCTCTTAAAGCATAATGTTAATTCAATTGATAACGTATACAAGGCATTAATGATTGAATCGAACTTTCATATAACATACTCATTTGCAACAATATCAAGCAAACTATAGCATTAATGCCTTAGGGAAAGCATATTCTTATTTGAAAATGAAATTGCCTTCTCTATGAACCATTGACCAAATTCCCATTTATGGTGTTGATCAATGTCATCATCATATTATGTACGTAAGATATTTATATGTTCCTTATAACTCGCTTCAAAATCTAAGTATTGACTTATTTACATTATCTCACAAAATTTAAATTGCTCTAATTAGTGCTTACTCCAAATAAGGTTGAACCTTTGAACAATTATTAATGATATACTACTTAGCCACTTCTACCTTCTCATTTGATAATGCCACATATGTAAAAGATGAAATATAACCAACCCTATTTTTGAAGACATGAATACCACCTTCTTCCACAATATCACAATTCTTATCAGAATGATTAGCGATTGAATAGTGTCTCAATGCCTTGCAAATGGAGGGAGCAACATATCAAACATGCATATACAATGTAAGCTTTTGCAATTGAACCCTTTAGATAAGTGTTGTTTCTGATAAACTCCTTAAGAGAACCAATGTATCTGCATTTAACAAAATAAATAAGTGATAAAACCTTTAATAATACCTAGAAAACATCACCTTCTATATATACATTTATACCTTTCTGTAAGATATATCCATCGATATGTAACAGGTCTAACAAGTAGTGCTTCTTAAGGTAAGCGTATAGCTAAATGTACTATTGCATCAAAGAAGGCAAAGGAAAGATCAATTCTAACTTAGACAATACTATACAATATCATTTTGCATTTAGTGCACCTCATTGACATTGAGAATGCGTTTGCATAACTTATCAAAAAATGACTTAAGTTTAGTAATAACTAAAACAACGTCTTTAGGCAACATATCGTATATTCCTATAGGTAACAAATTTTGAAGCATTAGATGACAATCATCACTCTTCATACCATAAAGCTCTATGTTTGGTTCATTTACACACCTATTGATATGTGATGCATTACCATTGGGTAACCTAATATCTCTTGAGAATTAACAGTCTCCTTTTTTCTATATGATTTAATGTATAGTTAACAAATGGCATTAAATACTTACCATCAACTTGCTTCACCAAATGTAATTCCTTTCTAATACCAAGATCCTTCAAATCAAGTCTAGCCTTATAAGTGTTTTTTTGTTTTTCCTTCGATCTTAAGTATAGTACCAACAAGATTATCACAAAAATTTTTCTCAATATGCATGCATAACATTTAAGTTATGTCTCAACATCAACATGACCAATATGGAAGTTGAAAGAATATTGACCTTTTTGTCCAATTAAGCTTCCCAAGATGATGAACCCTTTTAACTTTTCTGGGTTTTCCTGGATGCTTACCCGTGTACACATTGCCTAAAAATTGCAATTGATTGAGAATTTCCTCACTAGAATACTCTTCAGGAGTTTCACAAGTAACATATCTTCCATTGAATTTCAAGCTATATATCCATCTATGGTCCAATGAAAGCCATATTCGATGACAAATATAACCAATCTTGCTATTAAGCATCATTGATGGCATTGGGTCTTCACATACTAATCAATCATTATATTCCTTCATGCTCCATCTCAACAAATTTTCATACGTACAAAAGTTATTTATGGTCCAAATTAAAGTTGCTTGCAAGTTAAATGTAGTCTTTGAGGATGCATCATAAGTATGTAACCTATTATCTCAAAGATCTTTCAATTTAGCAATCAATGGTTACATGTAAACATCTGTCTCCTTTCCAAGTGCCTTGGGTCACGAAATTAGCAATGACATCATCAAGTATTCTTTCTTCATGCACATCTAAGGAGGTAAGTTATATAGCAGAAGAATGACTAGTTATATATTATATGGCCGACTCATAGTCCTAGATGTGTTGAAACCATCACTAACTAGCCATAGCCTAACATTATGAGCATCCTTTGCAAACATAGGAAACTTGATGTCAAAATTTATCAAAGCTAACCCACCTCTGGGATAACTCATTAAATTTTCTTGTCTCTTATGCTCCTTTAGATACTCCTTGTCACCCCAAAATAAGCAACAATCATATCAACATGCATGCATGTAATGACATCCCATACCTAAACCCCTTAAGTACCTATTTAGAAAGTGGTGGGACTTAGGAAGAGACTTATTATTAGGTATTGCGTCTCGTAGAAATCTAAGAAGCATGTTAAGGAACTTGTTACTCCACTTATTGTATACCTTCAAGTGGAAAAGCTTCACTACAAATTTAAATTTGGAAAACTTACGGCCTAGATAAAGCTATTGCTGTAAGTTAATTCTTTACCGATCTAGAAAATCTCGTGAGACATCAATCCATCCTCTTAGGGCTAAAGTCTTCATTTTGATTGTTAAAAAATGTTTCTCCATATTCAAGCATCTCATCAAGTCCACTATTATCATCATCTCCTACCCTAATGTGTTCTTCTTTCACTTTTGATCTTGTTTCTCATTTTCTACATTATCTCCTACCTTGATCTATTAGAGGTAGTTCAGTACCTGGTTCTTCTCCATGATAAATCTGACATTGATAAGTAACATCTACCCCATTTACAAGAAAGTGAGCTCTTATGACATGCATAAGATGTAATTTATTATTTAAGCATTTCTTACATGAATAATTTATTTTCGTGTTTACCTTGTACTTCAAGTACAAATACCTAAAAAATACTCCACATCATGCTAGTACTCCTCATATTTGATGTCATAAGTTATCTAGCTCTTATCCATGTACACTAACATAATTCTAAACCATATAAGACTAAGGCACCAAAAAATTTAGAAAATAGAATGGAGAAAGAGAATGAATAAAGTTATCAAGCAATACCCAACAAATCTAAGCAAGGTTACTCATTTATTATTAGCCAGCTCTTATTTTGATTTCATTGATATTTCTAAGACCTCGTTATCGAATTCAATTAAGTGAATACCTTAAGAGGTAGGGTTAGTCCCTAAATTATTTCCCAAGTTATTGTAAATCCTAACAAATGTCACATAAGCGCTTAGCACACAATCATAGCAACCAAGTCCAATATCGAGACATTATTTAGTTAGTAATAGTTATAAAAAGAAGCTCTACTTAACTCATTAAGCAGCTCATCAAATTCACAACAAAGCTTAACTAAGGCAAAGCATCATAAAGAATGTAGGGTTAAGAGTAGATATGAGTCTATTTTAGACACACAAATATCCACTTACCTAGCCTATTGTTCATTCTCAAACTTACTCTTTAACACTATGCTCTTCTTTGGCTATCTTACGTAATGTTGCTAAATATAACCAAAGTCAACTATAGGCCATACGTTTGTATATATATACACATTTATATCAGCTTGATGTTAACTTATTGTTTTTAAGTTTGTTCTATTAAGAGAATAGATGTCCTAGACTACCTTTGACTTAGTCTCTGATTTAGCCGCTAAACTAGCCTCTAAATTATCCTCTAATTCAAACTAACTTGAAATTTCTAAATGAATACTATGAGACTTATATCTTTAGCTTTACCAATTAATAATCTCAATCATTTCACCTAACTTAGTCTCCTAGTTTAACTTACACAAAACCCCTAAGTATATCCTTTGAATGTTTCTTTGATTTAGCCTCTTATTTGACCAAAACATTATATTTACTTACAAAATTCCCACTTTTATATCGACTTTAAGTTAATAACAATAAGGAATATTACAAAGTACTTACCTCACACTTCAACTATATAATTATACAATTAGCATATTTTACCAATTAACTATATATGGCATATAATGGAAATTTTCATAATAAATAGTATACATACTCATTTAATTCTTTGAAAAATACTATAGACTCATAAAAAAGTATATTTTAAGATTTGATTATTGTAACTCTTAGATATGACCATTACATATATTTTCTAAAATATCAAATTTAAGCTTAAATTTGTTAAAAATTAGCTTAAATTACGTAAATAATCAAATAAAATTATAAGATCTAAGCTAAACACTTTTAGAATCATAGTTAAGCTTTAAAAGTCATCATAAATTAAATTCATTAAGAAATTTAATTAAAAACCTATTATTTTTTAATATGAAAAATAGAGCAAATTTTAAAAAATAATTTTAATAAATTCTTAGCATATAGTTTATAAAAAATTATTTTATTTAAATTAGATATATTATATGAGGAATGTACCTACTAAAAATTAGTTGAAAGCAACATCATATACTATTTTTAAAATTAATATAAAATTCTTTGGAACATGGTAGTTTTTAAGGAACTCATATAAGCACTACTATTATCAAAGTTCTAAGTTAATATTCTAATTCTACACATAAAATTACTTAGAAAACTAAGTTTTATAATTTTTAAACATTATTTGATATTTTAGTTAAAATAAACTAATTTAAAGGCTAAAAATAACATCACCTTCTTGCTAGAGCTCCAAATACTGCTAGCCGGAAGGGGTGGTCAACAGGGCTATTTGCTAGTGGCTTTGTAGGTGATGGTGGTCATGTAGTATAAAGTGCCACTATGGTGTACATTCTCTAATCACCCCAAGTTTGCACTATATTTTTCAATAATTTTCCTAAGCCTTTCCTCTAACTATCCAATGTTGTTATTATTTTTCTTAGATACCAGACAAACCAAAGATTGCTACCTAAAGTGGGTGTAGGTTTATAGAAAGAAATGGAGGGTTGGTGATTTTTGGTGCATGCATAGATGTGTAGTTTCATAGAAATTCTTCTTCCTCTTCTTATTCTTCTTTTTAGTCAAGCAATGAGGTGTCCTCAACCTACCTTGTTGTGCCTCCTTTTGTCCTATATAGTTTGCTATGCCTCATCCCTGACAAGAAAATTATCCTAAGCTTATCATACTATATATTTTTATTTTGTTAATTTAATCCATAATCCACTTATATTTAGGGTATTTTACTTATATATATACATCTTGAGTACATTTCACGTATATATTATGATTGTATAATTATATTACACGCTATTTAATTCTAAAATATTATTTTTCTGAGTCAAATAATTTATTTCCAAAACCTTGTTACATTTCAGAGCTCGAATTTTAAGCTTCCAATAATTATCAAGTGATTTCGATAAAAGTACATTTAATTCAAATTAAATATTTTATATACTTTATTTTGGATAATTGACCTTATTATGACTTTTTTCCTAACTTTTGTTACCCCATATTGAAATTTTATTCAATCCAAATAAGATTTTTTGAAAACCCTAAATTGTACCTAATACCCTAACTTGTATTGATATCGAGCAGCTAAGGTCTTGTTACAAAACTAAATTCGTTTCTCAAGCTTCCTTTAATAAGTTTATTTCATTATTTTGCTAGATGTACCTTTTAAGTTTTATGTATGAGAAAAGTAATCCATTCTCCGGATCCATTGTGGTAGGTTGAAAACCAAGGTTTCACATAAACAATTATAACGTAATTAAGAAAAAAAAATAACACACACTTTTTAAGATTGGCATGTACTTTGTAAAGTTTAGTGATAAATAGCAAATAATAATTGATATGTATAAAACAATATTTAGAGAAATTCTGAATAGTTATAAATGCCCCTGCGATGTACCTTTTTTTACCATTAACCTGTTAGCATTAAAAAGAGAGCTCACCCTACAGAAAGATCCCAAACAAAAAAGCTAGTTTATGGCCTAATGGTATAATACCAGTAGGCCATAATTCCATCGAGATACAATATTGTACTAAAACCCGTAGTCTGATATAACACATACTATAGAAGGCAATGAACGAAGAACAGGGTCATCACAGCCATTAGGAATTGGGACCCTCGCAACAATAACTTTGACACTAAATAACATCCTCGTTTACGGTACTCTATTTTTCATCTAGTTACTTTTCCCAATGCACAGAGATATGTGTAATGATATTCCATGCATTGTAGATAGATTTTTGGCTCTTTTAAAAGGTCATCAAATTTCTCGTTCTTTCATGATAACGGCCATCATAATGTAGACAGTATTTAATGATTTAAGCTACAAAATGATTCAGCCATGTAAAGCAACAATCCAAAAGGAAAACAAAAAATTATCTAGCTACAAAATAACACCCGATTTAGTAGAATTGATATGCAAATAATAAAGCTACCTATTTCTAAGAACCCCACCCATAAGATTCACATGAGCGAAAGCCATTCATAGAATTGCTTATGCTACTTTCATCTTACCGAACATCTATCTGCATATAAGCGGCTTGCAGGCAATCAATGTTAATTAAGCAGGATAAGAAATCTAGTTTTTCATTGTAGTTAAACTTTTGGCAGTTCTTCCTAGAGACTCTGATTGGGCATTCATTCCTATCCATCCTCTGGGAAAATGGCGTTTTTTAGACTGATTACAAACCCCTTGCCAAGCTTCACATCCAAAAACCTTAACATGACTAACAGGATTGACTTCAAAATAACATATAGTGCACCCCCACTGCCAAATAAAAGTGATTGTCGTGTTCTGAGTTTACTATATAAGTTGAATTCAACTATTTCGGAAGCTGATACGAGTAATAAGGATATAAGGAAGTTTAATCAAGATCAAAGCAAAAAGGTTCAATGGGTCAATTCGCTTTCAATCCACTTATAATCAAGATTAATCCAAGTGATTATTAGGCACAATACGTCCAAAATGATAACAGTGGCCAAGATCAAACCACAATAGGGTTCAACGAATTACTCGAATATGATAGCAACATACATGTCATAGACTCAAGATAAAAAAATAAAAAGAAAACGAAATTTGAAAGTCAAAGAAAAAGGGCTAAAAGGGATAGGAAGAGGATGTTTTCTGCATGCTCTATAATATGAAAACCAACTAAAGCACACATGACATTGAGAAGTGAAAAAGAATACAAGTCCAACTTATCTCCACGCATGAATATCCATTGAAAAGATAAAAGAGAATGGGTTGGCTCATATGATAATTATCACACACATTTTCCTGAGAAGGCCCCTATTTACAATTTTTTTCTCTTATCTTCAAATTGAAGACACATAGCACAAACCCTCTTGATTTTCCGTTGAGGCTGTAGAGGAAAAAATGAATATATATATATATATATATATATATTCACTGTCTCAATATTGGACACACGGAATATTTAGCTAATCCTAAGTCTTCTTGGTCAGAAAGTAAAGCTTGGACTATCAAAGACCAACCCGCACTCAATTCCATGTCTTTCCATGGTTTTCAAGATTCTCTTCGTTAGAAAAGAAAGATAAAGCAAACTAAGTCAGTTTAACAAGTTCAATTGACAATGCACTAGAATTAAGACGCGGCAAATAAAATTTACATGTGTGATTTGATATTGGCCACCACTATTATATCAATACAATTTCATGTCCATAACTTTTATTTGGTCTACAAGTATAGTTCTTATTACCAATAACGCATAGCCCATCCAAAATATTTTCTAGAACTTATATGAAAATATAGTCGATCAATAATTATCAGTTTGATCACACTACAAGAATTTTGGCTTTAGGTGAAATCTAATAAACGTCGCTAAATAAAGAAAAAGTCGTCCATAATAATATTTTGCTATATTTAATAAATGTGGACAATATAGGCAGCAAAAGGCCCTGATTAGTATTTTATTATTACACACATTTATTTATAGTTTTTATTAGTGCTTTTGATATTTCTTTGGATATTTGTTATTTAATTAGAAAATATTTTGTTTTCAGGCTTTGAAAGAATAATTGAAATGAAAAGAAAAAGAATGAATTAAGTTTTGTTTGATTTGGAGTTGAATTGAAAGATAATTCTAAAAAGATACGCAAAGAGATATTCAAGATATATCGAAAACATATTTCAAGATTCCATCACATATAAATAGATCACAATTACCTTATAAATATTAGTATTCATTCATTCATGGTCTAGGGTTTTAGAAACTCATCTTTCTTTCTTTATTTGTCTTCATTTTCTCAATGTTATAGATTAGTTCTTATGAGTACTCAATTATTATAAACCCTAACTTTATATATAATTAGTTTTTTTCTCTTTTTATCAATCTATGATTCCTAATTTCTATTATCTAATTACATGTTCTTGCATTGTTTTGTGTGAATATATCCAGAATATTAATTCAATATTAAATATTATATAAAAATCGAGCGGCTCCTTTATATAATTATATCATAGCGTAATTAGAGAAGTTAGATGCAATCCTAGAGATAGGATGACATGACTTTTTGTATTAAGATGACTTAATAGTAAAATTGACAAATTGTTAATGCAATTCTAAGGTTTTTAATTAGGAAAATATTTCAATTAATTATCTTTGAGTTAGGCCCTAGTAATCTTAAGAGGGATATTAGTATAATTTAGGAATTCTTGCAGTCTAGTAAATTAGGATGGGATTAATATGTGCTTTATAAGGTGATTAATAATTGAATACTAAATTCATACATTATCAATATTTTTAGTTTTTATTTATTTTGCATATTATTTTAATTATTTTTAGTTTAAATTTATTTCTTGATTAAAATTATTAGGTTGGAAATTAGAAAAATGATGAAGTACTGGTCGTCACATTAGTCCCTAAGGAATTAACACTTGTACTCATATCCGCTATATCATAAATTAATAGATACACTTGCCTCAAACCAAGCCCCTCATGAATCAAATCCATGATGTTAAAAAATAAACATCTCCAAATGGAAAAAATGTCAATAAACTTGTAATAATCAGTAATGTTTAAATGTTACCATATATAATTATGGGCTATGATATAATTATACGCTATGATACATATGTTAGATAAATATTATAAATGTAATAGAAGAACGATCATTGGCAATATTTAAATGTAACTATCTTTAACTTTATGTGATGTTTAAATGTGGTTTTACAATTGTCTCGCCAATGCAAATGTTGAAGAACTAACATGTTAGTTATGTTTAAACAGAGCTAATGAAGTTGATTGGCAACGTTTAAATGTGGCTATCTTTACTTTAGGCGACGTTTAAACGTAGTTATGAATTTTCCCTTGCCAATGAAATGTCCAATAGGTACCACGTAAGCTATGATTAAACATGACTAATAAGGATAATTAGATACGTTTAAACATGGTTTTCTATAACCATAGTGACGTCTAAGCATAGGTTTAAGTTTTTCCAATCAATGGAGTAGTACCACATTAGCTATGTTTAAATATAACTAATGAAGATGATTGGCGACATTTAAATATGGTTATATTTACTCTTAGGTAATAGTTAAACATGGTCATATATTTTTCCCACCAATTAGAATGTCAAGAAAGTACCACATTATCAATATTTAAACTTAATGAAGATGATAGACTACTTTAATGATCATTAATTTTTTATATGAACTATGTTTAAATGTTGATGAATTTGTCCTATTAGCTACATTTAAGCATAAATAATGGTCACTATAAACAACATAAGCACTCTACCATGCTTAAACACCTCTATTAAACTAAATTTATTGCCTGCAAACATGGCAATTGTGACGCTGAGGTTTTTATGATATTCAAATTGTAAAAGATAACACACTTTCTTTCAAAGTGCTGATTTTGCCAATGTGTACATACTATTTCACTTACCTGACCAAATATAAAATAATAAACGATAAGTTTGACATAAATAATAACAAAGTCAATAATTATTTCAATACACTTGAAAAAAAGTATAACTTAGAATAACTAAAAATTTCACGTACTTTATACATTTGATCTAAAATATCTTTAGCCAAAAAATATTATAAACACCAAATCCAACTATCTAACATCCCATATATCCTATCAATTATCCTCCTCGCGATTTTAATTATCATTGTTATTTCTTAGACAAACCTCATTCTACGTTTTTCAAGACTGTGCCATACGAAAAGAAAAAAAAAACCTATAATTAACACACATATATAATTATTTTAAAAAATCAATGAGGGAGAGTGATTACTATGAAAAGTTTTTTATAATTTACCTAAAATGTTGAGTATACTCACAATAAGTCTTAAGATTGCTTGAGCAAGCATACATAGTTGTAAAATACTTATACTAAGTTATAACAGTTTGTATTTAATATGTAAATATATATATATATATATAAAGAACTTAACGTCATCATATTCTTTAAAAGCTCCACACCAATCCCTATTCTTATTTTTATATATCAATATGATAAATCTCTTTTCTAAGTTGATGCTTAAATTTTGAAACAAACTCTAAGATACTAGAATTGAAGTCCTAAAGAATAGTTTTTTTTATGTACCATGTAGTCTTAACCTTGGCAAAATTCAGGTACTAATTTATCAACATCTAATTTCAAATGGCAAAACTCCAACTTGTTGAAAAATCACAAGAACAAATAGAATACACATAAACAACATATGAACCAGTGGCCTATTTATTAAATAATGCATAAATCAAATTCTTTTTGTTTCAATCTTAAGATTTAGCATTGGTAGTTTTAGTTGAAGATACTTCTCTTCCTTTGTTTTTGTAAGGCCAAAACTAGAAAGCCAAATATTTCCAATAGCTTCGAATTTTGATTGCTTGTTTACACGCAAAATGATTATTTTTCATTCCTTCTAAAAGGGTCCAGATTTTTCAAGGAAGTGGACTACATGTTCTTTAATAAATATGTAAATACCTAATGTAAGTACCCATGGGAGAAAGTAGAGATCAATGTAAGGGGTACAAAAGTTCCAATTACATAAAAATTGCAACAATCTTCATAGTTGCTTGTTAAATGCATCTAGAATGTTTTCATTATTTCTAATAGCAACTAAATTTGATAAACCAATTGTACCATAATGTTATCACAACCAACAAGACAATTGAATGTACAACTACAAACAAATTTGATTTGACTTAGAATTTTACTAGTTTAAGAACTTTCATAATTATATAAATAAAAGTGACAACGCATGTAAAATAGAGTTAAATGAAAGAAAATATAGAGTGAAATAATTAGAGTATAAGAATAAAGAGAGTTCCTTCTCATACTTAAAAAATGAATGATTGTTACGTAATCAAGTAGGAGGATGTTGTACGAATTTCGATTGCAGGTTCTATTTTTTATATTAAACTATTCTCCTTTTGGAATACAGTTATAACACAATAACATGAACATAACAAATTTGAATACACTATTCAATGTTTAAAAGCAAATAAAGAAAATTTGATTCAAAAAATGAAATAAAAATTATCAAACTTTTACTTTATACAATTATGGATAATTTCCAATGGCATAAAAGAAATCGATAAAAAGTTTCTTATTGATCATAAATTGACAATTTAAAACACTAAGATGGAGGAAACAAAGAAAAATGGTTGAGGATTATGAGATTTGATAAAAAAAAAAAAAAAAACTAAAAAACAAAAAATGTAGTGAGCATGCAATCATAAATTCTACATAATTTGTGATCATGAATTTTATTCCTAAACTATTTTTATATATCAATTTTTCAGTTCTAGTGATTGTATTATTATATTTTATAAGCTAGCAAATAATTTTAAAGTAGTTACCATTCTTTTTTTTTTTTTCTTGAGTTGAGTGTTGAAGGAAAACTTTATGAGTTTTAGTAACGTTTACTTTAGAAAAAACGTTATGAATCAATTTGTATTTTTTGTTTTCATATTTCAACTTTAGTTATGAATGGTACTAATAATATGTTTTATGTAACGTTTAATAAACGTTACTAAAACAAACAACAATTAGTAACATTTACAAAGTCTGTAAAGGTCATTAAATGTATAAAGTGTTATGGTGCTAAAAATTATAAATTTTAGTTCTTTTTTTAAGGAAAATTGAGTATATATATTTATATAGCAATCCAAAATAATTTTCCTCCATTAATATATTTTTTTTATATAATCCCTAAAAAATTATTTTGTTCTAAAATATAAATAAATAATTAGATATAAAGTTGATTTTTTTTAATAAATACTTTGGGAAGTAACTTTTAAGTGTTACACATAATATGAAAGTTACTATTATTTTACATACATCTAAGAGGGTGTAACACATGTCTATCAATTTAGAAAAAAAAAACATAAATACAAATCATACAAAAAGAATTACATAAATACCATTGCAAAATTGCATTTATGAGATACGATTTTGCCAAATTATAAAAATACCGTATGTTACAATTGCAATCTATGTGTATCGTCTGGGTATACAGTGGCAAAATCGCATTTTAAAGATAAGATTTTAGGACGATATATTTTTGTCACAAAATCAATTGTGATAAAATGAATATTGCATTTACAAAATGTGACATTTGCAATATTTATGTAATTTTTTTTTTATAGTTTGTATTTATATATTTTTTAAAAAAAGATCGATAAATATGTAAAAATATCACATCTAAAACACCAAAGCTAACTACAATACCTTTAATATAATAGATAACATTGAAATCATTTTTATATTATGACCAAATAATTATCATGACAAATTAGTTTGTATTACTTGAAAAAGGATGTTCTAGAAAACATGGTTGCTTTCGATGATATAATAGTATGATAATTATGTTTAACTTAATTTTTTGTTTATGTAAGAATAAATTTGACATTTTAAATTAATAAATAAAAGTAATGAGAATTATCATTTACAATTCTATGAATTTTATCATATGTGCAGTGTAGTTTAAATTGTTCCATGATAGTAAATTAGTTATCTGAAGGGATTACATTATGAAAAGGTTTTTGTGTTTGACTTAGCTCTAACTAACTACTAGGTATAACTAATATAAATTTCTATATTAGATATGAGTTTATGTATAGCGACTTTTACCAAAATAAAAAAATATATATATAGCAAGTAAAAGAGAAGAGAAACATCGATATTAATACTAAATATAAGCAATATAATTTTCCACATTATAAGTTTATATATAACTACTTTTATTATAGTAGAAAAAGAAGTGATTCTTAGCAATATAATATTTCATTTATTATATAGCAAGTAAACGAGAAGAGAACCATCAATATAAATTTTATAATATACATATATATATATATATGTATATACTAACCATTAATGCACTTACAATGCATGTACAAAAATTAACAATAGTGCATAATATTGTAAAAACTTAAGATAATTGCTCTATCCAGTTATATACTTAATCAATGATTTAGGAAATAGAATAATGCTTAAGTAGTTTGAAAAAATGTAAGAAAAACAAAAGAAACGTATGGCTATAAAAATATATTGTAAATATAGCCGTTAATAAAGCTAATCACATTTTATATGCTTCGTTAAATATATTGTTAATTGTTTAGAAAGATAATGAAGAAGATATGAATTTGGGAAATTACAAAAGGAAAAAATTCAATAAACATATCTAATTTTACATAAAAATCAAATAGATACATCTTTATCAATAAGTATCACAAATTCAAAATATGCACATATGTGACCAAGAAATGCATACTACATAGAAACAAGTCAACAATCAAAACAAACAATATAAGAAAGAACAAAGAAAATGATTTTTCCTTAGCTAATGTAGCTATTCACTAAATATATAAAATCATACAATTAAAAGCAAATGTGATTGTTAATAGTAGTAAGTGAATTTTGATATCAAATAATGGTTATACTATGATATAGAGATGAATAATAATTAGTACTTAAGAGTTATAATGGATAATAAATTTAATAGAAAGAAAAGATGAACCTTATTAATGCATAGTCTAAATAATGTAGAGAGAAAATTAAACATTACAATATAGAGAGAGAGATGTACATATAGTAGAAGCTATTTTTAGAAACTTATTACTATGCACTACAAATTATTAGCTTAATAGACATAGATAAATATAAATATAAACTAAGATATACTAGTAGACATACACCTGTGATGTGTTAGGGTCCCATTTTTGTAACGTACTTACAATAGAAGATGGTGTAATTTCACCAATTTAAATATCCCTTTTTGCCAGACCAAAAAATGCTCGTAAAGCTCTTTACAAGTGTGTAAGTATTCTTATGGATTGAAACTCTTAGTCAGTACTTTGATTGATCACAACCATAGGCATCCTGTTATATACACATAACCTTTGTACATACACATTGTAGCCTTATAATATTATTGAAATTAATAAAAGTATGTTATTCGCTTTAAGGTTCTTGCCTACCCCTTATATTTACTATTAGCTTTCTATCTCATTCATATTGCTTATAGATTTAAGCCTAGTTGGCCAGCATTATGTATGAGTTAGGTTTGCTTACTATTGTAGAGGCAAGATAGTAAGCATCCCATGGTCCATTTGTATGCTAAAGAAAGCCTTAGATCGCAACAATTGGTATCGTAGCTTAAGTTATTCCAATGGAAACAACTATGACCTAACATGGGGAATTGAGTAAGAGGCTAGATAGCCTAGAGAAAATCCTTATAGGATTGACCAAGTAGATTGATGATTTGGTTGCATTGTCAATGAAAGTGGTTGAAGTTGAGGCCAATCATCAAGATATGAATGCTAAAATGACAAAGATGGTTGAAAATTTCGGTGTCATAGTCTAAATGCTCAACGAGGAAATGTGTATGACAATTGACGATGTGAGACAACAATCGAAGACTGAAGTGGAAGACTTGAGAAGATAAGTTAATACTCATGCCTTAATTGAGTCTGTTGAAGAGGTAAGGGCATAAGTAACTATTTTGACTCAAGCTGTGGGGAATGCTCCTGTCTCTATCCCCATATATGTTCTTACTCATACAAGACATCTGAAGATACTTGAGCCTAAGGCATTCACTAACATAAGGGACACCTAATTGTTTGAGAATTTTCTATTTGATATGGAACAATATTTTACCATTATGGGTACAAATGATGAGAGAACAAAGGTTACTATGGTTGCAATGTACTTGACTGGTGATGCTAAGCTATGGTAGCACACCAAGTATTAGGAGATATGGAATGGTAACGCACATGTAGATATGTGGGCTAAGTTTTTCCCTAAGAATATTGAGTATAATGCTTGAAAGAAGTTAAGGAACTTCAACAAGGCAATGATATCTTAAACTATGTTCGTAAGTTCTCAAAATTGATGTTGGACATTAAAAGCATGGTTGAAAATGCTAAGCTATTCTACTTCTTGGAAGGATTGAAGCTTATGCTAAGAATGAGTTGTAGAGGTAACGAGTTACGAACCTAACTACAGTGTAAGCAACAATTAAGTTTTTGAATAACTATACTTATGACAATAAAGGGAAGAATATCTTATCAAGTCACAAAGGTAGAAAGCCAATCAAGATGGGAAAACCCAAGAATGAGGGAGCCCCAAGTTTAAATAACAGCAGTAGTAACACTTGAGGCAATCAAAGGAAATCCTACAACTCTCATCAATCCGAAAAGAGTGGTGCAATCGATAGAGATAAAAAGCTCTTGTTCTCATGTTTCTTATGTAACAACCTACATAAAGTAGCTAAATATCCACATAGGGCTGTATGCAATGCTATTGTATGAAAGGTAGAGAATGTATGCCAAAATGAAGAGTCGGGGAGTGACAGTGAGGAATAACCTCAAATGGCATGCATTACACATGTTATTGGCTATTGGAAAGAGTTCCATAGTGTAATGTAAGCTCAAGATCAATAATGAATTGATGTATGTCTAGTTGAACATTAATGGTAAGAGTGCCAGTGATGGTAGACTTTGGTGCTACACACAACTTCATTGATGTGCCTAAGGCAAAAAGATTGGGGCTAGTGCTTACTGAAGACACTAGCCAAATTAAAGCCATCAACTCTAAGGCCCATCCTATTCGTGGAGTTACAGGAAGGGTGAAGATGAAGGTTGGGGATTAAAGTACAAATCTCAACTTCATAGCTATCTCATTGGATGACTTCAGTATAGTCCTTGGGATATACTTCTTGAGACAGGCCAAAGTAGTTCCCATGCCTGCAGTAGTTTACTTATTAGTCATAGGTGAGAAGTCATGCTATGTGGCAGTTCAGAAGAATAAGGTGAGCACCCATGGAAAGGAAGCAAAGAATATTGGGGCTATTATGCTATTAGCACTCCAACTAAAGAAAAGAGCTTAAACATTAAGAGTCAGCCTTCTTGGTTGTCCTTATAGAGAAAGAAGAAGTGAGAAAGATTGAGATGTTGGGGGTAATAGAGAGTATCCTGAAGGAATATAATTCTGTGATGCTTAACAAGTTCTCGAAGGAGTTACCTCCTAGACGGTCGATGGACTATGAGATTGAGCTGATTCTTAGTGTCAAACCAGCTACTAAAGCTCCTTATAGGATGCCACCTCTCGAACTTGCTGAATTGAAGAAGCGGTTGGATGAGTTGTTAGAGGCAGGTTTCATTTAACCCTCAAAAGTACCATACGGGGCTCTTATTCTATTCCAGAAGAAGCAAGATGGGAGTTTGAGATTATGTGTTGATTGTTGGACTCTGAATAAGCTGACAGTGAAGAGCTATTACTCAATTTCCCTAATTACCGATCTGTTTGATCAACTAAGCAGGGCCAAGTACTTTATAAAGTTGGATCTTTGCTCAGGCTATCATCAAGTTCACATTACTAAGGGTGATGAGCCCAAGACAATATGTGTAACTTAGTATGATGCTTATGAGTTCTTGGTGATGATCTTCGATCTCACTAATGCTCCAGTTACCTTTTGTACCTTAATGAATAATGTATTTTATAAATATCTTAACAAGTTTATAGTTGTATATCTAGATAAAATTGTAGTGTATGGTAGGACATTGTAGGACCATATGAAGTAATTACAGATGGTTTTCCAAAATCTGTAGGAGAATCATTTGTATGTAACGCATAAGAAACTTGCCTTTGCCTAGAAGCACAACAACTTTTCAAGCCATGTTGTTAAAGAAAGGTTGATCTAGATGGATATGGCCAAGGTGAAAGCAATTAGGCAGTAGCTAGTACCTAAGATTGTAATAAAGTTGCGGTCCTTCCTTGGACTTACTAATTACTATGGAAGATATGTTGAGGGGTATTCCCATCAAGTTATACCCATTATAGATCTATTGAAGAAAGATCATGCATGGTCATGGGATGAGGAATGTTAAAGTGCCTGTCAAGAGTTGAAGCATGTGGTGATAAAGAAGCTAGTCCTTGTACTTCTTGACATTTTCTAGCCTTTTGAAGTCTACACAGATGCCTCAAACATTGCACTGGGTAGAGTGTTGATGTAAGATGGTCTAGTGATATATAAGAGTAAGAAGCTGAATCAAATAGAATGTAAGTACTCAACCTAAGAGAAGAAGTTACTTATAATTGTTCACTATTTAAGGATCTGGAAACTCTATTTGTTAGAATTGAAGTTTCTAATGAAGACAGAAAATTCTGTTGCTAGCCATATATTGACTCAACCTAAGCTTTTGGCCAAGCAAGCTAGATAGTAAGAGTTCCTTGTAGAGTTTAATGTAGAGAATGATTACTGCAGTAGGCAGACTAATCAGGTGGCAAATGATTTAATCAGGCAAGTCGATTTAGCTTTCTTTATGTAAATTGCTCACCAGTCGATGAGTCAAATCTTGACTTCAATTCAAGAGTAGATTAAGCAGCATATAGGTCAAGATCTGTTGGCTAAGAATCTCAAGCAGTTGGTTAAGAAAGGAAAGACTTACAGATTTTAAGTAGAGGGTGACCTCATCTATACAAAGAGGCTCCAATTGTATGTCCCAAAGGTGGGCAACTTAAGAAAGGTGCTCATGAGAAAGTGCCATGATACTCTCTAGGCTAGACACCTAGGCTGGTAAAGGACACTAAGCTTGTTGAAGCAGAGCTATTATTAACTAGATATGAGGGAGGATGTGATGAGTTATATGAAGACTTGCTTAACTTGCCAACAAGATAAAGTTGAGAGGTAGAAGATGACATGGTTGTTGGAACCACTTCTAGTGTCATCCCGCCCATCAGAGACCATCTGTATAGACTTTATAACTTCCTCACCAAAAGTACTCATCCATTTTTGTTGTTATTAACAGGTTTTCTAATTATACCACCTTTATGCATACTATGAAGAGTTCAAGTGTAGAAGAGACATCCCAGCTTTTCTACAAGCATGTTGTGAAATTCTGGAGAGTACCCCAGAATATTGTGAGTAATAGAGATGCTAAGTTCATAGGAAAGTTTTGTATGGAGTTGTTCCACCTCCTGGGTTCTAAGCTGAGCATGACCTCTAACTACCATCCGCAGAGTGATAGGCAAACGGGGAGATTTAATAGTTTGCTAGAAGAATACCTTCAGCACTTTGCTAGTGCTAACTAGAAGAATTAGATCAAATTGTTGGACATCGCCCAGTTATGTTTCAACATCTAGTAAAGCTCTTCCTTTAACAAGAGCCCTATAGAGATCATCGTAGGTCAATAACCATTGTTACCCCCACATAGTGGCCACACTATATATAAGGAGATGCCCAAGAGCTTATCAGTTCACTAGAGACTAGAAGCAAAGTTTAGAGGTAGCAAAGGCATATCTTAAGAAAGCTTCTAAGAAAATGAAGAAATAGGCATATCATAACCATTGACCTAGAGATTACAATATTAGAGATCAAGTCCTTATAAAGCTTCTTCTAAAACAAGTCGGATCATTACGAAACAAGGACAAAAGATTGATTTAAAGGTATATTAGTCCAATTCCCGTCATCTAAAAGATTGAAAGAGCAACCTACATCGTCGAGCCTCCTGCTTGGTTGAAGGCCCATCTGAGTTTTCATGTCAATGTCTTGAAGCCATATTATCAAGACATGGAAGACCCATCTTGCAATATGTCTAAGCAATCACATGTTAAGATCAATTTCAACATGAGTCAAGCTATAGAAGACATCCTTATAGAGCGAAGAGTCAAAGATCCCGCTACTGGGCAAGAATATAGAGTATTTAGTTAAATGGAGAGATTAAAGAGAAGAAGATACTAGTTGGGAGACTAAAGAAAACCTCAAGCCCTTATCCAAGAGAAAGTTAGCCTTGTCAACCAACATGTATGATTTCTTTGAAAAATAATTTTTCAGTAAAGACACTCTGGCAAGTGAACTAGGTCGCATACTATAGTAGAAATAGCTAGTGAAACCAAGTCATTCTCAAGGTCTAGAATTTAAATATTAAATTATTTTAATTCTTTTCTTAGCTAGGCGATCGAAGTAGAATGATAAAACAAATTAAAATAAAATGAACTAATTGACTATGAAAACAAATTATCTAATAAAAATAAACTACTAACGTCACAAGGAAAGAATTCACTAAGAATAGGATAGGATCTCAACACAACCATCATCTAACAAATTAACACATATCCGTAAAATATGATAAAATTAATTAATTAGTTTTTAATTATATTCACAAGAGCTCACTTCTCTTTCAAGTTGATATTACCCTTATTATAGCAAAAACATTCCTTTCGAGTAGTTTATCTATGATCTCCTATTATGTAATAAATTTCATCTCATAAAATTTACTATCCTAATTAATATCAAGATTTATGCATATTTTTATGTCATAAAAATTAGTACTAATCACATTACGAACGTGAATCCTAAAACTAATTCCAAGTGCATGTTTTTATGTCAACAATTGAATCAATTCTATTCCGATTTCATATAAATTATTAATTCTCTTTCGAGTTTTTCAAGTTTTATTCACAAAAATACTGTTGGACAAATAATAAAATTATGAACCATGAAATCGAATAATTAAAAATTCAATCAATTAAATAATAACATATAATAATGTCATGCATCAATTAAATCATCAAGCTATATCAAAATCCCATTATATCTAATTTAGTTTATAGCCAAGATAAAGATCACACAAAAGGATTTAAGAAACATAATAAATCTTGAAAGCAAAAAGGACTAGAAAACCAAGTTATGATTTTTTGAGTGCAAATCTAATTTCTAATATGGTCTTTCTTGAATCTTTTGTACCCTAATGATGAACCTTAAAATTCTTCTTTGTCTTTTGTCCTATGGCTACAAAATTAGGATCTTTCCCTTTTGGCTTTCTCACGCGGTTGAAAAGACTCTCATTCTTATGGCTTGATTATATTTATATATTCCTTCTTATCGACTTCCCTTTCTAATTTCTACTTTCGCAAGATATGGAGCTAAACATATTTGAATTGGGCTATAATGTGGCTTTCATGGACATGTGGGTTTCTTCAATTCACATCTTGCCTCTTCATCCATCTTCATGCGAGAATTGCTCTTACACATATTGGATAATGCATGGAATTGACATTGGCTCAACAACTTCTAAACCGAAAACGTAGCTTGTAGTTGGTCCAATTGTATCTAATATTAATCCTTTGTTCAATTTCAGCTCAAATAAATTTTTGTGTATATTTCTTGAATCAACATATTTTTCTATCAAAACAATAAAAATAAACACATAAGTGTAGTATAAAATTAGGATAAAATATATAATATTTATGACTTATCACCAACTAAAACACCTCCACCACCAGATCTAAGCTCCAATACATATTATTGAGGACATTAATAGAATTAAGTGGGGGAATATGTCAAAGTTTCATTTTTGTAACACACTTGCACTAGCATAAGCCTATTCTCTATTCTCTGTATATTAGTAATTTTCACTTTTAGAAGATGGTATCATTTCACCATTCGTAATGTCTTCTCATACCATACTCAAAAATGCCCATAAAACTCTTTATGGAAATGTAAGTACTCTTATAAATTGAAGCTATTACTCAACATATTAGTTGATGATGACCAAAGGCATCCTGTTATATACACATGACCTCTATACACACATATTATAGTCTTGTAATATCGTCAAAATTAATAAAAGTGTGATATTCATTTTGCAATTCTTACTCATGTCTTTTATATTTATTATTGGCTTTCCATCTTATTCATGTTGCTTACAAGTTTAGGCCTAGTTAGCCAACATTGTATGCAAGTTAGGCTTACTTACTACTGAAGATGTAGGACAATAAGTATCGCATGATCCATTTTTGTGTTAGAAAAAGCTCCGGACCGTAACACAATGCGTATGCAAAAGGATAAAAATAACAATATAATAAAATTTAAATCTAAGACAATTACTATATTTACAAAATATAAAAATAATGGTATAATAAAATTTACAACAAAAGACAATTATTGAATTAAACTATAATAATTTATAATGCAAAAAAAAATAAAGAAAAAAACAAGATTTATGGGGGAAATTAGCACAATAAAGTTTCTTAAAATAATCATACATTAGTATAAGAAAGTAAAGAGAGAAGAAAAATTACATGTTATCCTGCATTAGCATTATTAATATCATATTCAAATATTTTCAATTATTAATTAAAATTTATCAATTTTCGTTATGCATTAAAACTTTATGTCTTGTGCAAAAATAATTGCAAGTTCTCAATTATAGGAAATGGTGGAAAGAAAAATATATCAAAATTGGTAAAGAGAAACTAAAGGGAAATATAAGAGAGAAGAAGGATAAGGAGAGAATAATAGAGAAATGGAAGAGAAATTGTTAGTAGGTTAGTGTGGTTAAAAAGAGATTATCTTAAAATTTACTATAATATCTCTAAATTATCTTTATGGCATTGAACAGTATAGATGTTTTAAGAATATTTAATGGAATTTTATGAAAAAAATGGTATTTTTGAAAACTCATTAATATATAGTGCAAATTATTAGCTTAATATATATATACATATAGATAAATAGATAGATATAGATATATGATTTACATACATACATATAATTAGGGGAATAAAAGTATCCCATCAATCCTCTTTTTCAAATAAAAAAATAAAATGAAATAAAATCTTATTCTCTCAACTAACTATATCTCCTCATTGGAAAAAATCTTTTAAAGATAGTGCTAAAATCATGAGATAGTCATCCGTTGGGATTCAATAAATTTTGAAAAATTTGATACGAACTTTAAGGAAGCTCCATTTAAATAGGGATCTCCTTTTTTTCGCTCAATTCAATTTCACTTAATAATCTGGTCTCCTAAATTTAGGTTCTCTACTCATCAGTTGTAGCGCGCCCTACGAGTCATCTTCTTCTCCCTCAACTGAGATGGCGGGAGGAGCGATTGCAAGTGGCGGTACGGGCAAAGATTATCCAGGCAAAACCACTGCTAGGGTTATCTGGACAAGTATCGCTGCTGCTTTGGGAGGTCTAATCTTTGGCTACGATCTGGGAATTTCAGGTTACCGTCAATACGATACAACTCCCCCTTCTCCTTTATCTTAATTTTTGTATAAAAACGTGTATAAAATTTTTATCATAGTTAAATTAATTATTATTAGTTTTTAAGTCGTATTCATCATTAGTTAATATTACATATTATGAATCAAACTATTATTGCATGGATTGGCATGGTTATAACTTAATAATATATCATAGCACCTAAGCTAATAGTCATATTATTTCAACTACTAAAACCAATATATAAGTTATGCGTCCTAGTAATCTTCTATCTAATATAAGTTATATATTTCTAATTATGTTAATTATACATTATTGGGGTTACGTTGAAGGTGGAGTTACGTCGATGGATCCGTTCCTGAAGAAATTTTTTCCGAAGGTTTATAGCAGGGAAACAACAATAAACGCGTCTTCTAATCAGTACTGCACATTTAATAGTGAAACCTTGACACTCTTCACTTCATCGCTGTATCTTGCTGCCCTAGTTTCGTCCGTGGCTTTTTCCTATGTTACCAAGTCATTCGGGAGGAAGAAGACCATGATTTCTGGTGGACTTCTCTTCATCGCTGGTGGTTTATTGAACGGTTTTGCCCAACATCTTTGGGAGCTCATTGTAGGCAGACTCCTACTTGGATTTGGCATTGGATGTGCTAATCAGGTAATTAATTAGGGGTTTTTTTTTTTTTCTTTTGTTACAATATATATATATATATATCAATTATATTGAGTTATAATAATTAATAATACTAAAAGTAATTAATAATTTTGTTTCTTTGGAATTTTTATTTATATATATATATATTTCTTTTTTTTCCTGCACGCAGGCAGTACCAATCTATGTATCCGAGATAGCACCACATAAATCCAGAGGATCACTTAACAATTTGTTCCAACTTGCAATCACTATTGGAATCCTTATTGCCAATGTCCTCAATTATGTTTTCCCTCTAAAAATTGACCCTGAGATCGCATGGCGGTGGAGCTTAGGCTGTGCTGCCGTCCCCGGTCTCCTGTTTACCGTCTGCGCGGTTTTTCTGCCCGAGAGCCCCAACTCCTTGATCGAACGAGGGAAGTTGGAAGAAGCTCGAAACCAACTCCAAAGGATCCGCGGTGTCAAGGACGTGGATGAGGAGTTCAACGATTTGGTGGAAGCTTCCACCCAATCCAATCAGGTGCACAGCCCATGGGGGGTCCTTTTCTTCCAGAGAAAATACAGGCCAGCCGTGGTTTTCGCTTTTGCAATTCCATTCTTCCAACAATTGACTGGGATGAACGTGTTTATGTTTTATGCGCCTGTCCTGTTCAAGAGTAGTGGGCTTGGTGATCAGGCTTCTCTCCTCAGCTCTCTTATTACTGGAGCTGTGAATGCTGCTGCAACTCTTGTTTGCATCTTTTCTGTTGATAAAGTTGGTAGGAAAGCACTTTTCATTGAAGGTGGAGTTCAGATGATAGTTTGCCAGGTAATTTAAATTATTATACATATATATTATTTGCTGTATGTCTAATTTATTAATCATTCTATATATATATATATTAATAATTGTGTATATATATGTTGGATTGTAAAAAAATAATTCTTTTTTTTTTTTTTATCTATCTTTGTAGATTGCTATGATTGTTGGGATTGCAAATAAATTTGGATGGGCTGGGAATCCGACACACATCTCCCAAACGTTCAGTATAGGAATGGTGGTAGTGGTGTGCCTTTACGTTGCGGCTTTTGCTTGGTCATGGGGTCCTTTGGGTTGGTTAGTACCCAGTGAGATTTTCCCACTCGAAGTCCGATCGGCTGCACAGAGTATCAACGTTGCCGTCAACATGATCTTCACCTTCTTCATCGCACAAATCTTCACCTTGTTGCTTTGCACTTGCCGCTTTTATATGTTCCTCATCTTCCTCATCTTGGTCCTTATCATGACCTTTTTCGTTATTTTCCTCCTTCCTGAGACCAAGGGAGTACCTATTGAAGAGATGCAATCCGTTTGGAAGAAGCATTGGTTTTGGAAAACAAGAGTCAATGACCCCCTACATGACTCATCCGCATGATCTATCAACTTTGGATTTAAATCCTCTCAATTTTTCTTACCTTGTAAATCAATAATAGTTTATGATGTTATCATGATATTATTTTCTTTTTTGTGATAGTAATCGTTGATTATTCGTGATAATATTTTAAAGAAATAAATTAAAAAAAATATAATGAGATGATCAATTTCTAACTTTTCTATCGAACTCACAAAGTTATTACTTTAGTTAGTTTATTCCGTTGTTCATTTGTTCTATAGTAAAATAGAATGGATCTCTTTTTTTTATATTTTTATTATTTTAAGAAAGTAGCGAAATGATATATTTTATCTATCCTCTCTTAGATACTAACTTTTTATTTGGATTTGAGTGTGATGATTTCTTTTTTTTTTTCTTTTCAAATTATAGTTCAATTTATTGTTAATCATGAATATAGTAGATTAATTATTGGATATTTACTTCATCTCTATTATAGATCAATTGCTTTATTAGTATGAGAATGAGAATATCATTACCAGATAACAACATTTTTCTTGGCTTTTCCTTTTTTTGGATTATCCTAATAATAATAATAATAATAATCTCTAAACATAATAATTGTTTACAATTCTATTGGATAGGATTTATTTTTCCAACAAGTACAATAATGGTCTTTAATTTCACCAAAGTTGATTGATCCTCATTGAAAACGATTCATCTCTGATCGTACTACTTTTTCTTTTTTTTTGTTAGCAAGTAATGAAAGTTCAATATCAAGAAGAAATATCTACTTTTGATTAATTATTTGAAAAATCTCAAAATTTGGAGGTTAACATCATCTATATAAACTACGATATTTCCGAGTTATATGTAGGACTACTAATTTTCTACTATTCTCGCTGAATTTCGTCAATTGGTTGGCAAGCAATCAAAATTCAATAATATCACAAAAAAAAAAAATCCTTGCTGGTATGTACCTGAAATCTTGTAACATAGGAGGCTTGAATCCATTAGTGACATCATATAACTAGCAAATAATGAGGCATGTGAATCGTTGAACATTTAACATAGTCAAGGATAATTTTTTTTTTTTTCGTTCATTTTTCTTTTTTGCTTTCTTCTACATTAATTTTTTTGACCTAATAATTTTTTATTCAACGTTATAACTATCCACTGCAAGTTTGAAGATAATTTTGCTTATAACCTTCATACAAACAATAAAAAACTTGGGAAAAAATTATGTCTAGACTCTTATATTTATATATTCTTGTGCATTTTCCCAATTTATTTATGATTATGTCTTTTGTCACTTTGTAAATGCATGACTTGTATTATTGTTCGTTAACTTATTATTACCCATGTTATGGGTGAATGAGTATAGAGTACATAATCCATACCATTCCTTGTAAGATACAACTTTCCAAATTTTCCAACTAGAATCTATCTTGTACCCTAAAGCTACCTAGCTAGGAACCTATACTTTTTCTAAAATCTATAGGATACTTTATAAATTTTACATTTATTTATATAAATTTCAAGTTTACTTACAATCAATATATATATATATATGTATATATGTTTGTGTATGGATATTACAAGTTCTTTCATTTGCAAAACCTATTGAACCTATAGCAAAATCCATTAAATTAAAACAAATTAATTTTTCCTACCTTCACTATTTCATGTATATGCGATCATACTATTTAGCAAATGAGAAAGAATGAGCTTAAATAATGAAAAATATAAACTTTGAGAGAAATAGATATGTTTAGAGTTATTAATATATGGTCTTGAGCACTTTTTATTTTTTATTTTTTTTTTTTCATATACAAATATATAAGTTGGCATTCCTATTGCGACATTCACTTTTTTATTTTCCATTTTATTCTCCTTTTTTATTAATTAATTTACAAAAGTATAATAAGGATTATACATCACATTCTAGAGAACATTTAAATTCCTTCAATATATTATTCCACATTGTTCTTAATGCGTATTTTTTTATACGATCAATTTTTTGAAATTAGATTGTCTAAAGAAGTTTTGGAACGTGTTAAGAAAATTACTTGTTTAAAATCAAATTTTAAAAAAATTACCAAAATACAACTTTTACAAAAATAATTATCAAAATACCAATCTTATATTGTATTTTTAAAATGCAACATAGCTATTTATATTAATGTTACATCTTTAAGATGTGATATTAACTTTTATATACCATGGCTATGTTGTATCTTTAAAATGTGATACTAATATAAATAATAATATTGCATTTTCAAGATGAGACATAAAATCGGTACTTTTGTAAATTTTTTATATAATTTATTATTATATAGGTTTTTTTCTTCCAAAGTCGATAGACATATATTGTAACTGCAACGTATCACTCAAAATATAGAAATGATAACCAAAAAAGGACAATCCAAATGAGTGTTAAAGGTAAGATTGATGTAATTTAGTGGTTGGTATGAGTTAGACTTCTAATGGAATATGCTAATTTGATTCCTCCCTTAAAGTTGTGATATGTTATAGTTGATAAAAAAAAAATAGATAAATAAGTGAGTGTGTATTTTGACAAGTAATATAAGTTCAATATCAAGAATAATTACAATTTGTAATATACCTAAAAATTTTATAATAAGAAGGTCCAGATTTCTAGTGGCCTTATAATATTAAGAAATATTGAATCTTTTTTCGTGTACAAAAATGATTTAATAGATATTACACACATGTATTATATCCATATGGAATATAAATAGCAATAAAATGTTGATATGAATATTAACTTTCAAATCAATTACTATGCGTGCGTAACACATGGTACATATGCAAATCATTGATTATTTGGCTCAAAGTACTTTTTATCACTTTCTCTTTTGATTATCCTATAATAATAATACTTTTTTTTTATTTAATCATTTGTGCTTCCAACAATCAACACTAACTACATTATATGGTACAAGTCAAATGGATGATTTTGCTCATGTCCTACATATATGTTCATATATTTAATTCATGGAGAAATAAGCATAATACATCTTCGCCTTTTATGATTTTCACGAATCATGAGGACCAAAGTCCACTACATATGTGAAAATCTGTATACAATCTTATCCTTCAATCAATTGTTTTCACCTTCTTTCTTTTTTTTTTTTTATCTTTTTTTCATTTTCATGAACCCTTTTCAATTTTCCTGTACGATACTTAAATATTTTTAATTTATTAATGTTGAATAGAGAAATCACTAACTATCTTTCGGTCACACAATCAAGTAGTGTTGTCGATCCACCTGATCTAGCGATAAAACTAATCTAGATCATTCACTTAATCCTAGTTTGACCTAGCTGGTTCAACTTGAATCCTATAGAATCCATGGATTTTCCCCTTTTATATATATATTTTAAGAGAATGCACTAATTTATTAAAACAATAAATTTAGATGTGAGAAAAATAAAAGATAAATTTTTAAAGTACCCACTTTTCAAATCTCAAGAACTTACAGGATTTTATTACCTCATTAATAGGTTATTAATAGGTGTGAATTGCATTATAATAGTTTTATTGGACTAATTGCCATCCATTTCAAATCCAGTTTGAACTCTCACCTCTCCACCCTTTTTTATTCTTATATCAACCTCTAGTATCATTATAAACAATAATACTATCAAAACACGTAAAGAAATATCGAAGCTTACGCAATAAAAATCAGACCTAAAATAGCCCATGGCACACATTAAATGGTGCTGCTATATACAATGAATTCCTATACCCTGCCTTCTTGTTTCAATTTCCATTAATTTCCTAACTTTAAATGTATCATATGTAATAAATAGTTAAAATTGTAAAAAGAAAAAACAAATTACATGGCGATAACACATGAAATAGTTTAAGAATTTTAAGTAATCTCAATAGATAATTTTGAAATCAAGGATATTGAATGAAACGGAAATGAAGAGAATATGAAGGCTACAAAGTAATCGTGAAAAATTGCATAAATTAACAAATTATCTGCCAAGGTCTCCATTGAATACGACTTTCCAAGCTCATAAAAGGAAAAAAAAAAAAGGAATAAATTTCTAATAATAAACAAGGACGTCATACATAGGAGCTTAAATGAGCAAAACAATAGAATAGGGATATTTAATGCAAAATCAAACTATAAATTCAAAAACTTACCAACAATAATCATTGAGTGAAGCCCCATCTTATAAAAACCATTTCTAGTCATATGGAATAATTCCATAATGTCACATCCCCATTGCATTCACCATCTTCCCAATTCACGTTGCTTCCAGTTCCTGCACTATAATAAAGTGGTGAAAGCAATGGTCCTTCAAGCCAGCCGTCGGTATAGTTCATGCAGAACAACTCTTCTCCATTTTGCATTAAGCAACTTGATCCCTCATGGTTCAGCAAACCCTCTCCGCCACCACTGGCTTCCCCTTCTTCCTTTGGCAGGAATGCCTCCGCAGCCTCAGCTGCCGCCTTCCGAATATCGATCGGATCGGTTGAGGCCGGTGTCGGCAACTTCCACGCTGAGTCTGCAAAGTTAAGACACGCCTCCTTGCCACGGAGAGCCAATGCAGCCACATCGTGCGCACGTGCCGCCATCTCGGCTGTGGGATAAGTCCCTAGCCATATCCGGGTCTTCTTATTGGGCTCTCGGAGCTCACATACCCATTTGTCCTCGTTCCTTCTCCTAACTCCGTGGTAAACCGGGTGCCGAGTCTCCTTAAATATCTTTCGGCCTGCTCGCTTTTTCGGGCGGGTCGATGCTGGGAGAACAAAATCATTTTCCTGATGGTTCTGGCCCATCGGGGTAGTGGAACTGGATTCTAAAACTTGGGAGGGAAGGAATTCGGTTTCGGTTTCGGTATTCATTCAAGAAGGGTAGATGATCATTCAACCTCAAAGTCGGTAAAATTTTGGATATGGGTGTTTGGGTCTTGACGAGTGATGTTGTGTTTATGGTTTTGAAGTCGTAAAATGAAATCAGGAGTACTTCATATATATACACACGCACACGTAGTTTTCGATTTGAAAGAGACCATGGTTTTTGGATGTTTACATTGTGAAAAGGAAAGCGTAACATATATTATATGACCCTGACGTTTGTTTCATGCTATACTTTTGTTTAGGATGTTAAGGAATTGAGGTAATTCCCACGTGCGTAGCTTTTTTTTTAAGTCAAGGATGTAAGAACATCCTGCGTGCGTGTGGGAACGGCGTATGTTTTGTGATGGTCGACAAAATCTTAGAAAATTTTGGTAGGGTCGGCTACCAGTTGACTCACGTTTACTTATTTGGAGTTTTATAATTTCATTTTAAGGAAACATGATGGTAACATTATGTGTGAACGGAGGTCCACTTTTTGTCCAATTTGGATTATATCTTCTTGGATATTCCAAATTTAAAATTTAAAAGTAGTCTGCATTGAATTATAAAAATAAAATTTCTTGCAAGTATATATATCTTCTACAGTAAATTTCACAGCTTATAAATATATATATATATATATATATATATATAAATCTAGAGAAATTGCTACGTACCTCGTCTTTGATTTTTGTTTTTCAATTGGCATGAAAACATAATAACATGTGTCAAGGAAGCCGTAGCAATATATTTTGCATATCCTATCTATCGTCTTCCTCTTAACCCTTATTAGTTTAAGGGAAAAATACATTTGAAGTAAAACATAAGCCATTTGATCAACATTCAAAATATCTAATAATCCATTTCAGATGTTTGAATGGATTCCTCGTAAATAAAACATGCACAAACCACGTTTCATTGACAAACACACATAAACTAGCAAATACCAATTTAAGACAAAATCCATTATAAAGTTTTTAGGTTTCTATGCAAGAAAGTAAGTGAATAATTTCAAATTTGAGTTATTTTACGAAATAACACCCGTATATATTGAGCTTGTAATGATACCTCGCAATTCAAAAGTTTCTCTACGGCTGAAGAAAAGAGGAATGATTGGTAACATTCAATGTTTTTTTAAGGATGAGAGACTCCTTCTTCAACTTATATGCCATATGCCACTTGCTCCTTTTCACATTGTATACTTCACAGCCACAACTTGGTGAACAATTCAGAAAATGCGGCCCAACTTGTTAAGGACTCCAAACATAAAATTATCTCCGTAGGCTCAATTTTAAAGCCCAGGCCTAAAATAATCGATCAAATGGACATAAAGAAGCCGGCCATCAGGCTTCAAATTTCGGTAAAAGGGTTTCACCGCATCTGGGCCGACCGATTGCTGGCTATTTCATCCGGATGTTCCACTTTTGTAAGTGTGTCTTCCATTTTTCTTTTCCTTTTCCCACAGATTGTTTTATATCATCTTAAACTTTGTCATAATAATTAGTATCCGTTATCAAATGTTAAGGTAGTAATCGAACATGTCCAAGAATCAAATTGGGTCAAACAAATCTGTATTTTATTTGTAATTGACTAACAATTTTAGAATTTGAGCTTCAAGTTCAATCGGTCTTTCTACAAGTGTATGGGCTCAAAGATATAAAAAAGAAAAATCACTTCCAAAATTGCTAATAGGTTTTTATAGACCTGCTTAAGGATTGGTTGAGCTATTTTTATCCTATATGACCTAATTTACTTGAACCATACTTATGCATGAACTTCATGGCTATGATTGATTGAATTTAGCTAGGTCATGCACATACCATTGGTAGGAATTTAGACTAGCTTGAAAGAGCTCAAAACAATTCATAATATATTGAAACAATAAACAATGGGAACCTAGCCCCAAAGCCTAAGTCAGTTAGTTTAAGCCTAAGTGTTGAAATTTTTAAATTATGACAAAGGTCACAAATTAGTTTGATAATTATTACACTAAATAATTGCCAACTACTCCCACTTAACAAATTTAGGACATGGTCTAAACCATTTAATTACCACATGGAAACAGTTAAGCCTAGTTTTGTATAAATATAAGATCAAGGCCTAAACTCTCTCTGACACTTCTCTTACTTCACTTACATATTTCCATACACTTTCCATTTCATGACAACTTACCTGACTTAAACATTGTAGTGGCAATCATGGATAGCCCTAATACCCTTCTTAGCCCATTCTTCTCTATTTTACAGATTTGAAGCCCATTATGAAGATCAAGGAGCAACACAATTAAACTTATAATGAAGTTTGAACTTGATCCTAACTTGTTAAACTAATTTTTTAAAGCTTCATTGTGCTGTAGATCTTATTAAGTCAATATATGTTATAGTTTAAACTTTATTTGGTAGGTTACAAGAGTAGCTCATAACATTTTAGTCAAACTTAAGTATATCAAGCCATGCTCAGGCGACTTTTCTACAATTCTTGTGCAAACTAAGCAAGTGGATTAAATGAGTAATTGGTAGAAGAGGCAAACAATCTCCTCTTTAGAGCAGAAAACTTGTTCTTATTTCTATCAAATATATACACTTAGAATAAAAAATATTTCCATTTCATGTTTTTCTTATAACAAAACCTAGAAAATAATTCTATGGAATGACACTCTTAATTCATTTTTTATTATTAGTTTTTGTTATGGTAGGTGTATAATTAAACAATAATTCAACTTATTAAACTGCAAACAGCCCCCTTATTAGAGGTGTGTAAGTGGGTTAAACGGATTAACCTGACTCAGCTCGGCCCACTTTGGCTAGTGAGTTAAATAGACTAATCAATTTTGGCCCATTTTATAAATGGGCTAGAATTTAAATAGCTCAACCTAGTCCACTTTAACTCGCATGTTAAATGAGTCAACCTATTAATTTTTTTAACATAATTAATAAATATTATATATTATTATTATGGGATTTTTCCTATAGTAAATTTGCTTATTGGACTTTAGATGAGGGAGTCACTCACGTTAAGGCTATGAATAAATCCAAACATCCGAAGCAAATCTAAATTAGTGTAAAACACTTGCAAAATGTAAAATAATATTCCAGTTTCCACATTCTTCCGAATTTCGATCTCAAAGTCGAAGTACTTACCTTAGCGTGAATACGTAAGTCGTGGTGGACTAATGATTTTTCTATGTGGAATATTATGTTATGTTCAATCCTCCTTAGTCCTTGGTGCAGCATGCAATGCAATGACAAATTGACAATAATAATAAATATATAAATAAATAAACAAATAAATAAAATCATATTATTTTTTAGTGTTACATAGATTCAAAATTTTTCAATAACCATATAAGTAAAAATCCATTGCAAAATAAGCTTAGAGAAATATGAAGCACACATTAATAAGAACATCTAAAGTCAATTGCACAAGTTATAGTTATACAGATAAGGACAAGTTAGCTAGCTTGTCTATTATCCAAATCCTTACAACATAGTTTTCTTCGACTAAAACAAGGCAAGAGAATTTGTTCAAATCAAGCATAAGACCATTTTAGATTCAACCATTGAAAAATTGGCCTCATCAACCTTTTTTAAAACTAGCATGTTACTTAAGTTTAAATAACCACAGAATAACCCTCAACCAAAAACATATCCAAAACCAAATATGACAAAACTCCAAAATAATTAATCATTCTTCATCCATATTTGAATCCTTCCTTAACAATGTTGTTTCTTTCGTTTTTCACCTTCATTTACAATTCACTAGATAGCACATAATTAGATGGAAATATTAGAAAAAAAATCATAAATCAAGATTACATTTCATTCAAATGAAAAACTACCTTCCTAATTAAATTGTCGCAACCAATTGTGTGTGCAAACTAAAGCTTCCATATTTTTAAGAATCATGGTACTACAATACTTGATAAGAATACAAGTACCAATACTAAAAGCAGATTCAAAAGCAACAATGGTAATTGGAATACTAAGAACATCGGAAGCCATTATGTATAAATCTGAATACTTTTGACGTTGAGTTTTCCAATATGCTAACACATCAAATTCTAAATAAAAAGTCATATCCATTATCGGTTTTTCCAAATAGAGATCTAAGGAAGACTTACTAGTAGTATATACCTCAACTTAGCAATACTCTTGCATCATTAAGAAAAAAAAAGTAATTATCATTGACCATTAAGAATGCGTTTCAACATTATTAAAAAATATATAAATAAATGAATAAATTAGTTAAACTTACATCAAGTGTAGCGAAGTCAATACCTAAACATTTTTAGAGTCCTAGGTTCCTTGCATGTCCTTTCTCTTTATCTCTATATGCAAGTGTTTTAGAAGATCTAACTTGAGAAGTATTGTATATTGTATTTCTTCCCTTACTATTGTTAGACTCTTCAAAGAGTCTATACAACTTAGTCTTTATTTTATCCAACTTCTCTTCACAGCTAAGGGAATCAATCTTATTAAAGCAGAACTTCAAAAAATTGAACTTCATCCGAGGACCAAAAACTGCTCCAAGTGCAAGGATAATGCTATATTCCGTCTAATATTTATCAAATTTTTGCTTCATCTTAATAGATATATCTCTTATAACAAAATCTTCACTTGTTAAGTTCTCATTCAATAAATAATTTAATCTCCACACTTACAAAGAATATAGATTTGAAGTTAAGTAAAAGGACCCAAACATTAAATTCGTAATGGTGCATAAAGGACAAAGAAATTTGCACAATTTTTGTGCTCTTTCCCACTCCTCCATTGATAGACAATATTAATTAGAATCATTCAATTGAAAATAGGAAAAAGTACGTTGATACTTTAAAGCATTCTCAAGCATAAGATAAGTTGAGTTCCATCTACTTGCTATGTCCAAACACAAACCAATACCAATATCAATATTACCGACTTCATTGACAAACTTCCAAAATTGTTTCATTTGACTTTCGAATCCCTTTATATACTTCACACTCTTTCTTATCTTATGTAAAGTTTCAGTAGCTACTATCAAGCTATCCTTAATAAATAGGTAAGGAATGTGAGTACAACATCTAACATGAAAAAATTCACCACGATACAACAAACAACCTTGTAAATGAAGTTGATCTTTCAAAAAATCTTTCATGCAATCATTAGCAAATGCATTGTCTAAGGTAAGAGAGAAAACTTTCCTATTAATGCCCTAATCTTCCAAAAAATCAAACATTTTCTTTGATAATTCAAATCTCAAGAGAGGAGATTTGGAGGGGGGGAGGGTGTGTAACAAAAGGAAGGAATTTTATTATTTAGCTTCCAATTTTCATCTACAAAATAAACAGTTAAACACATGTAACCTTCATTAGTGCAAGCTATCCACAAGTTCGAGGTCAAACATATTTTATTAGGAATTTTTTCCAAAACATTTTTCAACTTCTCCTTTTCGGTTAAGTACAATCTCCACACATTAGATGTGGCTGTTTTCCTAAAGATAGGCATATAATCAGGATTGAAATGCTTTATAAGTTGTATAATCCTCTTATATTCAATAAATGAAAAAGGAAGATTGTGTTCAATTATTGCTATTGACAAAATTTTACGAGCAACTTTATAGTACACTTTTCTTGACTTTAATTTCCAAATTGATCAATAATCATTTTGCTCACATCATGATACTTAGGAAGCAGATGACACTTTTCTATATGTCGAATTAAAGTAGACGTCCTATACTTAAACCTACCAACAACATATTCATTCTTACATCCATTACATCTAGCCCTTTTTTCTATTATCTTTTTCTTTTCCTATCTTTATAAATGTTTTCCAAACAGGAGAAGTATTTGCTTTAACTCTCTTATCTTGAGGTTCTTTAGACTCTTAAGATGTTTTAGTAGTAGCATTAGATAGCATTTCCATATGCTTCTTACTCATCATCCATAATGATATATTGGATAGTTATATTATTGTTAGTATCAGTAATTTGATCCATTATATAAATGAAACACACAAGAGAAAGTAATAATTAATATAATGAAAATATAGAGTAAAATATAAAAACATAACAACTATGAAAATAATTATTTTTTTAACACTTTTATATCTATACGTTAGATTCTAAGGGTTCTCTTTATGAGCAATTTACCACCACTATCGAGTAATTTTTAAATAAATATTCTTGAGAATAATATATATATATATATTCATCTTCTCTAGAAGTTTGGATTAAACTATAACATGCCTCATTACCCATGAAGAACTCTTAGAATTTGAGAACTTAATCTTTGGAAAGACATGGCAACATCATTACTTGTATGAAAAAAATTGCAATATTGGTGGTTCTAGGAAATACTCAAACACAAGATAAGGTTATAAATTTATAATCCTTAATAAGCGTGGATATATGATAGTGTGTAATTGTTCATTTCTAAAACTTAATTATTGCTTCTTATGTATGTAAAATTACAATTTACTCATACAATGATATTAGTAATGTAGGATAACAAAACTATAAAAAAAAAATTAATAATTTAGTCTCACATTTGTAAGGGATGAGAACCTATATTTTAGATAAAAATAATCTATGAATGTTGAACAAACTAACATTAAAGGTATATTTGTTTTATTCATTATCGATAGCAACACATAAAATGTTACCACTCAATAAGAATTTATCACGATTCATATGAAATTAATTTTAAAATTTTCACTATATTCAATTTCATTTTACATATTAATTTTTAATTTTGTTTTTTAATAAATAATAAACTTTTTTAAGATTTTCAATCATGACCTACTATGGATGGATGGGTCCATGGTTTTTCTAAGAGATGGACCTCCTAAATGGAGGGAAAGGAGGGAAGCCTACATTATTCCGTAATGGATTGATTTTACTTTTACCATGTAGGGTGATTTGGTAAATACTTGTAAGATTGAAATGTCCACACTGAAAAAATTCTAATTCTCGAATTCTTTTCATATGTGGAGCAAACTTATGTCTATTTAAAACCTATTTGATGAGCATTGTATAAAGGGTGAATCAAATTATTGATTAAATGTGAATTTAAGTTAGAGTTTGATACTATATCACTTTGTGACTTTGTAATTTTAATGCTTACTAAACCATAGAAGGGAATTATTGAAGAACATCACATCTTAGCCAAACATAGCATTGGTAGACAGAAATTGAAGCCTTCATGCATGTATCTATCACTTATATTATATATCTACAAAGTAAAGTAGCAATATGGTTATGTGTATTTTTAGTTATTGAAGCGTGAAAACATGTGGTTTTATTTATCAACTACTAGAGTGGATTATCTGTATCAATCCATCTGTTTAATGAAAGATGAAAATATTCTTTAGCCAGAAAAATATAAATTGGGATACAATGAACATTCGTATGCATAGATGGATTTGTACAAAATAAGAACAACATTCAAATGTCAACTAGCCAAAACCAATATCAGCAATCATCTATTAAGCATCAACAACATAGATGGATATCGTAAGCAACATATATCAACAGTGTAGCTAACATAACTTCAATTATAAACAGCAAACATCAATGGTGTTACTAATTAGAACATATACATTTGATTATATAGATAGATAGCGAAAGAGAGTGAGAGAGACAGAGAGAGAGGTGCTTAGAATTACGACCGGTGATGAGGAAGCTCGAATGTTGTACCGATTGCTGTGCCTATGAAGTGGGAATTACGACTAGGAAGTTTGATTGTTTGTTTAATGGCTGCTACGATTATGAAGTGGAATTTATGGTGTCTATTCGACTATTCTAATTGTCGATGCGTAAGAGAGTCGAGTGAGATAAGATGAGACTCGAGTGACTATCTGACTGAGTTCATGAGTGACGATGAAGGATGAATGATGATGGGTTGATGTTGATAGATGAGTGGGACTGTGGGAGATATAAATAGATTGGAAAAAGTGAGATGAGAGAAGAAGGGGGACTTAGGGAACTTAGGGTTAGGGTTCTTAAAACAAAACGATAAAGAAAAGAAACTAACGGAGCCGTGCATAAGTCCAGTGCCAATGGTGATCCGATCTCCCATTTGCGATTTCGGATTTACAGATGCTTCATTTTCTTTTTTTTTTTTATCCAAAGTGAGCTAACTTGACCTATCACAAGTTAACCACGTTAACCCTTTCTAGCTTATCACAGGTTGACCTGTAAATCAAAATCCGTTTACATATCTTTACCTCTTATAAGATAATTATATATATATATATATATATTTTGAGAAAATGGTACATTTAGGGGAATTTATTCATAAATTTATAATACATGATGATTAATGGGTAAAGCCATGTTAGTTAACGTTGATTCTTTAGATTTGTAATGGCATCTAAATTATTAACTAAAAATTTTTTTTTTTTTTTTAATGATGGAAGGATATAACCATATTCTAACCAACTATCTTTGGGCATATGAACCATTTTACAAGGTTCATGTACTTTATAAGAATAATTTGTGCTATGTAGATAATATTACAAAATGCCCTTAATAAAATTTAAACTTAAAACCTCGTATAAGTTGTTATGAGTATATTTTAGACTTTAACCATAAGGTCAACTCTTTGGAAGATTTAAACCGAGAGTTTTAACTACTTTGGTGGATTTGAAATTAAATTCAATAAGCTAGTATCTTCATATGTTTCTTAACAATTCATCAGGTCCCTTTTCTTTGCTGGGTTTCCAGATTCTCTCCTTAAGCCCATCGTTGCTATGACTTATATATATGCAATTGATTTCAACCGTCAATAGCCACCCTTGGTGAATTTCACCGGGATTATTAACCATCTGTCTCTTTTGAATACTCATTGATAACCCATAATCAAAGACGTGATCTACCGAAGTCCTTATAACTCAGTAATACATACGAATATTAATCTCATAATAGGACGGAGCGGGTTTAATTTTCCTTTAATTGTTGTAATTATAGTTGAAAAAAAAAAATAAAAGAAAAAGAAAAGGTACAATGGGGTCTTCTGGCACTTGCAATAATATTCCATTCACACATTTGATTCCTTCAATGCAATTTTTACTGATTCTTATCACTTTTCATGATAATAAAATAATTTGCTAAAAATGCCCTTTCTTCCTCTCTCTATATTTCATAAAACAACCCTCGTTTGCCGAGTGTGTTCTACACACTATGTCCACATGATATATCTTGTGAATCCACGTATTTCTTAAAAAAAAAATTGTAGAGGGTTGGAATGTAATGGAAGAGAGGTCGTTATAGTGCTTGTGGAAATGTTGGGTGCAGCTCAATGTACTTATATTATATCTCATAATTAAGTTATAAATGAGCTATCAATTCCCTTTATCTTTTTAATGTGGTAATATAGCACCATAAAGCACATATGCAAAATGATATCACAAGCATAAAATGTTTAATAAATTACAATGATTGTCCAACAACTGAAATCCTCAAAAGTAGTGCTCATGCTAATAAAAATTTATTCCTTAAGCAAATAAAGACATTCCCTCTAAGTGATCCCACGTATAAGCTGAGGGGATAGAACTTAACTAATAAAAGGATAAAAGATAAGCCTAGAATAAATGCAACTAAAATCAGTATTTAACTTGTTGCATGGTTAAGGAAAATTAATCCCGATTCGTCTCTTGTCGGTCTTTACTTTCATATAATGATTAATATGCAGATTTCATAGGGGTAGTGGCCCAACCTGATCCAAGCAGGAGCATGAAACTGAGGTGGGCCAGGTAGATTCGGGAACGAAATCGCGTTGCACTAGCCCACTGCGAGCAAACGCATGACAACACCAAACATGAAAGGCCATAGGTTGGCCCAATGGCCACCACTGACAAGAGCCTAATATGTGATGAAGTTGAGCCTGAAGGAGTTCTTCGGATTGCAGTCGTGTGTCATGTATATAGCTCATAATATAAGCCCATTTTTTAAATTTGTTTATCTCAATAAATCTGCGTGTTTATTAATCATTCTCCTATTTTCCCTTTTTACCTAAGCACATCGAATGAATTCAGAATTATTGTTTTTCTCTTATTGGGGGTAAAATATCATTCTTGTAAACGAAATTACGTTGGGTAGACTACTAATTAAGAGCTTAACTAAGTGTTAAAAAAATCATCGGGACATTTCTAAAAACGCTTCATAATGATGATCAAATAATACGCAAAATGAACTGAAAGACCAAATTGACACACGTTATTTGAACAAAGTAAACCTCTTTGGAATAAACATGATTCCGCTATGAGTGAGTAATCTCCGATCTCTTGTGTCTTACGATCAATAAAGTTTTTTTGAAAATTCAAAAATTAAACAAAAGCTTAAATACTTCAATTGAATAAATACCCTGAAGTTTTTCTTCCCCACCCCCCATAAAGCACATGCATTATTTCACATCATTTCATTACACCCACCTAGATTGGATGAGCAGACACCTATATTAGTGTCAAGAGCGTCAATTCAAACAAAAAGCATGACAATGCTTGACAGGTTTTGCAAAAATCCGTTATAAGAGCAGCCACTAACATAGGTGTCTAAATCGAAACCGAAAATCAAAGTTTATGGGACTACTAGTTTCAAGCCAATATGGCTAACCAAATTTGTAAAATACGAAATTATTGAAAAATGTGAGCCATTTTATTAATTAATTAAAAAATCAATCATGAGAAGAAATTAAATAAGACAAGTCAAGCATATTAACATAACATAGCTATCAATAACAATATATAAAAAACTAAACATAACATAAATCATGATAAAACATCGTTTGATACATGCTATAAATAATATGATTATGAAATAACTTGGGTATTAATAAAACTATACGTATTACTTTATGAAATAACATATGATACATTATTACAACGCATGATGTAATCTATATCATATGGATAATAGCTATAGTTATGATAATAACATAAAGAAACACAAATTGATTAACATGTTAATATACATCATATTTTGTTAAATCTTCTTTCACCTAGAATATATCATTATTGAACCAATTATTAGATGAAACAAATTATTTTACATTCTTAAAATCCTATAACTTGCTTATTAATATGTCTATATACAAATGATTTGAAATAACGATATATTATAAACATGATTACGACATATGATACATCATTACTTATAATAATATTATATAATCCGATTTCGATAGTATATTTTACTTCTATTGTGACATTCATTTAAATAATTTATGATACCATACAAGCAAACATGGAGCATTAATATACAACTTATAGTATAGGTATAATATGATATATTAGTACTTTACAACTACATTAATGTCAAATGCTTTAATCACGACTTACCTATTTTGTAATGTACGAATTATTCGAATGAATGAAAATAGGCTAGGTCATAACATAATTTATAGTGGCAACAAGATTAATTAATTACAATTATGACATATTAAAATGCATAATATATTGTAATCACTTCTATTCAATCATATTTGTTACAATTAAATTTTAAATTTTACCATTTATAGTTTTACAGTTGAGATGTTTATATGTACAAGTTTCATAATGACTAGTGGAAACTAAACATACTTATAGAGATGTAACAACATATAACATATTTTTCTATAATAACATTGGGTAAGTACATTGAAGTAATTGTTGCGCTTAAATAACTTATATGATATAGAAGAACTATATAATCTAATAATATGACAAAATATATCACAAAGTGTCATCAACATTATAATATTAACATAATAGTAAATTTTATAATGTATATATGTATACATAATGTGATTTATTAATTAATAACTACTATCCTTTTAGGTCAATATAGACAAAAGATGTATTTTACTGATGTGAAAGAATGAAATTAGAAAAGAAAAAAGTACAATGGCATTAAAATTCTACGAATTATTATAATAAATACATTTAATATGATTAAACTTAATAATTGTATGACATTTTACAGTAATATAATACAAAACTAGAAAATTTTTAGTCCATAGAAATCACATGCTATTATTACAATATACTTATATAACTTAAGAAATAAATTACTATACAAAAGCACAATCATTTTACTATAATTACAATTTACTGGAGTATGCTACAGACACCTTTAATGGCCTTAATTACAATCCATTACCAAAATTGAGAAATTCTATTATTAAAAATACTCAATTATAAATCATTAGGGGTAAGCGAGTAACCTTGTTTTATAGGGTACGCATCCAAACCCTACTTGACTAGTTAGATTCTAGGTGAGCATTTAAAGTCACAGTGTAAGATACAGGTATAAGGTTAAGATACCTTATATTTACTTTAGAACTTGTATTGTGAAGTATATAAGGTACAGGTTTCATGATACCTTATACCTACCTAATAATAATAATTAAATTAAATTAATAAATAAAAAAGAATACCATTTCATTTGTATGAACTTAAAAAAAAAAAAAAAAAAACTTTTCTTTTTAGTCTTTTCTTTATTGCATTTTCTTGTCACTAAATATGTTGAAAATTCATCTTAACTCAATCTAACCAATATAGTTATGTATAGGTTATATTCAAATTTTTATCATAATTTAGCCTAATATTGCTAAATAACATACCCCGGTTTATAATTTAAGTTACTTTACTACTAAAATTCATAGTAAATACCTTAGCTTACCAAATAATTCTCCAAAAATTTCTATAGACTACTAAAAATATGGGGAATTCATCAACATATGGTTTCATGCTATTGGGTTTATCGCCTATACACAAGTAATTATGTTTTTATCCCTAAATTATGTTTAATCAAACAAATATTATCATTTTATACAAAATTATTTCTAACATGTCCTAACATTATTATAAATCTCCAAAAATGAGTAGTTATCAATTTCATCAATTTATTTTGAAAAAATCAATTTATTTCACAATTTACCCTATTTCTAGCTATTTTTAAGGTCAAAAGTTACAATAAATATTAAACATACTTAAATTAAAAATCATGCTACATAGCAATTAACTATATATAACATGTATTTTACAAAAAAAAAAAAATTCACTTCAAAACAACATCATTTAGTATATTTATTTTGGATTTGAAGTTTTAGATGAACAATAACTTGTTTAAGCAAGTATATAAAATATTCAAAATTTTACAAAAATAAAAACACATCATGAAAGTATATCTGAAATAACCTAAAAATAATTTTTTTCATAATTTTATAAATTAATTTAGTATTTTTTGAAATTTAAGGAAAAACAAGGTAGAAAATTAGACTATGTGTTCATCGAAACTTTGCCCACTGTTGGACGGTGGGAGTGTGTTAAACCAATGTCGCATGGGATGGGTTGCTAGGGGCAAATGGGGTTCAATGATAGATGACCTAAGGGTTGGGGAACCATGCTGGGGTAGTAGGTTGCTCTATTTTTCTATTTAATTTCCTAAAATTTCATACGAAATTTCCTTTAAGTGTTCTTGGATCCTAAATGTGTAAAATGGTGTTTAGAGTCCTTTATATATTATGTTAGATTGTTTGAGACTTTTCTTCAATTTTTAAGAATTTTTTTTCTTACTTTTCTTCATAATTTTCCAAGTAGGAAGTGTATATTTCTCTTTAATTTTTTTTGTGATTCATCACTTTGTTGTTTCTTGAAGTGCTACGGTTAATCCTAGTAATTCCCAATCATTTTGGATAGGTTTTGATTATTTTTGAGTTATTTATTGCTATTTTATATATATTATGTTAATATTTAGTTATTTTATTAATATACGTATATATATCCTATGTAATTAATACATATAATGTGTAAACATACTCATATAATTATGTTTTTATCATATCTTTTATTTTTAATATATATTTTCTGTTAAATTTTTACAAATTTATTGCTTATTATATATAATTATATAATTTACGGTATAATTATTATATATACCGGATATACTCATAAAAATATATGTATATTTGTATAGTATATTATGCTATATTATTTCTTTTTATAACTTAATTAACTTATCTCTAAATTCTTTTGCATTCAATTTTAGGGGTTCCGATGAGTTTTACACTATATTATAATATTACATTTCTAAGGTTAAAATTAGGATTTTATATCATTATTCTTATAATTTAACTTCACTAACTTTATAAACCTCACAAATTTAACTATTTTAGAGTTGAATTGAATCCTAATACTATAGATGACTTCATGAATCGTTAAAGTCGAGTAAGACAAAAATTTAATAAATTATAAATTTGAATATATTGTAAGTAGTAAAAACCTTAGAAAAATCTATCGAAATATAAATTGCGTACAAAAATCTTAAATCTAATATACATGCAAATACTCGAGATCGAACCCAAACTTGATCAAAACTCTAAAACTATAATTTTAAACTTATAAAATGAATAAATATCACTTAATAGTGATATAATCGAAGTCGATGACAATTATCGACTAAATCGCGTAATCGTATAAAACTTTTAACGAAAACGTTAAAATAACTCGTAAAAATTATAATCATAACAGGTGCTAATTAAATTGATAAATTTTCATAAAATCCCAAAATTAATTTATAAATGTTATTTTTATGATTAGAAAAATTATATATATTTATTTTTTTATTTTTCTTTTTGCTTCCCTTTTCTTTCTTTTTCTTTTCTTTTTCTTCTTCCTATTTTTCTCCTTTATTCCACGTGATTTTCCAGCTACAAATTCAACTGCCCATGTACCTTTTTATCTTGTACACGTGTCACATAATTAAGGGATAATAAAAGAATATGTCTTGTCTAATTTGGTGAAGAGATTAGGTTAGATTTTTTTTGCTTTTTTATTTGTTTTTACTTAAATTTATTACATGTCTAGAGCTAGATTAAAATCAGAAGAAAAAAAAAAGAAAAAAGAAAAAGAGAACCAAACCAAAGAAAAACAAAAAGAAAACCAAAAACAAGAAGAAAACTAAGAAGAAGAAGAAGAGGAAAATATCAATTCAAATAAAAACAAAAAAAAAAATTAGGTAAGTATATGTGTAATTTATTTGTACATATATATATTATATAGTATGTGTATGCATATACCAAGTANAAAAAAAAAAAAAAAAAACTTTTCTTTTTAGTCTTTTCTTTATTGCATTTTCTTGTCACTAAATATGTTGAAAATTCATCTTAACTCAATCTAACCAATATAGTTATGTATAGGTTATATTCAAATTTTTATCATAATTTAGCCTAATATTGCTAAATAACATACCCCGGTTTATAATTTAAGTTACTTTACTACTAAAATTCATAGTAAATACCTTAGCTTACCAAATAATTCTCCAAAAATTTCTATAGACTACTAAAAATATGGGGAATTCATCAACATATGGTTTCATGCTATTGGGTTTATCGCCTATACACAAGTAATTATGTTTTTATCCCTAAATTATGTTTAATCAAACAAATATTATCATTTTATACAAAATTATTTCTAACATGTCCTAACATTATTATAAATCTCCAAAAATGAGTAGTTATCAATTTCATCAATTTATTTTGAAAAAATCAATTTATTTCACAATTTACCCTATTTCTAGCTATTTTTAAGGTCAAAAGTTACAATAAATATTAAACATACTTAAATTAAAAATCATGCTACATAGCAATTAACTATATATAACATGTATTTTACAAAAAAAAAAAAATTCACTTCAAAACAACATCATTTAGTATATTTATTTTGGATTTGAAGTTTTAGATGAACAATAACTTGTTTAAGCAAGTATATAAAATATTCAAAATTTTACAAAAATAAAAACACATCATGAAAGTATATCTGAAATAACCTAAAAATAATTTTTTTCATAATTTTATAAATTAATTTAGTATTTTTTGAAATTTAAGGAAAAACAAGGTAGAAAATTAGACTATGTGTTCATCGAAACTTTGCCCACTGTTGGACGGTGGGAGTGTGTTAAACCAATGTCGCATGGGATGGGTTGCTAGGGGCAAATGGGGTTCAATGATAGATGACCTAAGGGTTGGGGAACCATGCTGGGGTAGTAGGTTGCTCTATTTTTCTATTTAATTTCCTAAAATTTCATACGAAATTTCCTTTAAGTGTTCTTGGATCCTAAATGTGTAAAATGGTGTTTAGAGTCCTTTATATATTATGTTAGATTGTTTGAGACTTTTCTTCAATTTTTAAGAATTTTTTTTCTTACTTTTCTTCATAATTTTCCAAGTAGGAAGTGTATATTTCTCTTTAATTTTTTTTGTGATTCATCACTTTGTTGTTTCTTGAAGTGCTACGGTTAATCCTAGTAATTCCCAATCATTTTGGATAGGTTTTGATTATTTTTGAGTTATTTATTGCTATTTTATATATATTATGTTAATATTTAGTTATTTTATTAATATACGTATATATATCCTATGTAATTAATACATATAATGTGTAAACATACTCATATAATTATGTTTTTATCATATCTTTTATTTTTAATATATATTTTCTGTTAAATTTTTACAAATTTATTGCTTATTATATATAATTATATAATTTACGGTATAATTATTATATATACCGGATATACTCATAAAAATATATGTATATTTGTATAGTATATTATGCTATATTATTTCTTTTTATAACTTAATTAACTTATCTCTAAATTCTTTTGCATTCAATTTTAGGGGTTCCGATGAGTTTTACACTATATTATAATATTACATTTCTAAGGTTAAAATTAGGATTTTATATCATTATTCTTATAATTTAACTTCACTAACTTTATAAACCTCACAAATTTAACTATTTTAGAGTTGAATTGAATCCTAATACTATAGATGACTTCATGAATCGTTAAAGTCGAGTAAGACAAAAATTTAATAAATTATAAATTTGAATATATTGTAAGTAGTAAAAACCTTAGAAAAATCTATCGAAATATAAATTGCGTACAAAAATCTTAAATCTAATATACATGCAAATACTCGAGATCGAACCCAAACTTGATCAAAACTCTAAAACTATAATTTTAAACTTATAAAATGAATAAATATCACTTAATAGTGATATAATCGAAGTCGATGACAATTATCGACTAAATCGCGTAATCGTATAAAACTTTTAACGAAAACGTTAAAATAACTCGTAAAAATTATAATCATAACAGGTGCTAATTAAATTGATAAATTTTCATAAAATCCCAAAATTAATTTATAAATGTTATTTTTATGATTAGAAAAATTATATATATTTATTTTTTTATTTTTCTTTTTGCTTCCCTTTTCTTTCTTTTTCTTTTCTTTTTCTTCTTCCTATTTTTCTCCTTTATTCCACGTGATTTTCCAGCTACAAATTCAACTGCCCATGTACCTTTTTATCTTGTACACGTGTCACATAATTAAGGGATAATAAAAGAATATGTCTTGTCTAATTTGGTGAAGAGATTAGGTTAGATTTTTTTTGCTTTTTTATTTGTTTTTACTTAAATTTATTACATGTCTAGAGCTAGATTAAAATCAGAAGAAAAAAAAAAGAAAAAAGAAAAAGAGAACCAAACCAAAGAAAAACAAAAAGAAAACCAAAAACAAGAAGAAAACTAAGAAGAAGAAGAAGAGGAAAATATCAATTCAAATAAAAACAAAAAAAAAAATTAGGTAAGTATATGTGTAATTTATTTGTACATATATATATTATATAGTATGTGTATGCATATACCAAGTATTTTGTTATATATTATATGTACATATATGTATACATAAGTAGATAAAAATATATATGTATCTCTTCAATTTTTGTGTAAATATATGTATGTGGACATGTATATATACATTATTATGTAGAATATACAGTATATATATGTATGTATAAATAAGAATATATATGGTATGTATTTTGTATTTTTACTATTTTGGGTATTGATATATATGTGTGTGTATACGTAAACTTATATGAGTATATATGTACATAATATTTATTTAATTATATGATATATATAAGTGTAAGTATACGTATATCATATATATATATACATGTGTTTCGTATTTTTATATTTATGTACACATGTAAGCTATTTTTCTTATATATGTGTATATATATATATATATATGTGTGTGTGTGTGTGTGTGGTGTGAATGTGTGTACATGTATATATAAACCTAGTCTTTATTATATATATATATATGTATGTGTGTGTATGTGTACAAGTATAATTGTAGGTATATGTATGTATATTTATATCTAGTATTTTCACTTTACAAGAATTTATATATATATATTTATACAAGTATTTGGGCTGGACATTGTATATATGTATAATAATATTAGTTGTATTTCATATTTTATACATATATATATAATACAACCATATAAGTGTATATGTATATAAAATACAAATACATCCATATTATACTTATACGTATAGTATATAATATATAATTAAAGTCAAAATAATTTCATACATAAAGTATAGTGTACATTAAATAGTATATATATAATATACAATAATATTTACTAAATAAAATAAGTTAATAAATATGTTTATATATACAAGAGTATCGTAAATTAGGAAAAATAATTACTAATTAAGTAAATTAGAAAAATTAGTCAAATATAGTAATAAGTATTTAATTATATATGTATATTGTAAAATACTAGAAAATAATAAATTAGAGAAGAAAGAATAATAATAAAAAATTAAAATAAAATTTTTTTAATATGTTTAAAATCTCAAAAATAGGTAGAAATAAATAATTAGGGTAAAATAAGCTTAAAATAATAAAATTATCACTTAGACAATTTAAGTAATTATTAAATCATAAATATACTAAGAAAAAGTTTAAATTAATATTTTATAATTTTTTAAATTTAAATAATAAATTTGCTGATATTTTTACATCATTGTCCAAACTACGAGTCACAACATTTAAAACGGACCTCATTACGAGAAAGTATGCTCGAAAACGATTGAAATGGACTATTTCATAACGATTCTAGCTAAATCGAAAAAGTTATACGCGATTGAATAAAAAACTCAAATTGACAATTTCATGTAAATCAATAACTAAGTTAAGTAAACAATATAAATTGCAATACTAGTTAGTTTTTAAGCCTTGAACTTACTATTTTCTATATTCCTTATTATTAGGTAATCACGACTTTGATCCTGATTTGCCATCAGATTACTATAATCCTTAAGTGGAGTATGCCTAAGTGAGTACTCTCGATAACTCTATACTTATTTTGTGCTTATAGTTGGTACACATGAATTAAATATTAATAACTTGATGTATGTAACTAATATTGATTGATTACTGTACAAAATACTGTTAAATGTGATGGTTGAAGATTTGGTTATATGACTAATTGTTGATAATGTTTAACTACCTTATAAATTGATTTAATTATATTCAACTCAACTAAAATTAAATAGATCGTACATAGAGTACGAACATTGCATATAATGTTTCGGCCGTCGCTTCATGCGATTGTTAATGAAGGGCTTTGGAGGGATGGATTGACTTATGATTTTATTAGTACAATGTAGGAGTATTGATACAACGAGACCCTACCCTTTACTTGCGGGTTTTACTGGCATTGGAGATGCTAACCATGGGTGGTTGGAGGTCGCGTTTAGAGACCATCGCTATAAGGTGTAAGTGTAAACTGCGGGGGACACCTCACCGTTAGGCTTGGATATTTGTGTATTATTAACTGTTGGAAATAGAAACTTGTTTCATGAAATAAAAAATTTCTACATATATTTATATATAGTTAAAACCCAGGTACTAGAGCCCGGTTATGATTGGTGCCGATATATTTCCAACCCTTACTTCGGAGAGCATTAAATATGATGTTGTATGCAGCATCGGTCAACTGTATATATACTGTTTGGCATACTACTTGTTCATGCATTCATATATTTGTTAATAAACTATTTAATAACCTGCTTGTTAATATAGTATAAGGGATAACTCCCTAAGCTCTTGTGGCTTACTCTCTAATGGTTTTCTTTTGTAGGTTGTTAGATAATCAGGCATGGGCTAAGAGCCGAATGTTGAGTATCAATGTCAAGGTGCTTAAAAGTTAGAATCTGAGAATAGATTGTGTAAACGGTTTGAAATATTACATATAATTATTAATACTATAGTCAAATTTTGTAACTTTCGTAATTTTGGGTTTTAAAACTTTACTACCTAATCTTATCGTTTGTTAGGGGATACTGATTCTCTGCGATTTTGATGGACTGTAGCTTATTGGATATCGATAGTTATATATATGTTGTAGTAAATTAATTAAATTAAGAAGAAAAAAAACTTTAATAACTAATTGTTTAGAATCTTACTAAGCATTCTTTAGGGTCATGACAAACTCACTTCAACTAATTTTTCGAATCTAATCATAAATTTTGAGCTCAATCAGATTAGTTTTTCTAAATGGCCCTAAATTGGGGTATGATTACTCTAAATACGATTTTAGGGGCTCACACACATAGTGATAATTTGTTATGATCAGAATTCACTAAAATATGGTGGTAAACATTCTTGCAAATCACAATCTACACTAAACATAGAAAGGAATTTCTACCTATGAATAAGGAAAGGATCATGTAATATGCGCACTTTCTATACAAATTTCTTATAATAGAATTTTACAATATCCTTCAAAGACATAACAACATATAATTATATCTTCTTAAAAAAGTGTTAGAGTAACTAAATTGCAATGAAAGTAACTCATACAACCCAATAAAGACAAACATACAATTACAAAGCACTAACTATAACAATATAATTGTTAAAATAAGAGCAGTAAATAACACATATTGTATAATAGTTGATAATAAATAAAATTGGCAATGATAATAAAATCATAATATACTTGGTATATGGGAGTAATTTGTTTCACAAAATACAATTAACAAAATGGGAACAAAATGGGAATGGATGTATTAGTCTATTATAGTCAAGATTTATCAAAATATGCTACAAAGAATCCTACCAACTATAAATTGCAACCAAACTTTGAGAAGAGATTTATTAAAGAATCATATAATTAAATCACATATACACCTTTATTTTACAAAATTTTCCTTATTAACTATTGAAACAAACCACATAATAGTAATATTATTAATTGATTACACTGTAATAACAAAAACAAACATATACATATATATTATAATAAATATGATAATTATTTTACTAGATATTACACATAAACAAATTGCAATATAGAATACCTAAAGATATTCATAAATAGAGAAATTTATTAAACCTACAAAATTTATATAAAAAAATTCACATAATTGATACAATCTTATGAATAAATGCTTAATATAATCATACAACTTAATTAATAAAGTATAATAACAAACACAATTGAGTAAGAATATAGACAACACATTCTGTTATATAAATAAAATAAAATGTGATTCAATAATTCACAATGTTCAAGGAAAAAAAAAAGAAATAACATAAAATAAATCAAATAATGATAAAAAAAAAAAAACGCAAAGGAAGGCCACAAGTAGATACAGTTGTACTTAAATGATTAATGATCAGAGAACTAATCCATATAACAATTTGTAATATAAAATATTTTTTCTATTCTAAATAGCACACTATTACATTGAAGCACCTAAAAAAATTAAAACATAAATAAAACTTTAGCTAAAAGATAATTAACCATTAAAACTCATAATAAACAAACACTTGCATATAACTTATAAAACATATGAAGAAATTAAATAACAAGATTACTTAGAAAACTTAGAACAATACACAACAATCAACATGTATACCTTTTCTTTTATATATATATATATATATTACGATGTTATAACATTACATATTGTATTTGCAAAAATGTGATATATGATACAACCTTATTGACAAGAATTTTAATATATCATGCAAATAGTTTATGAAAATAATTTTTATTAATCATAATTACTGAGGGTTATTATTATTAGAACAAATCCTTTTCTATAATATAACTATATTTGAACTTCGATTGTTGCAAATGAATATTATTGAACACAATAAAATAACATATGAATAGTATAATGACGTGGAATAAAATATACTTATAACAATTATAATAAGAAGAGAATAATTTGAAATAATACATATTCTTATATATAATCTATAAGACGTATGATAATATGAAAAAATAGTTTACAACATGATCATATTTGATAATATATGTCTACTTATCAACAATATTTTTCTATTATAATATCAAACAACACAATCTTAGATATATAATATATGATATGATATTATTGACAAGGATAATTCTAACATAATTAACAAATAGTAGGCAAAATATTATAGTCTATAGTATATTATAGGATCAACATATAATCAACCCAATAATATCTAACATGAAAATGATATAAACAATCTTCGAATACATATCAATAATGTTATAATATTACTTTAAACTAATGGTATGTTAATATTTATAAAGCCATAACTATAACGTTGACATTTTAATAATTTAATTACAAATATATATATATATATAAATATATAATGTTATTTTAAATTTTCATTTGTAAAAAGAAAATCATCATTATCATGTGAAACCTCGACCTTCAACTTACTATCCAAGACCTGTAGCGGTGAACTACTTTTACTACACATAGAAACCTAGGAAGTATAACTAAATAAAATAACAAAATAAGTTTATCAGAAGAAGCTTCATGAATGAGTTAGTCATTTGACCATACCTTAACTATGTGATACTGAGATGAACTATAGTGTATGAAATGATTTAAGACTTTTAGACGATTTTGTCTAAATTAAGCAAAATTTTAATATAAGGTCAGAAAAATTATATAAAGAACCCTAGTAAGGTCAATTTTTCAAAATTAAAAATATATAATATTTAATTTCAATAAAACATATTTTTACTAGGTACGCTCGATAATTACTGGAAACTCAAGATTAGAGTTGTGAATAACTACCAAATCTTAGAGATAAATTATTTAACTTATAAAAAAAATTTTAGAGTCAAGTAACATGTAGTGTAATTATATAATAGTGCTATAAGTGTAATATGTACCGATTATATAAATATATTGATATAATATATTAAAATATGCTTAAAACTAAGGGAAATTAAAGAAAAATTAAACAAAAAATTGATAAACCAACTTGAAGTGTGCTACGTAATGGCAGGGCATGAAAGCATGGTCTTGAGAATAATTACAGTGAGTTATCAAGTGAGAAAGTTACAAATTATACTAATATGTTATTTACTTAAATCTAAAATCACACATGTACATCACTTTTTACGCTCCAACCAATTGGACTTTTATAAAAGGAGGGTGAGGGTTCATTTAGCAATATTTTAGCAAATCAGACACATGAGAGTTCTCCTTAGAAAATAAAAAACACATATTAATTAAAAATAGAGAAATTATAAGTGAATTTGGGTTTTCCCAATTGAAGACCTGAAAAGGCATGACTTGGAACTTAGACAATTGAGGGTAAAAGAGGAATTATCAATAAACATAGGTAGCTAGAGCACCGTGAATTGATAAGTGTAATTTTTGTACCTGATTTTCAATTAATTTCTAAGAATAGGCAATCAACCAAAAAATTATGAAAATCTGTATCCTTAGGTTATTTTACATATGCTTTCATCTTGTGATTTTATTTTGTTGAAATATTAATGATTTGGGGTACTTACTTAGGAATGTGCCCTATTATTACGAATTTTAATTAAATTTTTCAAAATATTGAGAAATGTTGTTTTGGTTGAAAAATTATATATAACACTCTTATAATATATACTAAATTGTGGTAAAAATATTTTTAAAAAATATTATGTTTACTATTTATTGTAAATTATTTACTATTTGTTGGTAGTTTTATTAATTATGCTAAATTAAAGTATTTTAATGTAATTTGTGTACAAAACCAACTTGATCTAATTTATGGAGTTTAGTATTGTCAAAATATATGTTATATTGTGATTTTTGTCAAAAGTACAATTATTTACCTATTTTTGGCTCTTTATTGAAAAAATAGAGCTAAAATAAGTATTATACAGCATATTATATAATATGCTATTTTATTATTTTTTTTTTAAGATTGGAATATAAGCACTATAACTTTCTAGATATAATACACTTTTGATTGTTTCAATGGAGTGCAAATACTAATTATTATATATTCTTTTACTGTAGGCAAATTGGTATAATTAACAATGTAGCATAGGAAAATTCTAATTACTGCTATATTTAAAATGATCTATAATGGTTTTAGTTTAATTTATTTGAAAAATAGAAATAGTGTAAGTAAACATGATATTTTAGGCAAATCAGAACCTAAATTAGAACCGGATTAAGATATTGCTACACTAAAATATTTTTGTGTAAGTTGAGCCTAAGCAATTGAGTTAGGTATAATATTGGAGATTTTTGTTGATAAATTGGAGATATAAGTTAACTAGTATCTAAATAAGAATTTGAAAGTTATGCCAAATCAGAGACTAACGTAGAAGCTAAGTCAAAAGTTGAATCAAAACCAAAATTAGAGACTACGATCATATGCATCTATATTGGTAAGGTTTAAGGGGTGTAGCTATGTTTCTGGATTGATAGGGGCCTAAGATGTATGTAGACATAATTTTTTTAGGAGTTTTAGAGTTAGCTCAATGCAGAGGCTAAATTAAAGGGTAATTTAGAAACTACTTCAAAGATTGATTCTAAGGTTAAGTCAAAACCTGGCAAAGATGAATGTTAACTTGAACACATACTTTAAACGATAAAACCTACTTGTAAATAGTTCTTATCTGATTAGTGGATGATAAAGGTGTTATGTGTACATCTTTAGGTGATATGGCTAAGGATAACTACGATCTCGACACATAAACTTGAGATCACTACTGAAACTAGGTAAATAGATTTAACCCATACTTAAAATAGATATATTGTTACTTATAACATTGTATGCTATTTAATGTTGTGTTGATTAAGTATAACTATATCTTAATTAAATTGTAATACTACTATATTAGATACTGATGTGGTGTTTTTGAATGATTGCAGCTATATCTTGGTTGAACTATTATGTTGCTATGTTAGATGTTGATATGATGTTTGTGAATAGTTGTACTTACTAACCTAATCTTTTAGACGTTGACCTAAGTGAACTCTTACAAATGAGACCTACTAATCGCATTTTCAAAATGAGGTCTCCAATAATCAAGAAAAACAATGGTTTTATAGACTTAGTTTGAAAGCATATAGATTTACCTTATTCAAGTAACCTGACTATTCTTTGTAGTTTGATTTGGTAAAAACAGAGTTGGGGTCTTACTCCCAGACAGCTCTTTATTATCTCTAGATTTCTAGATATTGTATTTAGATGTTTGGGTATATCGACTAACTAAATGAGTGAGTTGGAAGAGTATGAGATATTGGTATTAATGCATGCCATATGTATGAGTATAGTATACTAAATTACTAATAATAAATATCTAACTTGGCTAATATATGTGTGAAAATGAATTTGCTATTTATGAATGAAATGTTTGAGTTATTGTATTATGTATATTGTATTGTTTGTTATTTACTCCCATCCAGCTTCAGTAGTTGAGAGTATAAATTATTTTATCCCCAGGTTAATAGGATGTTGAAGAGCTTAACACTAAGAGGAATGTATTCTAAGAGCATTAATTGGAGTTAGCAACATTTGAGATGAAGCTTATATTAAGTAAGAAGTCCTGCTATTTTGAAGATAAAAATGAAATGGTTCATGTTTTGATACAAATAGTAAGCTATAAATCAAAGTTGTAAACCAAAGATCTAACTGAACTTTGGTAATTATTTTTTGATAAATGGGTAGGTTAAGTTAATCTTTAATAGGTACTTTTATATGATGATGTATTTAGTAATAAATTGGGATATGACAGATTATTTATTGTTATTTTTTAAAAGAAACTTTTATTTATCAATAACTTCTATTTTCTGAATAAAGAAAATAATTCAATGCTATTATTAAAAAGAAAAATGAAGAAAAGAAAATTGATAAAATGGATTTGAACTCGGGTTAATTCGAGTCGAACTGAGTGGTTTAGGTCGCCCGAGAAGAAGTAGAAGCAACGAATCGGCAGAAGTTCCTCACCGCATGCTGATCGGATGTCGAACCAGCCTAATGAAGCATGGAGAATCGCCTGGTTCAAGTGGTTTTACATTAGGTCGCGGTGGTGTTGGGGTTGTGGAAGGGCCACGAAGCTCCACTTTTGGTCCTTCGGTTGAAGCAGTTATGTGGTAGTTTACAGTTAAAGGGTGTTGCTTACTGAAAGATTTGGGGACAAGGAAGTCAATGGTGGTGGTGTTTCCCTTCGATATTTGGTGGTTGTGGTCGCAGATGTAGAGAGAGAATGTGGGCTGCGAAGTTTGAATATAGAGAGAGAAAGTCGAGTTTTGGGGATTTAAGTGGAAATCGAAAGGGATTGTCCATGGAAATTAATCAGAGGACCTTAAGTTATATAAAGCACTAGGGAATGAACGTCACATAACCCAGAAAGTCAAGGGTCGGGCATTTTAATTAAAATACGTTTTCCATTAATTTGATTCATTTTGATCCGTTTTGTAGAAAAGAAACACATAAATTTGTCACTTGAGCTTCCAAACATTAGAATCCGTGAGAAAAATGGAAGATTTCGGCCCAAATTGAAGTTTCAGAAGCTCTCTGGTGTTCGTCCATGGGGTCTGGCTCCATGCGGAAAGGGATGAGCAGAGTACACGCTAGGCACAAGCATGGTCCTTCTGTTTTTTTTTTTTTTTTAATATAAAAAATAAAAGCACCCTTTGAAGTAAGATTCGAATGGAAGACCTATAATTTAAAATGCTAACACCATAACCACTAAACCAATTAATCCATTCATATTTTATTGAAAATAAAATTTATTTAATTAATATCTTTTAAGCTTAATTAACTCTAAATAAAACTTGGGCCTACATGAATTAAACACAATATCATTCCATATTGGACTAAAATTTTTATCAAATATACATAGCAAGCCCTAAATAGTCCTTTTTTTTTTCATATTTTCTTATTTTTTTGAACTGTTCAATATTTTGTAATTTTTATGGTTCTTTTTTTTTGTGTTTTTTCATTTTTTCATGCTTTTTAGTTTTTTTTTTTTTTTTACTTCATTAGGCTTTTCACTTATTCTAATTTTTAGATTTTGTAATATCTCAATTTTTTTGATATTTTTCTCATTTTTGTTATTTTTTTGTACATTTTTCTAAAGAAAGGCAAAAATGAAGTGTTAAAAAAAAAATTAGAGAGTACCATCTTGATTATTAACAAGTTTTATGTGAAAAGCATAATTATTTCCAAGGGAAATCATTAGTTGTGTCTCTAAGTAAACTTTAATCTTACACTAGATTATCTTAGATTCCATTTGGGAACATAATTGGTTTCAAGCATGTTATAAATTCTTAAAATCCTTACAAGAAAAACTATGAAGAGGTTAGAAATTGAGGCAATTCTTCACTAAATATTAAAAAGATATCAAGATTAACAAGTCCATCAAAGGATTTTCATTATAAAGAAGTATCAATAACTTGTAGAAAAGTCCTAATTTTTATTTATTGGAAAATTTAAAAGATGAAATTGCAAAATAAAAAGATATTATAAAAATTGATATCTCGATGCATGAGTTGTCGTACATTTAAGAAAAAAAAAAAAAAGAGCTCTTTAACACTATGTCCTCACTAGTGATATAGCAAAACTAACAAATTTTCCTGTAAACCATATAAAAAGTGACATTTAAATACTTTAGAAATATTTCATAAAAAAATAAAATCATTTAGATATTTTGTAAATAAAGCTTGACTAAGCTTTAGTGCTTATTAATCCAATATATGTGAAAGTTTATGCTCTATTTGATATGTTACTTAAGTGCCTTTAGAACTTGTCTACAAATCTCAAAAGTCAAAACTAAACAAGTGGTTTGAATTTAGCTGGGAAAAAAAAAAAAGAAGAAGAAAGAAAGAAAGAAGCAAAATGATTTCTAGAATAAGAGATTTACTCTTCTTATTTTTATTAAAATTTTCTACAAACCCATCGAAACATTTTTCACAAACTATCAAATATTTTGGTTTGTAGTGAGTTTATACCTTGAATTAATACAAGATTTTGTAATATAAAAGCATTTAGGCAAAAGGATTATAGCCATGGCTTAACCATTAGCTATTATTTCCTTAACATTTAGTAATCTCTAATAATGTGGATTTTAATTTGACTTTTTCTAGTTTTTCATAAGCTCTTAGGTAAAGTGGAAGAATGGAATACCTTGGGACCTAGGGGCCATTTGGAGGAATTGAATGCTATGAGATTGTCAAACACTCATTATACCATTGTTGTCACAATATAATAGATTAGTTGAGATTTATCTATGGTTTCCATGTAAATTGCATGTGTCTTTTCTTCTCTCTTTATTTTTCATATTTCTTATATTTGTATTCTATGATCAATAACAAAAAATCTAGATCTTGTCTTAACTTATTGGTATCAAGCAACATTAATTGAGAGACTAGGGATTGAAAATTTATGGTATGTATGCTAAAAAGGTGATTACTAAATATGATATTAAGAAGTCTAATAATTGTACACATTTTGGGTCAGGGAAAGTTCCAATACGAGGTTTTTATATAGTAATTAGGATTGAAGAATGCTTTAGATTGACTGTTGGGGTGCAAGAAGGATGTTGAGTGGATGAACCTTGATAAGAAAACATCAGTAATAAACCTATTAAATCCAAAGAACTGTCAAAATCTAGCAACATGATCTGTAGAAAATCTTGAATTCCATAGTTGAAAGCTTGAGAGCTAAATTTCAGAGAAAAAGTATAAAGTTGATGTTCTATTCATTTTGTTTTACAGGGACTACTAAAATATTTATATAAGACTTCTACCAACTAATTCTGAATTTCTAACCAATCAGAAAATTACAAATGTCAACACTATAAAATGATATGTGTATAGGTATAAAATGCCGGCTAAAATAAGTAAACTCTTGATATGCTGTCAATCCCCTTCCTCCCTCCCATTAAAGTTTGAGATGCCTGCAATGACAACTTGGCATGAAAAGAAGATAGATGTTGATCACCGAGTGATTTAGTTAGTAGATTTGAAATTTGAAGCTTAAAAGGAATAGCTATAGTTAACAACATATGTATAGTGTTCAGTTTTGCCATAAGAGAAGAAGTTTTAGTATAATCTTTCCCTTTAATTTGATTATATCCCTTTGTAACAAGCCTAGCTTTGTGCTTCTCAATACTTTCATTTAATCTATATTTAATTTTATAAACCCATTTATACCTTATTGTTTTCTTTCCATATGGCAAATAAGTGCGTTCCTAAGTGTTTTTACTTTCCAAAGCACTCATCTTCTTTTCCATTGCATTAAGCCACTCTTGTTGTTTTATAGCTTATAAGTAATTACATGGCTCTTAAACAGAAAGGACACGGGCTAAAGATGCTGCATAATCAGGTGGATATTATTTATACATGGTGTGAGTGAATAAGGGATATTTCATGTGTATGGAAGAAGCAGAAGAGGAAGAACTAGCAACTATAGCAGGAACAAAACTAACACTGTGAACAAATTTTGACAACCAAACAAGTGGTTTTCTAAGATAGGTAGATCATCGAAGAGTAGACTCAAAATTAATTTCTAGAATGACTATATGATTGTCATGGTGTGACTGTTGATGATTAGAATGTGTATTTGAGTGAGAAGGCAATAGTTTATAATCAATTGGTGTATCAAAGATAAGAGGATTTGGAGAAGAAGTCCATGTATCAAGTTTGTTGATGAAAATGTGATAAGAATTTGTAAGTAAGGACTTATGTTTGTAAAGGAAAACATCCTCAAAAAAACTACACATCCCTGCTAACTCTAAGCTGGTTGGTATAAAGATTAAATACTTTATACCATTTTGACCCACTTAGATACTCAAGAAAGATGCATTTGACTCCTCTAACATCTAACTTGTCTATATGAGGATTAAGATTGGTTATATAACACAAGCATCCTATAACTCTAAGGTTGTTGTATGAAGGTTTCTTGTTGAAAAGCATTTCATAAGGTGTTTTCCAACCTAATGATTGAATAGGCTTGAGATTTACCAAGTGTGTGGTAATAAGTAAACACTCTCCCAAAAAATTCTTTGGCAAATTAGCATGAATCCTAATTGCTCTTGTTGTGTCCAACAAATGCTTATGTTTTCTTTCAACCTTTCCATTTTGTTGTATAAGGGGTGGTCTTTTGATGAATAATTCCAAGGTTTAAGAAAAGTATTTGACAAGTGAATGATATGAATTCTCCTCCATTATCAATGCTTATAGTTTTAGGAGTGGTGGAAAATCGGTTTGCAAGAAGTTTAAAGAATTGTACTAGAATAATAGGTGTTTTACTTTTATGATTCATCAAGTAAGTCCAGGTTGAATGAGTATAATCATCTACAGGTGTTAGCTCATTAAATGAAGTTTGAGTACAACTCTTTAGAAAAGACAATCGATGGAACTTTACCTCTTGGCAAGTATTACAAATAAAGTTATTAAAATTTAAATGTAACTATCAATTAGATGTTGCATCTCAGACATTGATGTGTGTCCTAATCGACTATGAAGGAGCATGACATCATTATTTGCACAAACAGAAGAATTAACTTCAAAGACATTGCATGTAAAAGACTCAAGAACATAAAGTCCATGTGATGCTGCAGTTGTAGCTATGGTCCTCTTAGAAACTAGGTCTTGTAAGTAACACGAAGTTGTGTCAAACACTACTTAAAGTGATTTTATGCTAACTAATTTTGTATATAGAGAGAGGATTATGTTAAAACTATGGGAAATAGAGCACATCATGAACTACAAGTTAAGGAGCAAGACAAACAGAACCAACCTTGATTCAAGTACAAGATACTTCCATTAAGTAATTTGACTATGATTGCTATAATAAGATGTTTAACGTTGTGAAGTAAATTGAGATAGGGTGTCATGTGATCCACAGCACTCATATCTATTATCTAAGTGTTCATGCTATAATTCAAAGCTACAAAACAAAGAGTATTAGGAGAAAACATAATTGCACATTATATGACTATCAAAGTATCAACAGATTCTTGTGCCTTCATTAGCTTAAACATCCCTTGGCACAAGTCTTGTAGGAATTATCTATCTACAAAATTCAAACTAGTCTACTATTACTCTTTACATTTTCTTCAAATGGTGTATTGACCACCATAACAAGTGCTTTCAATCTAACTTGTCCTATATTGGTAGAAGTATATAGCCTAGTGGACTGCCCTTTTGAATATATTTTCTTCCCTTTAAATCACTCCGAATAGCCAACTAGTAGAAAATATGTTTCTATAACATGCCCTTCACCTTTGCACTGCTTACAAAAAAGATTTTTATTAACTTTCTTTTTATCAGCAAAACTTCCCTTATTAGAATAAAAAGCTGCCATTTCAAAACCTGACCTTAGCAAACCAATCACTTGCCTTTGCTTTTCTACTTGTTGAATGAGTTAGAAAGCTCTATTTAAAGAAGGCAATGGCTCCATAGACAAAATATGAATCTTAACTCCTTCATAGCACTCATTCAAACCCATCAAAAATTGAATAAGCTTGTTTCATGAATCATATTCAACAATTCTTTCTTTCATATCACATGTATAATATTCCATTCGTCCACAATCACATCTAGGAAACAAATGAAGTTCTTGCAATTTGTCCCAACATTTTTGGAGTTTATTAAAGTACACACTTACTATTAGATTATTCTGCCTTGTATTACTTATCTCTGCAACTGAAAAATCAAAGGACCATTTGCCACTCCATATTGCTCACGAATTTCTTGCCACAACTAGTATGCAAATAGTGTGTATAAGAAATTCTAAGATATGTCACTAACCATCAAATTAAGTAACCAAATTCTTACCATATAGTCACAACAGATCCACTTATTCAAGTCTAATGAATCATCAGTAAGCTTAGTAATTGTGCCATCTACGAATCCATTTTTAACTTTTGCACCTAGCCTTAATTTCATAGATTTGCTCCAAGAGAGGTAATTATTCCCGTTAAACACAATATTTCCTATTGACATGTTAGGATTGTCCGATCTAAATAGGAAAAATGGATCACTAACAGCTAATTCACCAGCATTATTCATGATTAGCAGTTGGAAGTTATTCATTCAACTATAAAAGAAATGATTCTAATCAGGTGAACAATTAGATAGAAGATGAATAGACAAGTACCTACTTTGATACCATGTCAAAATCTAGTAACCTGATTTATAGAAATTCTTGAATTCCTTAGTTGAAAGCTTAAGAGCTAAATTTCAAAGAGAAAGTATAAAGTTGCTATTCTATTCATTATGTTATACATAGACTACTAAACTATTTGTACAACACTTCTACAAATTAACTCTAACTTTCTAAACAATAAAAAAATTACAAATGTAAACACTATAGAATGACATGTGTACGAGTAGAAAATGTTAGCTAAAATAAATAAACTCTTGATATGTTGTCATGAAGAGTTTTTTAAGGGAAATAGTGGCAAAGAAGATGACTGTGAAGTTATTGAAGAAATTTGAATAAGATAGAGTCTTATAGGAATCGTCTGGTCTTGAAGCAAAGATTAAATTTGCTCTAGGTAAGTAAGGTGACTTAAAAATTGTTTATGCTAAGTTTTGACTGAATATTAGGTGATGATCTAGTTTGTGCTATCCACTACCTTTATTCTATACTGGTTTAAATGTGAAACTCCTAAGTCTTTAGGTTTAGCTATTGTAAGTTTTGTAAAGGAGAACATTATATGTAGGTTTGGCATCTCGAAGTGCATTTTATCTAATAATCGTACTCCTTTTATTAATTCACATGTCTGTCAACTATTGGCATCCTACAATATAGATCGTATAAAGTCCACTCCTTAGTACTAAAAAAGGAATAGATAAGACAAGGCCACTAACAAAAGCTTATTGAAAGTCCTTAGTCGTATGGTATATGACAATAATAAGGAATGGAATGACAATTTACCATTAGCATTTTAGGCTTTTAGGACATCAAAATGAAAGCCAACTCAAGTGACTTCCTTTTATGTGGTATATGGAGCTAAGGCAGTGGTTCCAATAGAGGTCTTGACCTCATTTGCGTGACTGGCCATAAATATTAAACTTGAACCTAACATATTATGAATGATGGATTTGGAAGCACTAGACGAAAGGCGTAACATTGCTAAGCATAGTCTTATTAATTATTAGCATAGACTTGGAATTGGTTATGATCGCCTAGTAAGAAAGGGATCATTTCAATAAGGTGATGTTATACTTCATGCAATCGATCATGGGTACCTAGGTATTCCAACACCAAAATTTATACCTAAGTGGGAAGGGCCTTTTATTGTCAAGGAGGTACATGAAAGTGGATATTGCAAACTTAAGAATCCTAAGATTAATGCCATTATAGTACTTATAAATTTCCAATACATTAAATAGTTTCATATGTACAAAGTATAATATATTAGAATTCAAATGAAATATGTAGCTCTAGTCATATGAGCTTGCTTTTAGTCATTTGTCTTTCTATTCAATATTTATCTAGAATAAGCATCACATCGATGCTACTTAGTAAGAGCTTTGTTGCCTAAGTGTGTAATAGCCTTGGGTTCATGTCATGTTGACCAATAAAGAGTATTGTCTCCTAGGTGTATGACATGATACCTTTTACTCATAATTCAATGTCATTATCTTATATGTCATGCCCTGAAGCGATAAAGTTATAATAGTGTTGCCGTGCAAACTATTTAAAGATAAAAGCTAGCCATATAGTTGTTATTTTAGACCTAATTTACATAAGGCGTCCATGACTAATTCGCTTTGAAGTAAACAGTTTATAAATTAAGTATGTTATTTATTTATAAACTTAAGAAAGATACATACTTATTATTGAAATAACCTAAGTATCTTTATAAGGTTTAGCAACTTAACCCTAATCTACTTAAGTAATTTGTAAATTAATATTAGAAGCTTTAAAGAATAATCTATACTTGAGAGTGTATCTAGTTTTCAGTTTATATCTTCACTCCCTATGATCCTGCAGTTGCTGTCTTCAAGGTAAATGTAATTCGCTTCCTAACTAACACCTGCAATAAAGTCTATAAGGATGTGAGCAACCACAGCTAAGTAAGTTAGGACGGAAACTTAAAACCATACAACAAACACAAACAGGGTTATCAACCAAATTATTAGGTGTAATGCATGTTCAAACAAATGCCATTACATAATGTTGTCCAGCCCGTCGTGAGATTAGAAAAATTGCACATGCTCTAATTTGGGTTGAGGAGTTTTCATTCATACAACAGCTCAAGACCAAACCCAGGCTTATACAATGGAGACACTGCTCCTCCCGCAATTACTTTCGAATCATTAACTTCACTCTTGCTGCGATCTCCTCACTTGTCACATAATTCAACTAAGGATGAAGAAGAGACCAATTATACTATCCAGCGTTATCCTTTTTGAAGGGATCGATATTTGGTTGGAGAATCTTAGGTTTCCCCTAATGGGTCGCTATACAGGTCTGATTTATGTTTATAAGTCATATATTTGATTAGGTTCAATTTAGGGTGATAAATTATTTTATACAAATTATATAATACAAGCCAAAATAGTAAATCAAATCACATCATCAACTCTAAAACAAATACAAGTGTATGGTTGACTATTTAACAAACACAATCAAGTACAATTTTAAGCATTTGAGTACTATAACTTAGTACTTCGAAATATAGCAATGTATTAATCCTAACTTACTTAAATTCTTCGCTTGCTCAGTTGAGGTAGGACTTACTCAGTCCATCGCCAATAATCCTTATAATACCAACATTATCTAAATTTTCACATAATTGTCATAGATTAGTTTTATCCTATAATACTTATTGTTATTTTTAGTTTAGGGTTTAATATGCCCAATTATCTAGGTTCTCAAGTCTTTGACAATTATTCTTGATTTGGGCTAAGTTTGGGTTTAATTTTCGTATTGATTTTTAAAATATGTTCTAATTATGTTTTTAAGTACGATTTTATATGCAAACCTTAGAAACCCATTTTGATCCATAATATGAAATTAATCACGTTACTTCTAGGTATTCTAAATATCATAATTACCCCTAATCAATATTTTATTTTACCTGATATACTTAAATCCTTATTAATGTATCGAATTTATTCCTAAAGAGAGAAAATTTTACATATTTCATATAAACACCTAAATTTAAGTTTCCCACAAGATTTATTACATATTTTTATTGATATTAAAATATCGATTTTAACCTAATATTTTCCTACTCATTTATTTCTTATATTTATATATTATACATTATCACCTAATATGTATATAATAGACATATCTAATAGTCCTATCACTTCAAATATAATCTCTCAATTTCAATCAACATCTTAAAATATTTAAATTCATCCTAAATCAGATTTTATACCTAATTATCTTAATTTACAAAATTAACTTAAAATTTACCATTTTTATTTATTATATATATACTACATAATACCCTAATAATTACATTTAACACCCTACATGCAAAAAATATCACACTTCATCATATTTTAACATCCTAAAACATATAATTATGCACTAAATTAGTAATTATCTATTTAATTACCTAATTAACAAAAAATTATCCATTTTATGCATCATTTTAAGGCTTAAAAATTATCTAAAAATTTAGAAAATTCATTTTTGACAAAGAGCTTCATAACACTATTTTAAATGCTCTAACTAGTCTACAAAAAATTTTGGGACTCAAAACTACACTCTTAAGGTTATTTATTTATAAACTGAACAAAGTTAAATTTTATACGGTTTCTTAAGGACAGTATATTTCTAGACATAAATTTATCAAAATAAATTTTTTTCCTAAATCTATAAACTTAAAAACTATAGAATACCAAATTTCATAATTTTATAAAACTATTTAGTATTTTTAACAAAATATAAAAAATCAAAGGGAAAATTGGACTCACTAGAATTTAGTGACTCTGGCCACTATCGGCCACCATGGCCTTATCGGCCATTCTGGGGGCTACCATCATCATATTGTGGTGGTGGCCATCTACTTTCAAGTGGTCGTTTGGTTGGGGATTTTCTTTAAGGCCCTAACTGCATAAATTTTTGCTAATTTTTTGAAAAACCTAATTTTCTCTCAAATTTTCAACCCTCTCAATTTTTCTACCCTTCTAACTGTCTAAATGATATTTTGTAATTTTTTAGCTATTTATAAAAGTATTGGAGAATTATTGTGCATTAATTTGATTAGACAATTGTCTTGTCTTGTCTTGTCTTGTCTTGTCCTTTTTTACTTTCTATTTGTTGCATTTTAATTGGTTGATTTTGTTTATTTTATTTCCAAGCTGCCACAACCACTTTTTGGAGTTTTCCTCATTTTCCCTAATTTTTATTGATTTTTCTTTAATTATACATGCATTTTCTTCTACCTACATGTAAATACATATATGGTATAAATAAATACTTCTAAATATTATTTAAGTTATTTTATGATTTTTAGTGTATATATAATTTATCTTTAGCGACTCATTAGTTATCGAAATTCAATTTATGTATCTTTGATAAATAACGAATAATTTACTTAAAATTTGTTATTATAATATTCTATAATTTTATTACTTATTTTCTTAAATTCAAACTTACGGGATCGCTTTTAGTAATAATCCAAGCTTCATCATAAAATTTAGACTAGATCAGGCAATTTGTTCAATCGCCCTAAATTCTATGAACCGAACCCCGAGTAACTAATTGTAGGGCTTACATTATATACTCCTTGGAGTCATATTATGATGGTTAAGAAGTAGGTAATATCCCCTTAACACATTAAATATTGCTTTTATTGATGGTAAGATGTGAATTACAATTAAATGTTGCTTGTAAATAGAATGCACAACAATTTTTCTTTCAAATGAATCCTTAAAACCAAATCTAAAACTACTATAACATATGTCATGATTGTGCTGCTGAGCATGATACGTACTGTAACTACTATGTTATCATTAATTCTTATAAAGAACTAAGGCAATACGATGTTTCATTGTACGACATATGAGAGCATAAGAAAGTACAAATAGCAAAGGAGAAGTGTTTCTCCATTTAGGTTCTAAAAGCATACATAGAAGTTTAAGGAATAAACAAAAGACTCAGATAATCATAACTTAATATCAAATCATCGATCTTATGGAAACCTTGCAATCTATGTTTCCAATACTTTTTTACATCTTAAGCTTAACCTCTCTCAGTTCTGCTTTAAGTCGATCATGTTGCTCCACAATATCTTATAAGTCTAGCATCTTTTAGGCTTCAAAAGCAATTACCTCTATGTTCAGTAACTTGAAATTCAAGGCACATGCTCTTGTGACATTACTTACTAAGAGTTGCTAGTCGGGGCTAAGCACTAATTCTCAAGGTTTGTCTAAAAGTGAAGTAGCTTTCTTGAGAAAGGTCATTATGATATTTGTCACTTTAGTACTACAACAAATTGAACCAACCTAAAAATCACCCTCCATAGCCCACAAGTCCTCTAATGGCTATAAGAGATATGATGGAATTATGAATTCGTAAAATGAAGCATATGCCTTAGACGATTGAGGTACGTCAACCATCCTTGTATCAGGTGCTTCTCCTTCAACTTGCTTTGGTATCTCAACGATTAAGGTAGGGTTGTTGTTGCCATAAGTCTTTGGTGAAGGGATCTAACTATAGACTAGAGTGATATCATCAACTGCAATGGTGCTTAAGGAAATACCATCTACTATACTATTTGTCTGGCTATCAAATAGTCCTGTTGCCTTCAAAACCTTAGTATACTCCTAGATATCAGCTTCCTCCAAATGTATAGCCTCATGGTTATCTCGTTCAACAATATTACTCAACTCTTCTAAAGCTCGAGTCTAGTTTTCACTTGGTAGTGTTGGATAACTCCCTTCATTTTCGGTTTGGGTTTGGTTTTCTTCTTGATCATCAACACTATCTGTTGGACAACTTCCATCAGCATCCTCATCTGTATTTTCAGAAGATTCATCGGTATCTATGGACTCATCATCATTTTCATCACTATCTATGATATCAACAGGATGGCTGTTCACTTGAGGCACCTTCCTAAGGCTATGTCAAATAAGAAAAGGGGAAAGTATGGAAGAAAGTTGCTTTGATGATTTGTTATACTTCAGAGTGGGAGTAATTGAATCATCAACCCTTTTATTTATGTTTCGCTTTATTGAAGCACTTGACACATTTCTATTATCTTCATCTTACAAAGAAAAAAAGAAAACAAAAGTGATGAATAAGCAAACCATGAGATACGAAAGTATAAATATTAGGAGAGAGACATTGACGAATATAGTACCTTACAAATGCATGAACATTTGACTTGTTTGGTGACAAGTAATTTGGGAGTGGAATGATCTTTCTTATTTTTATCCTTTGCTTTGGAAGATGACTTTCTCATTTCACTAGGTGCCTGAAATAGAAATTCATTCTTATAAATAGTCCTCACTGGATGCTAATCCTCAACTAGTGTAATCACATATCTTTTAATGTCCTCTAAGTAATTTGCCTATATGTAAGCTAACTAGTGTAGAAGGGAAAAATAATTGCCTCACTCCCAAATGGATGTTTCTAAAATCCTCTATGCTTAACAATCTACAACACTCATCGAAAGCATCATCAATTGATATCTTTAAAGGGATGCCTTAATCAAAACCAAGTCGTCGAGTGACCCAATGTGGTGTATACAACATCACTCTATACTCAAGAAAATGACTAGAGGAGTCACCCTAATCGTGTAAATAGTAAAGACCCCCAAGTGAACACTAAAGAATAAAGCTAGCCTCGACAGCATCAAGTTTTTCTCTTACACCAAGCAAATTCATTATATCTTTAGACCCTTTTAGATAGAAGTGTGGAAACCATAAGTACTCGTGTATTATGCTAATATAAGGATGAAAGGCAACTTCCTTATAATTGTTTAAGCCTGCGGTTCACTACATTTAGTTCCATCAAGACAAGAATCGTAATATCCTTTATGTCACTCACAAAAGAAGATATGTAAGAATACCATGTCTACATGAGATACAATGGCATTTTAACTCATTGATTGAATAGATGCCTCATGAAAAAGAATGAGACGCCTATATAAGGATCCTAAATAGAATAACCTCAAGGCAAAGTGTCTCCTATGTACTATGCAAATTGCCAAATGAAACAGGCATGAACTCACATCATCCTTTAGGCCACCAGGAAACACATATAGGGACAACCAACAAGAAAGAAAGGCTTTTAATTCATACTTATAGGAAGAGACTATTCATGAGATAACTTAATTAGACTATTGAAATAGAATGACAAGTAGAAATGTTGGTACTCACTCACATTCTTCATTCCCTTCATAGAAGTGTCTCACCCAAGCATTAAATGTGACTTTTCTTCTAGTATTGATAGCTTTTTTTCTTTTAGCCTCTAACATTAAGATTAAGTCTCGGTCCTTTTTTGAAATTGTAGACATGGTAATATTGATCGCACTAAAGTCATCAAGGTGCAGGAGTATGTTGATACCCTTAAGTGTGGGTGTAATCTCACCCCATGCAATTAAGAATGTGTGTGTTTAAATACTCCAATGACACATTATTTCCCTTTAAACCTCCATGTTGTTGGATTAAGGGAAGCTGAAATGGGATGAAATGTACACTAGAAAGTATACGTCTACCTTCTCCAAAACATCAGTATATGCTGGATTACTCAAAATATGTTTTACCTAATTAGCCAAGTTGGCCATAGGTATTCGAAGGAAGCGAAACAAGCTTTCAGATACTGAGACCTATTTCTTTTCATTTTTGAATCGGAGCACTGAATTTCCTTTTATATTTCTCCTCTCGTACACTTGAGGTTCTTGCCTTATAAAGTGTAGAGCAACATGAGCAGTCAGTTGTTTATATAAGTTCCGTCTTCTTACATCGGTCCAAAAAGAGTCCTCCTTTATCGTCGTGTTGAGCTACTTGTCTTATGGTGAGGGCATGATTGGAATGCAATTGTCTTAAGCAATTAATACTTATTTGCCCTTAGTCTTCTTGCGTATCATTTTTTAGATTCCTTACTCATCTTCAAAAATCACTTGCAAAAATAAAGTTTTTTTATCAAAATCCATGGAAGTTCTATTACAAATGACACAATTACCATGTAGGAGAATGCCATGTTCAATATACACATAAAAAAAAAATATGGGGATTAGGTTAGGTATCAATTCGGGAATACAATATTAGCAAGTAATTCCTAAAATATCTTACAATCTACAATACATAAAATATTGGTTGCATCTATGTTTTGGGTGATTATAAGCTATGGCCTAAGGAAAGGTTCAAATACTAGCTAATACGGAGACAAGATGAGTAGGACAATAATCATAACGTTCGCATTAATTAGGCACATCATAAGCTATTATATCACATGTGCTTACCATTTACTTCACCTAAATACACTGCTCATGCTTGTCCTTATTTTCAATTCAACCTACAAACATGACAAAATTTAGGCCATATGTTCACAAAAAATCATTCCTTAATGGCTTGATGTATCCTACCCACACATATACATGTAAACTCCTTTTCTCCCTTTCCTAATCACACCTTCTCTCACTTTCCCTCTTTGTGCACTTCGCCTATCTCTACCTTACGAACTAAAGTAAGCAACATCAAACCCTAAACCCCTATCCCTCACTTTATCTTTCTTGACATCTCCCTAACGTTGATCAAGACCTTACCATGGATTCTTTATTCCTCTAATTGTAAAGACCATAAACCCTAATTCAAACATGAGCTTGAGTTGATTTGTGTATGTAAACATCAATAAGCACCCATAGTTTATGCAAATGGTGATTTTTCTCTTTTAGGGGAAGTTGAGAATGTCATGTTTGGTGCACAGTAGTGTTAATTTAAAGGCATTACGTAGTTGTTAGATGAAATGTTCGAAAGGAAAAATAGCTACGGTGGAGGGAAGAAGAAAAAGAAAGACCTTGACAGTTTTAGATGTATTAATATTGTTTGTCATATGACTATGGTTGTTGGTTGCGATGTCATAGTTTTTTTTTTTTTTTATTAAAATTTGCATTCCAACAACGATAAAGGTGAATTTGATTTAAGGGGCCGCATTCCTTTATGCTATTGTAATTGGGGTCTACTGCAAAATAGGAACAATGAGCCTTTATCCTTTCAATTTGGCTAGTCTTGGGTTGTAGTGAAGTGTAGGCTAGCTTATGTATGATGGGTGTAGTTTGACTAATATGTTTGTAAGAAGTGATCTTGATTCGAATATAACGTGCATAGTTTTTGGTGAAATGGTGGAAAGAGGGGTTTATGTTGTTGGGTCGTGAAGTTGGATTAAAGCAACTCTTACTAATGTATGTCCTATGTGGCATATTTCTACTAAAGCCATACCAATGAAAATGTCATTCCCTAACTTACTCTAATCAAGTCCATTCTTTCGTTCTTGAAAATCAAGACTCTGATTCTCTTATGATTTATGAAAACATCGAAAACACCTATTATGTGTCTACTACTTCGTGTGGCTAATGGTGACGTTTTGTGCTTTGCATAATAGTTCATATGAAGGGGGGCTAATTTAAGATATATGGCAAAATTAGTTAGCTGTTGGACTTCATTGATCACAAGGTATTCATGCAATGATTCTCATGAAGGATTATCTTGAAATGACGAATGAAGAACTTGTATATGTGTCGAGTGATGTCATTTGGGAAGCTAAAGTAGGTATTTAAAGTATTTTTGGCTCGATGTAGGCTACAACTAATATGGTTGTTGAATGATGTCATAAGGAAGAAATTTATGTGGAAGGTTTGTTCAAAGATTTAATAACTCATTTGAAGCCATTTATGATAGAATTTGTTGTAAAATGATGTACATGTATTATATTTGACATAATGCCCTAAAGAAATTCAAGCTTTGTAATGAAACGTGATGTGTGCATCAAGTTAGAATGTTGAGAATTTATGCTATGGTGCTATCAAGTTTGGTTTGGAACTTAATGATTATAATGGTTTTCTTTGGCCGTGGAGTTAGAGGAAATTACAAATGTATACTATGCAATTTTTGAGCTAGTATAATGTTAGTGAGGGTGTTACTAGCATGAATTATAGTATTTAGGTTGGAAATGGATTTGCAATATCAAAAGAAGTTGTTCTTGAGGGTACGCCTCATATGGACTTAACTTTTTTTTTTTTTTTTTTAAGATTTATTTATAGACTTGGTATAAAGGAATTCTTGGAATCAATTGACTATGCAAATATTCTGCATATAATAGCAAAAAAAAAAGGAGGTTGTCGGCTCTTGATGCTCCAAAAATGAGGATAGTTATTTTAATCGTCCTTCATTTATCATAAGTTCAAAATCAAGAGAGGTAAGGATATGGTAAAGTGTAGAGCTCAATTGTTCAGATGTGAAGAATTGGTTAATTCCCATATCTTAGAATATGGATAAATTGATTGTTGTGTTTGCCCAGTGTGTTTAAATTATTCATGAAAAGTTTGAAATTGATGAGATAGAAAAGTCCATTAAACAAATGGAGATAGATCTACAATCATAATGTTATTGTTAGACAAGAAAGGAATGATTGAATGTTACCTTTTGTTGCTATAGTAATCGGATAAGCACGAGTTTCCTTGGTCTAACCGCTTTCATCGACAAGTTTGGACTGTCTTAATGCTTGACAATAGCCATGTTGTCATCAAGTTTGCTAAAGGTTTAATAGATAAAGCGGAATCAAGAAGGAGTATAAGAATAAAATGAAACAAGATACATGAGAAATGAAAAATACTTGACTCATTATCTTTAGCTTTTCTTTTTTTTTTTTTTTTTTTAATAACACTAATGGATTTCAACTATTACAATTTTTTGCTGGTCCTTCAAAGCCTCATTAGTTGTTTATATTTTAAGTTGATAAGGTTGGTTTGTTTATTGGTCCTTTTCCCTAGGTTTCTTTGACGGCATAATGGACTTTGACTACTCTCAATCTTCCTCTTTGGTAATCTTTAGGCAATTGTAGTCTTTTCTACCTTCAAGCTCTAGTCTTCATTGGTAGACTTGGATTCCTACGAGCTTTAGTATTTATGCATTATTACGAAAGATGTTTGTTGTGTATGGGTTGGAAGGAAACAAAATTGAAGTAGAAAATGTGGGAGGTAAATAATAATAAAATAGGGGAGTTGAGAATGGAGATGTGAAGTTGCTAAGAGAGAAAAGAGGAAAATAATATGATAAAAAAATTAGAGGATAAGAAGGGTATATCAGAGCTGCATTATGTATGGGGCGAATGAATGAAGTTAAAGTGTATATGAGATAAAGACAAATTGAAATTGAAATAAAAAAAAAGAAAATTATGAGGTTGTAAATGAAATTGAAAGAGAATATGTATGAATGAAGAAAGAAATGTGTTCTAAAAGAGAGAGGAAAGCTACAGGGGTAAGAGGGATGGATTCAAAGAAGAATAGATAAAAAATGAAATGAAGATAGAAGAATGGGGATTCAATGGTAGATGAAGATTGAGGATAAATGAATGGAAAAGAAAAAACGAAGAGAGGTAAGTGTATGGAATACATAGAAAATGTGTGCTGACTACCATAGCTAGAATTTTAATGAAGGAGGATTTAATTGTGTATGCTAATTCTAGAGGTTGAAATCAGCATGATGTGCATTAACTAAATCGTGACACTTATCCTTTTATATAACAAAAAATATTCTTTGGTATATTAAAATATTTACCAAATCTTAACACCTCATTTGAGCATGTGTTTGTATAACAAACATGACCATTGCAGTGCTTATCCATCCCAGTCGATTAAGTGATGATGTAGCTCCATTAATATCATACATATTAATTCAACCATATTGTGAACAAGAGCATAAATATTGGAAATTTGACATCTCACATTGTTACTAAAAAGGTTTTGAAAAAAAAAAATGATGAATGAAAAAAAAAACAAAGAAAGAAGAAAGTTTGAAATTGTTAGTTTTGTGATTTACCAAGTGTGATAAAATTGTGAACTAGAAAAAGTTTGTTGTAACTGGGAGGTGTAAATAACGTCAGGTCGAAAAAGAAATATGAGGATGTGGCCATAATTGCAATAGTTGAACAGTGATATGAAACAAACATGGCTTCTACAAAGTTTTTATTTTGTGGCCAACTTCATGGTGGTTGCAATCTATAAGATTTAAGTTAGAATAGTGTTTTGATATATGCTTAGGATTTATTTTGAAAGAAGAAGAAGTTCGAAAAGTATTTGTTTAAACAAAATAAGTTTAAAATTCATAGCAAACAATGCAATTTGGACCTATGGTTTATGTAGATCACCAAATCGAAATTAGAGAATCTATCAAAGTTACGATGTAGATCTAATACATGAAGCCGATTCAATGAGTCGGATAATACAAAATAAACAAAGTAATTCAATACCAACCAAATCCATAAGATATTAAAGAAAACTTATCAAAAATAAATGTATATAGGCAACATAGTTTTATTTAGCCTAAGCAACAGTATGTAAACTGACGAAATGAGCCTGCCATTAGTTAACCCCTTACTATCGTAGCATATTAAAGGAGATCTAAGGCCTTAATAAAGTCTTATTGAATAATTAAAAGCCAATGTTGTCTTGAAAGAGTTCAACATCGAAACATGAATTCATCACTCTTCTTAAGAGCTTGATACTATCAAGTAAGTATTATGATCTAGATACAGCGTAACAATAAGATGAAGTAGCACTTTGCTTGGAGTTCATCATAAGGGAACTAATTTCTTGCTATGTTATTTATTATTCATGATTTAAAGCCATCGCTAAGGGAAATCAAAATCTTGCTCTAACCCTCCTTGAAGGTTGCCTTGGAAAGATGTCATTTAAGCAAGCCTAAAGTAATGCATAAGTAGATGGTGCTATAAGTTTGCATACTAATACATTCATATATATTGAACTTGTAGTGCTAGTAATTAGCTCTTACATTATACACTATCAAGAAAAATGAAGTGACATGACAATCAACTTCTTTTGTGTAGATAGGTGTGCCCCACATTAATGAAAGAAGGTTAAGCATAATATGAAAGTGATATGACGAGTTTCTCATGAAAAAGAGCTTATTAGTCCTAGAATATTTCTATACAACTAGCTTAAAAAGAATAATAATTGCATTACTAGCTCTTAGGCTTCTACGTTACAAATTGTCAAGAGAACAAACATCCTAAGATACATTTAGATGCATTGCTAGTAGTATAGATATTTCATAGTGCACATACGCTAGGCAACGACTTAGCCTTTTGATAGGCTTCTTCGATGCTTGAACCCCTTTGACTTCGTTCAAAAGACTTTGGTTAAGGGGCAAAATGTAAAGAGCTATATCTGACTCATAGGCTTCAAGCCTAATGACGAATTTGGTGTAACTTTTTTGGCTAAGGTAATAGGGTATAGAGAGTTAAGCCCATAAGAATTCAGGATGATCAGGAAAGATTTAGTATAGTGGGCTTAAAGTAAGGCTTATTAGATTAGCCCACCCAATTCAATCTTTCTTAGTTTAACTCACACTAATAAAATAAGGTCAATTGGGCCTAAGCTCATTAAGAGAGTCCATCTTAAGTCCATTATAAGAAGGATTCAATCCTGACCATTAATTATCATCATGATCCAACAGATGTAATCAACTACCATTTCTTATAAATACCCTATTTACTTCCTTATTTGGATGAGAGACAAATTTCAACTAACGTTGTTATTCTGTTGAAATTCTATTTCAAAGATCAAAGATCAAATACTTAAACATCTCAAGAACATTACTCTATTTTTCATTAATTGTAGAATTTGATGTCATTGTGCTTTTCTACTTATCATTATACGTGTTAGAGTTTTATCAAGATTGCCTACTCTTCCTCCCTAACTTATCTCTCCTGATCATTCTATACATATAAGTTAAGTCATTTTCTTACTCACATGTTATATATCCTGTAAGTTTAGACTTTTGAGTATAGAATCAAACTCGTGTATTGTAAATGATTTTCTTAAATTAATAGAGTCGATAAGTTTAAAATCGATTAAAATTTCAAATGTGAAACTTAAAATGAATATGAAAAACCTTAAACTGATTAATTAAAACTCTAATTGCATAAAAAAAAACTTTAAAGCCTAAACATATATAACTGTAAAAGATTGATCCCGAACTTGATAATAACGTTAATCACATATAAAAACTCTAAATTATATCCTCAGATACATATGAGAAATCGAAAAAGAACACGATCAAATCTTAAAATTAAAACTTTAAGCTTATAAATACACTAATTAGCTTTGGAAACTTTGTAAACATGTTTATTCTATACTCCTCTTTTTTATAGAATAAATAATATTTTGTTCACAAACCTTAATTTAAAACTCTTCGTAAAAGTATTTAATAAACATGAAGATACAAAGGTATATTGCTAATATGATTTCAGAGATAGAATCATGATATAACAAATCTTCGATGAAAGAATCATAACAAATTTGAAATTGCTAATTACAAAAAGAAAAAATAAATAAATAAATAAGTAAATGGTTATAACTTTACAATTCTTAGTGTCAATATTATATTACATGCTAATAGGAATAATGCATTTATGAGATATGGTATTGCATGTAAAAGTACGGTACTTTAATTTTTATAAACTAACAAATATATGAGTATTATGTGCATATGTATGTAAGTAGGTATAAATATGCACATTTTTTTAAGTATATGTTTATTGTATGTATGTATTTTATATAGACAATAGATGAAGTTATGTTTAGCCCATAGAGGAAAGGCATGATCCAACTAGATAAAAAACAAAAAATCACTAAATCCTATAAAAATAAATGTCATTGTACCTCTTGAAAATTTTGGCAAAAATATATTCCATCACAAGATAGAAATTAAGAAATATCGAAGATTTTGCTAAGTCAATTTAAACTATTATGTATATGCGTATGAGTATATTTGCATTTCAAAATAAAATATTAAACCCCATGAAGGATACTGTTTTCGAGTTAAATTATGAATATAATTATAAAATGTATTTAGAGCCAGTTAAGTTATTTACCTTGAATTCTACAACCTGCAACCAAAGTTCTACTTTCCATATTTAAGTCTACGTTTTATATTCTTTTCCCACTTAGTTAGTCCCACAAATTATTTATACCTAAGGAAACATAGTAAATCCCCTTTCTAGCTATTTGCAGATCACACCTGTCCTAGATTATACCAACTATGACCTTTCACCTCTTCTAATATCTTGTACCTATAAAAGTATGCAGTGATCACGTGCAAAATCTAGAGACAGATTGTCGTACCAATTGAAAATCTACACCACTCCTCTTTCCCTTGCATGTTATCAGCTTCTGACAAGATCAGTCCATCGTTATATGTCACTGCCTGACCCATTTCGCTAGTAGTGTCACGCTACTCTATTCACCGGAGAACAAGTTCCACCCGCCCATTTTCTTTGTCAATTACCTTTCAACACAGTGAATTGAAATTCAAGATAAACCCCGCCCAAAACACTCTCTCTAGTCCTCCGTGCAATCGTCTCCACCATCATAATAGATTTATCTTTAAAGCCTCAAGATATATACCAGGGAAAAAAAAAACATGAATGGCGACCTGAACTGATGCGACGGTTAACAAGGAATAGATATTAGTAAACCCATTCCGACAACGCCAACTTAAGCCTCGGCTTTTATCACCTACAGCAACTGCTCAACAAATTAGGATCGCCACTGTGTTCCTTGGAAAGCTACAATTTTTTTTTTTCCTTGACACAACCCATGTCTCGTTGAGAGGTTAACATGGTCGGACCAAACTTCGAAGCTTTTTATGTTCATTTTTTTTTTCTCAGATTTGCTGTATATATATTTACATACATACATGTGAAAAGTTTTGATCTTTACCTTAAAATCCATGTCGAAAACGATATTATTGTATTCTGAAACATGTTAGGATATTATTTAAACCTTTTTATCAATGAAAGTCACCTTGAAAGTGAATATTCATGTCAAGAAGTTGATGAAATAGAGTCAAAATGAATTCATTGTTAAATCTCCGTCATTTGCGGAAAACAAAAAATATATATTTACGATTTATTATCTTAATATGGAATCGAAGTTATGTACCCATATAAATTGTACTAAATCGTAATTTTAGTAATTAAGTTACCTAGATATAATTTTCTACGTTTTACTTGTTATAATGATTATTAAATAAAATTACAACAAAATGATAAATTTTCCTTTGATAAAAGAGAATTAAAATTTGGGGTTACCATGTTTATTTTGTTATAAAAATCAGGATCAGTGGTGTTCTAATAGTATACCAATACAATGTTGACTAATAATATTATAATCTAGCGTTATATGGTTACAAATTATGGATTAACTCAGGATATTGAAGGTAATATTTATGTTTCCCATAATGTGATCAAATAAGTTAAAAGTAATATGATAAATTACTGATTTTTTCTTTAAATTTAGTAAATTAAGGTCAATGATGTTTATAAGAACTAACCATCATTACTTAGTGTAAGTAGGCATTTAGGTTCCGATAAGTATGAACTTTTGATATGTACTTGATATTATGGTAAACCAAGTATTATTAGGATATTTCATTGTATAAATATCTAATCGTTTAATAATCAACGGTAAAACCATTCTAAGTTGACTTTAGAGGTATTGTTAATTGATAACGTGTATGTCTAAGGACCTAAATGACTATAAGAGTGCGGAAAACAAAGTTAAAATGAAAGGGTTATGATCAAAATACAATTTTGATTTTAATTGAAAAAGGATATTGAATTTAATTTAGATAGATAGATAAATTTACCAAAAACTTACATTGATATCATTATTATATTACCAAGCTACCTTGGTATCAAACCTAGGACAACCTAGGATCATTATAACTCATATATATCACGATTAAGTAAGTATTCTCGATAATTTTATACTTGTTTTATGCTGATAATTAGTATACTTAAAGTAAATATTAGTAACTTGATGCATATGGATTTAGGACATGCATGTGTCTGAATATTGATTGTGTGTTGTATAAAATGTTATGAAACATAATGGCAGAATGACTAGTTGATTGATTTGTTGCTGTATAATTGAATAGTTTGTTAATATTGGTTGATCGTCTCATAAATTGACTTAATCATATTTGATTTAACTTAAATTATATGGATCATGTATAAAAATAAACATTGCATATAATGTTTCAACTGTTACCTCCTGTGGTTAGTAATGAAAAGTATTAAAAGAATTGATTCCTACATGATTTGATTAGCATAGTGTAGGAATATTGATTTAACAAGACCCTACCCTTAGCTTGTAGGTTTACCTAATGCTAGACATGCTAACCATAGGTAACTGGGGATTGAATTTAGAGACTATAGTTATAGGGTGTGAATGTAAACTGTGGGGGTTACCTCACTACTAGACTTGAGATTTTGTGTACTATTAGATTTTTTGGAAATAGAAATGTAAGTGTATTATGTAAAATACAAAATTTAAATTTATGGTTTAAAAAAAAATTTGAGTTACTAGAGCTCAATTGTAATTGGTACTGTTGTATCTCTAACTCTTACCTTAAAAGGCATTAAATCTAATGATATATGTAATACTAGTCAATTGCATATATATATTGTTTGGCATATTACGTGTATATGCATTTATATAGTTGTAATAATTTATTTGAATAACTCATTAAGCTCTAATAACTTACTTCCTAATAATTTTTTTTTTTTTTTTGCAGGTTGAAAGATAACCAAACATGGGTTAAGAGTCGAGCATTGAGAGTAAATATTGTGATGTGTTAGAGGTTAGAATTGAAGAAAGATTATATAGTTCATTTGAAACTTTAAATGTAAATACTACTTATATATTTAGGTTTTATAATTTTAATAAGTTTAAATTTTAAATCTTTACTACTTGATTTTATCATTTGGTTAGGGATACCGATTCTCTATAATTTTACGGAACTATAGAATATTTGATATTTACATTTATTTATATTTTATAATATATTAATTAATTAACATTTTAGAAACCTTAGTAATAAATTATTTAAAATCTTATAATATTTAACTTTTACGGTGGTTTTCGTATTATGAATACATATATGATATGAAAATTTTATGTAATTCTACTAGCTCTCTATAGGGTCTTGACACATGTAATGCGATCTGTTACAAAATATACATTTGACTGTCACATTTGAACCCTCATCTCAATACGTATCATATAAACACTTGAACCCTCACAAAGTATACCATGCTATACGTATGAATTCGATCTGTTGCCAAGTGATAAAATATAAACAATTAGGAGTTAAAATGTTACCATCGGATGGATATCATGTAAACTACCTATATCATCATGAAGATATTATATGGCGAGTCTATTAACTATGACGAATTAATGCCATCATAACAAGCAATCCATACATGCTGCGTAAAGAATGAAAATATTATAATCTGCCTTTCAAGAGTTCGTTTCTTTCTAAAGATAGCTTAATTAATTATTATTATTATTTTTATTGTTGTTATTATTATTATTATTATTATCATCATCATTTTACCATTACATATTATAACATGGAGTGAGAGAATTCCAACCTAATCCATTCCACACAGAAACTAAGATTGATGCTATTAGGTTTTAATGACAATCATTTAAACAAACATTATAGGTCTTGATTGTAATCTCTCTCTTTTCCTTATAATTTAGTTGTTGATTTATTATCTGGAGAGTGCTCAACTACAGACAGTAATAGCTTCAACTTGCCAAGAATATAAGCAAATCATTCAATTAAAGCCAGTCGATTCCTCCATTAATATTTTATTGTTAATTTCTAATCAATTTTTCACTTCATTAATATCTTTTCTCCATATGTTATATGGTTTGAACAATAAATGTAGATAAGATCGTCAACTTGATGACGTTCGGCATGTTCCAAGAATTTGATTCTTCTAGTTCATTATAATTTTTTAATGGGCCGACTAATAAGCAATGTTCTCAATTAATTAATTATAATGTATAATTTCAGAAGCCATTGTACTACAATATTTCTTTAGCATTTTCCAATGAGTACAAGTTTTCATAGATCTACTCTATATTTATTGTGCACTTTCTTAGCCTCTCTCTTTCTTTGCTTTATTTTTAGGGGAGTTTTTAAGATCCCGAACTTCATTTTGATGGGACAAGTTCAACCTTCCATCCAACTATTATTTTACATTCCTTTAAATTTAAAAGATTGAATTTACAATCAATTTAATAATCCAAATTTAAATTAAAATAAATTATGGGTATGATAAAGGGTTGTACCAATTCCTTGAAAAATAAAGAACAGTTTGTAGAAAAATTCCACAATCAATCAATCACTTTTTTTTTTAATCTTTTTTTCATTGTACATAATGAAAATCATTGTTTTTGTTTATGCCTTCAATTAATAGAGAAGCAATATGTAATAATTGTTTTATATATTTCAATAGCATCGAATATTAAGATTTTCCTTTTTTCTATTTGTGATCATGTACTTAAGTAAGTTTATTTCAAATTCAACTTATATATATATATATATATATGCTTGGATTTTGAGAACTTTATATTTAGTGACCTACAATATTATTGTTGTTCTTACTAATATGCAAACTATGTATAAATACTTTATTATGTATTTTCCACATTTATTGCCTTAAATCTGTATATTGATTGTATGGTGGAAATATATATGGGATTTCTAATTTTTCTTCATTTTGTGTTGCCTACATAGCCAAATGTTTTATTATATTCACACTTACATCAAATAATCCTTACACCATTTTTTTCTCAAAATTTTAATGCTATATTTATGTTCTCAATTAGTTTATTAATAACTACTTAGAGTAGATCCATTTATACAAAATTGATTAGAAAGTTGTTAATTTGTAGTTCACTTTTTTTTAACTATTATAAATCTTTTTTTAAATACATTTTAGGTAATTTCTTTACTGCCAAGTACATTTATTCACCTATTAATCACTAAAAATTAGAATAATTAGATATTTCTATTGAACATTTTTAAAATAGCAACACAAATATAAATGTTCTTTTTGGTGAAAGGATAATTTCATGTGTTTCCTACATAGATTAAGAGAGCTTCTATGGTCTCGTCTTTTATTTTGAGGGATTAGTTTAGCTCTCTATTTTATCATTAACTTAAATTCCTTGAAATCTAAACCATTAAATTCACAATTAGTTCGATGGTACAGATTTAAAAGATTGTAAATTAAGAGTGGGATGGAGAACTGCAACAGTCCTATAAAAAAATTAGAACAGGACCATAGGAAAATCCATAAAGTAATACTAAATTATTTAACTTTAGATCTTTGTTATTGTGCCTTTTTGGTGTGTTATTTCTTTTCTTTGTTATGGTACCTCTTCATTATTAATTTTGGATCATTAATATTTTCTTCAAATAAACCATTGTTCTTTTCTCTTTTCACCTAAAATATTTAAAAGCATAGTATTTACACCAAACTTTTGAAATAGTATATCATTTAATCAAAATTTTGAACAAAAATTACATGAAATTACAATATTTAATAATATTTATATAATAAATTATAATACTTACATAATCTATTATAACATATAATTTCAAAAGCAATAATTGATACACTGATGGTACCTTTTCATTCAATAGTATATCTTTGGTTTTAATTTTTGATCATTGTTGCTTTCTAAAAAGCAATAATTGACTTTTCAATCTTTTATCTATTATCTATTATAATTTATAATTTTAGATTATTGTCTTTTGTCATAGTATCTCTTCAATATTATCTTTGGATGGTTTTTCACGAAAAGGCACTTAGGTGAGTGATGAGTGAATACAGTTGCCATTTATAGGGGTGAGTGGGTAACCATACCTATAGGGTATTTACTTAGACCATATTCTATTGGATAGGTTTTGAGTGAGTAAAAAAGATAATCTACTCCTATAAAATGAGATACCATGTACATTAAAATATATAAGGTATAGATTTTAGGATATCCTATGTCTACTTTATAATAATAATTGAATAATTCTAAGAAATAAAAAGTTTCATTTTTTTAACCTTAAAGAAAATAACAACAAAAGCTAGCCTATAATAAAATCCTAAGACTACATATTATTGTCTCTACAATTTTGTCCCTCTTTCTTCTTCTTCTTCATCTTCTTTTGTTCAAACCTTCTCTCTCTCTCTCTCTCTCTCTCTCTCTCTCTCTGATTTTTATGCTACTCTCTCTTCCTTTTACCAACTCTAATGTAACAAAGTATTAAAAATATCCCAATTCTTAACTTATTATTTAATATATTTTATTAGAGTTACTTAACATATGATTTTTTTATTCCATGCATAACATTTTATGATTTGGTAAAAATTTTATTTTAATGATTTAAAACGAAAAAATAAAAAAGTAATTTAGCATAACCCAATTAACGGTTGAGCATTTTCAATTGCAGTAATATTCTTTATTCTTCTCACCAAAGTTTTGTATTGTTATAACAAATATAACCACCTTTCAAATTATTATTATGAGGTCCATTTGTATAGTTACAGGTTTAATATTGATTACATGTCTTCATAATATTTCAAAAGAAGATAAGGTAAATCTATATATATATATATATATATATAGATTCCATAGGGTACCTTGTATCATATAAAATTTATAAGATACAAGGTGGTTCCAATGTACTACACGATAGGTTCCAAATACAAAAATATTGGAACTTATACTTATAGAGTAAAGCATAAACAAGATGTCATATCCTATCCATTTTGTACTTGCCCACTTTTTATTTTTTATTTTTATTTTGCCTTTTCTAATTTTTCATTTGCTAATTATTAAAAATTATTTCAATCATGTCTTAGAGAAATGTATCTTTTATGCACAAAATGGAACTAGTGGAAGATTTGTGACCTGTGCATGATAGGTTGCAGTCTTTACAAGACTTGATACAAAAATAACAAAACGTTTAACACAAAATGTTATATTTTCACGATTTGAAGAGTTATAACTCTTTTAAAAATCATAATATTCCATATAAAATTAATATGTAATATATCTTAGTGGTATTTACGTAAATCCATCATTTTATTTAATATACATAAAAACAAACTCTGTGCATTATTGTAGGGGGTATATTACATGTATGTTGCAATTTACTTTTACGTATACACCCTCGCTTATGGCATATTTTTTATGTGCAAGGTATCGAGGAAGTACCAAGTCGCTTGACAGGTTTTCCTATATGTGTATTGCATAATTTTTCCTATACAAATTTATATATACATATTTTTTTCTTTTTGCCCCTAGTGGGTCTTGACATCTAGTAAGAAAACAAAACCTTCAATAAGATATATACTTTCCACGACCACAAGAAAGCCTTACAACTCCTTAGATTCATTAAAAGTCATAGAATTATTAATAAATAACTGCTCATGGGGCAACCATATATATTTTGTGTGTGTATATATATATATATATATAATATGCTGTTCTTTTGGAACACAATTCAAAACATTAAGAGTACATATTAGAACAACATCAAAATAATTACCATAAATCTATTTGTTTTTGAAATTCAGATCCAAATTTCGAAGTCACTAAATATCATAAGGAGTATCTCATCTCTTCTAATGGTTGTTATTTAGTATTTACCGGCATCTTTCTAAAGATTGTGGATATATAAAATTTGACAGATAAGAATTTAGTCACTCCTACATTTAGCTACATTTAACTTCAAATTTAAGATTCAATTGATAGAGTTCGATGCAATATAACATTAACTACTTTGGATTTCTAATGTAAAATTGAAAAAAACACCAAAAGTTATGTTGTGGTTTTAACATTCTCCTTTGTGGTTTTCTTTTTATTTATTTTTCATTTTTTTTTCGCATTCCATATAACTCCATCCAAATAGAAACTTTAAAGTAAGGATGTAAATGAGTCAAATTATTTATGAGTTATTTGAGTTCGATTTGATAAATATTTAAGTTTGACTGGAGAAAAATTGAGTAGAGCTCAAGTTTATGCTACTCGAGTAGTTAATTGAGTTGAGCTTGAGTTTTATATTTTTAGGTCGACTAGTTTACAAGCCTAATCAAATTCAAGTCAAGTATAAATACTAATTAAGTTCGAGTTAAGCTTGATCACTGATATTATTATAATTAAAAAAAGGTGTTTTTAAATATATTAAGCTTAAATGAGTTTAATCTTGTCCAATATCACTTTGAGTTGAGCTTAAATTTTTAAGCTCGACCAAGCTCAAGTCGAGCTTGAGTTTTAAAATTTTGAATCTAACTTGAGTTTAAGCTCAGTACTACATCATCTTAACTTAATTTGTTTATAACCTCATCATCTTAACTCAATTTGTTTATAACCTCGTGCCAATCTTCAAATGCAACATGATATTTCAAACAAATCACAATAATTGGTTTACGGAATTTTATGTGATTTACAAATAACCTGAAGGTTAGATTATTCATTCAATATAATATTACGTCATACACTCTTGGAATGCAAATGTCTACCTAATCGGCGAGAATCATTCCTAGCTAATGCATAAATAATTACAATCACAAAGCACAACTTATTCCTAGTTGATATACATTGAACCTGACATAGCAACATATATAATATTCAATCTCTTTATATCGACACTTTAGCCGGGAAAAGAAAAATTTGCAAATTAAAGTTTGAATAGATTGACCCCCGATTGTTTTGGTGGAAATCATTGTTTTCAGAAGCAACCGTGTCAAAAATGGTACATCTACATGGAAATATATTCTTCTCATTATTATATGGTATTTATTGAAATTTTAAATTGACTATTTAACTGCTGGAGCTTTGGAATTTAGACTAAATTAGCTTAGAGAGGGTAGTCTTTCTATTTATTTGAAAACCTTATGCAACAACAACATCTTATCCCCCAAAATCTTGTGACAATGATGGCTAAACAATAAGAACTCGGCATTGCATGCTAACAAACAATTAACTAGCCTACCTCTCTCGTTAATCATACTAGATATATGGTAATCGCAATTGACGGTAAAAACTTATTGTTATTCAATGGTGGATTCCAGATTTGATTTGAGGGAGCGCGATTCATTTATAGGAGAGGTAAAATCACAAAACAGATGTAACAAGTAATAATTATTGATTATATGGCTATTATACGATTATATTAATATCTATACATATGTACATCTAGTATGGGTCTATATTTTGTTATCATTTTATGTTCAATAAAACATATATTAATTTCTAATTTCATGGTTTTGCCTTTGAGCTTTGGACATTCTATCAATTTTCGCCACTGAATTGTTACATATCACATCCTCATAGATCTTTTGTATAATTTATAATAGAAATACATAAGTTATTGTTATTAATATTTTTTTATGCGTGCTCAAGACTGTTTCGATCAAAGCTAGTCAGTTCGTCTTTAGCGAAAATTTTAGATCATTTTAGGGAGACCATCTTTACCCAACATCGGAGCATATCACAGGTGTCATCGGGAGTGGGTGATGAAAAGGTTGTGTTCAAAGTACTAGATTCTATTAAGAAACACGCAAGTATTGCTCTCAGGTAATGTCATATATAGAGAGGTTCACAAAGGAAGGTATTTAAGAAAAGTTTTATTAGGTATTACATGATATATATATATATAAATATTATCAGACTTAGTTTGGATAGTTAATTCGAATATACAAGAGAACCTAGAGTCAAAGGGATAAACTGGATTAGACTAGAAATTGTATCATAATTGGATTAAATTGGCTCAATGAAAAGGTCAGGTCGAATCAGGTTGAAGCATAAGGATCAATTTGGGTTTGGTAATATTGGTATATACATGTGGTGGCTAAGTACCAATAAAGTTCAAAAAAATAATAATAGTACTAGATAGTTTGTTTGTTTTTTCTTTAAAAAGAACTATAATCCATATTTATACATACTGTCATGTTTTCAAATTTTATTGTATTTTTTCCATTACTTTTTTATATATACACGGTAGGTAATACTATTAATTTCGTATATTTTTCTCTTTAAAGCATTTGATGTGCTTGAACGTAAGGATCGCTGGAAAATGCAAATAAGTGGCAGCTGGCTATAGAGAGGAAGTTGAAGTTATTGCCTTGTACATATGCATCCAAGTCTATATTAAAGGAAGATAACATTTCACCAGTTATAGTAAGTGCCGAAATAAACTAATTTGAGCGAGAGAATTTTGTAATGTTATGAAGAGAAAGGAGGAGAATTATTAATTGGGCCATTACAAACATAAAGGAACCAGCTCATCTATTTTGTACACAATATTTTGATGAAGTTGTAAGAAAAGATATCTTAAAATGACTATATGCTGGCATTCTTTATGTGTCAAATGTAGGTGGTACCTTAAAAGATTAGATTGCATTACAGTATGGTTTGAAATGAAAATAATGAATTAGTTCTCACGAAACGATTTAGTGAGTAGTATATACCACCTTTTATGCATATGTAGTATATAAATATCAATAAGATAATGATATATATGATCTTTATAAATTGTGGGTAATAATTGAATTGGAAAGTACTTTTTTTATTATTATTCATATTAATATTTTATTAATATTTATATACCACGTTTATATATTATATAGTATGTAATAATTAATGAATTTTTTATTTTTTTTTTCACTACAACGGTGATGGATTAAAGATTTTTTACGGATCAAGTAAACTTTAATTAATACACTAGGAAGGACCATTTTTCACTTCTTTTTATTTACTAGCGCTCGAATCATTAATGGTAGCAATTATTATTTACTTGTTGTCCTCAAAGATTAAGGAGCACCAACTTCACTTATCCAAATAGCACATTCACACTTCTAACATATGCCATTTGGACAATACATATCTCACCACCTTTTAAAGAGAAGGGTTAATGTTATATTTAGTATTCAAACTTTACCAAAATGTGTAATTTACTATCTGGACTTTGAAAAGATCAATTTAATATTTATTGACGGTCGATTCCTGCCATAGGGGCTCCTAAAGCCTAAGCTTATTGAAATACCAAACTTAGGTCTTAGAGATCACCATCCAGGCCTGGCCCAAAACGTATAGGCCTTTCAGGCCCCTTATGTGCACCTTGCGTAAGACTGAGCTACACCCTCCACTTGGAGAGTCCTCAGACACCTTAGATGTGCCTGGCCATTGTTCGCAGTGTTCACACCAAGATCATCTCCATCCCCTCAGTAGATCGTGACTAAAGGGGCATCTGCTATGAGTTGAGCATTTCCTCCATCCATTGATTGTCTTTTCTTTGTTCATTTAATGTTGATTAACCACTTATCATCCCAAAAGTGGAATCAAGTAGAGCACTTCAAGCCATCATGTATGGCTAGGACCTAAGCAACAAACTCTTTGAAGCCACAACACTATGCCGATTAGAGACCTTTAAGGAGTTCATGACTCTTGTCAAGCAATATGTAGCATAAGAGCACATCATTCAAGCCAGCCTCGAAAGCAATAGGCAACTATTTATATTCGTAAAGGACTGTCTCAACCTTAGAGACAATCGCCCTTCCTCCTTTTAAGAATGATGTAGGTAAAGACTTGTGAACTTTCTTAGTTACACACAACTTACTAGCCCCCTTGGTAAAGTATACTATGAAGTCGACAAACATCTTCTAATTGTACCGCCCATCGGAGAAACACCTAAGGGTTTTGTCTTGGGAAAATTCTATGATAACCATAGAACATGGGGCCATAACACCGACAAGTGTAGGCACCTAAAAAACGTAGTTAAAGGCCTTATTTGTAAGAGCTACATCAACTAGCTGTTTGCCAATGAAAGGAACCTCCTTGGTTTAGGCCAAAGGCATCATATATAAGAACCTTAATAGCAACAATAACCATAGCCTAAGTAACAAAACCACTACGACAATACGGAGTGAAGAGATTGCAAGGGGCAACTATAGGTGATCACTAGGGTACCTAGCATCCTAAGCAAAGACCACTCCACCCAACCACAGCACAAGGTGCTCTTAGTCCGATCCAAGAAATCATAACTCGACACCACCATACCATTCAACAAAGATGACCGAACAAGCATCTAGTATCCTCATATTGATCCATTAGTCGTCAACACTAAGATAGGATACTTTAATGTCCGAAGACATTTGTAGACAATGGAACCTAAGATGACATACCTTTCTTCTTGGCCTACGAAAAGATGAAGGAAAAGCTCGATAAGTAGCTCCACCCATATAACTAAAGCCCAGTAGGCTTTAGAGGAAAAACAGTCCTAGCAAAAGGAAATATCACACTTCGTATTAGATCAGGTGATGACTGCCATATTGCCTTGTAACTCATCAACTTTGTAGTCATTGACTACTAGTCACCATATAGTGTTATCTTTGAATACCCTACCCTCAATGAGTTCGATACATTCATTAGCCAAAGATGTCTCCTAATGATCAAGTCCTCCTCAGCGACTCCATAGGCCTCCCTATAGTAAACCGACCGAAAAGACTAAACTCATCCAATACGATGGTCGCTTTAACCAGACAACTTGGATAGGAACATCTTTGTCCCCTGACGAAAAGGAAGAAATGATCACATTCCTATGTAACAACTCAAATGCCTTCGCGATGTCCTTAGATGAAATGGCAGGGATAATCAACATTCTCGAAGTAACACACCACTTAAGGGTTCGACCTACACGTCCAACCCATAAAACAAAAAAGAAGACACTTCACACCAAAATGGCAAGCTGCCATTGAACAAGAGTGCGAAAACTCCTGAAGGTCAATTTCATCAAGGAAGAGATGTACTCTACTTGAATCTCCAACATAGTCTTCGTCAAGAAGTCAAGTAGTTAATGGAGAATGTGCTTAGACCATACTGACTTGAACAAGGTGTGCACTAAATACTGCTTCCTTCTCCCAAGAATCTACTGGCTCATCAACTCTACCATGGGCCATGTTAGATTAAGTTTCATAGATGCTTATTCTATTTACAACCAAATCCAGATGGCCCCTAAGGATCAAGTTCACACCTTTTTTGTCATGGACTTTAGTACGTATTGTTATAAAGTCATGCCTTTCAAGTTGAAGACCACTGGAGCTACTTACCAACATGTAGTAATCTTGGTCTTCAAGCCTTAACTTAGAAGAAATGTTGAGGTCTAAGTTGACGATATAATTTTCAAAAGTAAGACAAAAATCAACTACATTACCAACTTATGTGAAACCTTTGACATGCTACTAAAGTACCTAATGAAGCTCAACCCTTGGAAGTGCATCTTTGGGGTAGGATTTGATAAGTTCCTTCGTTACATGGTTAAGAAAAGAGGCATTAAGGCTAACCCTAACATGATTCAAGCAATCCAAGACTTAAAGGCCCTGTAGAAAATCAAGGAAGTCCAGTGACTTACTGGTAGGATCATTGCCTTGAGTCGCTTCATCTCACGGAGCATAGATAAATGCCTTAAGTTTTTCAAACTCCTTAAGAATCTAGCAAAAATCCACTAGACACTTGAATGTGAAGCTACTTTCGAGAAGTTGAAAGAATTCCTCCAAAACCCACTAGTGTTATCTAAACCAATCCTTAGTGAAGAACTTTACTTATACCTTGCCATTAGCGACCAAGCCCTTTCCTTAGTACTTATCCATGCAAAAGGATGTGAGCATAAGCCAATGTATTATGTTAGTAACATTTTTGAAGGACTTGAGACTTGATACACTTGAATTAAGAAGTTTGCTTTTTTCCTAGTCAGAACAGCAAGAAAACTCCAACCATACTCTAAACTCACTTGATCATTGTCTTGACCGACCAACTAACCCATAAGAACAATCTTATAGAAGCCCAACACTTTAAGATGAATGGTCAAGTATTCCTTTGAGCTTAATACTTATGAAGTTCAATTCCACCCTCGCTAGGCCATCAAAGCATAGGTGCTCATAGATTTTGTCACCAAACACATTAGCGAAGAAGAACCATCTATACCAATTGACATGCTAGTTTGGATCCTTTACGTTGATAGCTCCTTAACTAAAGGGGAGAGTAGAGAAAGAATAGTCCTATAAGGCTCCTATGGCATTAAAGTGTTATATGCCCTCAAATTTGGATTCCATGTGAGCAACAATGACGTCAAGTATGAAACCCTCATAGCAGGACTTCAAATCGTGGTAGATGTGGGCATCGAAAGGATCAATATACACTCTGACTCTATGTTAGTTGTGCAACAAGTAAGAAAGGACTATGGGTCCAAGGGAGAAAGCATGATGAGGTACTGTTAGATGGTGCAAGACCTACCTACCAATTTCTCCCCATGGATGATTATTAAGATACCCCGAATCCAAAATTCTAAGGGAGGTAAACTCTCCAAGCTTACTTCCACACTAATATTCACCCTTTGGGAATCTACCAAAAAAGTTTTCCTCTAATTCATGCCACGACAAGTAGTTAACAAGACCCCCCCAATGAGTTCTTGAAGTCATGACCACATCAACCAACCCCTCCTATGAACCCCATTGCCAACAATATCAATATAGGCATCCTCCCTGAGGACAGTGCCGAGGTTAAAAAGCTTACATACAATGCTGCCAACTATACTCTTATAAATGGTATCCTATATAGGCATGGGCACAATTTGCCCCTCCTCTAATGATTTACCACTGAAGAAGGGCATCGCATCTTTGAAAAACTCCATTCTAACATTTACAGTGACCTTATATAAGCCTAGGCCTTATATATCTGAGCTCTTCACCTCGAATATTATTAGCCAACCATGAAGCAAGATACGAGAGCCTTAATTTGATGGTGCTATGCTTGTTGGAAGCATATGCCCATTAGCTAAGTGTTAGCTCAGACCTACACCCTATCACTAATCTGTAACCCTTCACCCAGTAGGGACTTGATGTCTTAGGTAATTTCCTTAAGGCATCAAGTAGGTAATGGCTCATTCTAGTAGCTATAGATTACTTTATCAAGTGGGTTGAAGTATAGGTAGTCGCTACCATTATGGCATGAGTAGCAGAAGGTTTTGACCTAACAAACATCTACACTTGGTTAGGCATCCCTCATACCTTCATCATTGACAATGGGAGATAGTTCGACAGCGCATGGTTTTGAAAATTTTGTGTACAACACCACATCCAACTCTAGTGCACTTCTATCACCCATACATAATCCAATAGGCAAGTCGAGGCAATCAACAAGGTCGTCCTTTCATCTTAAAGAAAAGGGTTAACTAAGCTAGTAGGTAATGGGTAGACCAACTCCCTACCATCCTTTAGGGTTATTGAACTACACATTGAACAACCATAGGTGAAACCCTCTTTCGCCTTACTTAAGCTCCGAGGTTGTCTTCCTAATAAAGCTTACATGGTTATCAAAATCCCAATTCAACTCCTATAATTCTACGATTTAATGATTTTATGAGTTGCTTACTTGTTAAAACCCATATAAAATCTTTCTTGAGCAAAGTCTAGTAGAATCCCAATATAAATCTTTAAAATCAATAGAATCCCAATTCTATGATATGATTTTACTAAACCCCTTGCAATGTAAGTAAAATCCCAATTTTGACAACCATAAGAGCTTAAACTCCCAATAAGAAAAACCTAAAACATTGATACTGGAGTTAGTAACATTACTGTCTAAGCTAGCTTAGACACCATTGACAAAGTAAGGGAAGTTACTGTAAAAACTCGAGTGGCCATATACCAGCAGCATGTGGCCGTATACCAGTAACGTATGGGTAGATACTATAATAAGAAAGTAAAGCACAAGGTTTTCTAAATAGGAGATCTCGTTTGTTGTAAGTTAGATTCTACAAGGTCTTGTGAAGGAAAAGGAAAATTATCCTCCAACTAAGAAGATCGCATTTGCATTAAAGTAGATATAGGCGGCATTGCATATAAACTTGAAACTCTTGATGGGTACCCCATCTCTTAGACATGGAATGTAGCCAATCTTTGACCATACTTCATGTAAATCATGCAAATAAGTCGTACACAACCTTGTATCTTTTGAAATACTTAAATAAAAAACAATGATGGTTGTAAACCTAGTAAATTTTTAGGTTGGACATTAAACTTGACCAAGTGTCCTAGGTAATTCTTTGAGTCGTTAAGGCTAAATAAATTAAAAACTTAATTAAATTATAAACTTGAACAAAGATAAAAACCTTAATATATTAATCAAAACTTTAATAGTGGATAAAAAGTCTAAACCCTGTGTACGCATAAATACAATAGATTGAACTCGAACCATATAAAAACCCTAAGACCAAAACCCTAAGCTTATAAAACATACAAATTTACTATAACAGTGATAAATCCTTACTTTGGTAAAATATCAATAGGTACTCATGATCGCGTAAAATTACTAATGAACAAATAGAGATAATTTTTAAATATTAGTAAATAAAAAGAATATTAAATTAATTAAATAAACTAATAAGATTACAAGCTGTACCCTATGTTCATTGTAGCATCACATGTATGTGCACACACACATATATATATGTTAGATATTATATTAATTTAATTTTACTATATACTTTACGTTTTTGTACCATATAGTATACATTAATTCTATATCCTATATTTTTCTTATAGTTACATTATAGTCTATCCTAATTCTACTTTTAAAATTATTCAATTATCTATACTTAGAATATTTTAACATAAAAATGGAAGAACTTTACAAGGAAAAATAAAAAAAGAAATTTTATAATTCTTTTTTGCTTTCTTCTTTTCTTTTCTTTTCTTTTTTTCTTTCTTTCTTTTCCTTTTTCTTCTTCTTTTCTTTTCACATTTTTAGTTGCTAAGTATCTTAACAATGATCCCATGTGAGAAAAATTGAAATCAAGATAAAAGCAAAGTCAATTCATCACTTTATCTTTCTTATCTTTTTCCTCTTTTTCTTTTCTCCATCGTTGGCCAAGTACCCCCTCTAGAACACCTTTTAACTTTCTTTTTCTTTTCAAATTCTAAACTCAAACCTATGTCTTTTCTTTTCTCTTGTGGGCCAACACACATCTCTTTCCCTAACCTTCCATTTTATTTTTATTTTTCTTCTCTTTTATACTATCATCTACCATCCTTATTTTACAACATATCATCCCTTCTCCATCATCATTTTTACCAACTTCAAGAAGGAATAAAGAGGACATCTTTCCAAAAATTCCAAGACAAGAGTAATCCAATACTAATTTATGATATATTGTTTCTTTGCTTGTAATATAAATTTTAATGTATTCTTTTGATTTTAGATGTGTACGTTGTAGTATTTTATGTATTAGGAAATCTAGTAGGAGTTATATGTACTTTTAATACCTCTTGTAGTAGGAATGATATATATATATATATATTTATTTATATGTATTAGGTTTTATGTACCAAGTGGTATAAAATACATGATGATTTAGGTGTACAATTTTTTTCTCTTCTTAATTATATATTTATGAATGTATACACCTAAATATATTTATCTATATGAATATATATATATGTTATACTTATTTATATATACATATACGGTTTCCTTCTATGTATAGTACATGTAAATATATGTACTACTAAATATACATACATCAAGATATATATGTATGAATACATTACAAAATAATATAAATATGTATATATGACTAAGTAGTAAAATATGAAAGTATATGTATGCATATATATATGTATATATATTATTCAATTTTTCTAAGGTTCAAATAAATATACATATAATATAGTATATATATATATACTGAAATATATATTTGTATATTAGTACTTCATTTTCTTAAAAGCACGTTAATAAGTATAAATATATATATATATGTGTGTGTGTTGGACTTAGTCTTCAAAAGGGCAATAGGAATTATTTTCTATCATTTAATTATTTTATGGTATTATATATGTATATGTACTAATAATACGAATAAGTAAAAATAAAAAAGTTGAATAAATTAATTAAATTACATCATAAACTAATAGGATGTTGCCAAGTCAGCCTTCCTAAATTTTTTTACTCAAACCAAAAATTATAAAAAATAATAATAATAAATTAATTGGGAAATTATGATTATAATAAGAAAAAAGAAAATTAATGATTTGGGTCCAAAGTTGTATATTAAAGAAATTATGCCAAATGAGGCCTAAAAATAAAAATATTTGGAAAATAAAAAAATTTAGAAATTAGTTAGGCCCATTACTAAGTTTAAAGTAAAGCCTAATAAATATACTCATTAAGCAATGCCTAAAATGATAATTAAAAGCACTTGGGCCTAAAATAAAGAAATTCGTAATACCTGAAGCTCTAATAGAAAATGTGAGTTTCGATGTTTGAAACGAACCTCGTTATATAAAAATACGTTTGAAAATGATAAAAATTGACTATAAGATCATAACAATTGGATTTAAAATGAAAAAATTATACGCGATTAAAGAAAAAGCTTGAATTAGGAAATTTATGTAAGATATGTAAGAAATTTAGGTAGGTTTGTAAATAAATACTTAAAATAATTTCCTTACTTAGACGCTTATAATTTTTTATATTCCTTAATCATCAGGTGATCCCAACAAAGACACCATTCTCTTCACCAACTATTATGATCCCTAACTATTACTATGACCGAGTAAGTATTACTGATGATTCTGTACTTTCTTGTATTTGTGGGTAGTAGCATTTCAATATTATTGATAATTTGGTTTATATGTAGGGTTTGGGATTTGCATGTGATTGTTGTTATTCATTTGTAGTGTTAAAATACTTTAAATTGAGACAACGAATTGATTGTTGCATTTCAAGAAACTTTAGGGAATTTGGTTATCTGTGATATTGATTGGTCGCTTAATAATTAGATTTAATTATACCTAACTTTGCTAAATTAAATTGGATCATGCATAAGTATACATTAAATAGTAAATGTTTCGACTATTACATCATACGAAGATAACGATATGCTATGTGGTGATAGATAGGTTGATATATATATATATATATTTGAGATTAAAGTGTTTAGTATAGTGCACTCACACAACATGACCTTACTCTAGCTATATATATATATATATATATATATATATATTTGAGATTAAAGTGTTTAGTATGGTGCACTCACACAACATGACCTTACTCTAGCTAACGGGATTACTAAGTATTGGAGGTGCCGACCTCTTAGTTAAGGGTCGAGTTTAGGAGCCTCTATTTAAGAGTAAGTGTAGATTATGGGAGCCTACTTATAACTATATCTGGAACTTAGTGTTTAAAATTGGAACTAAATAACTATTTTCTTGTGATACGAAACGTAGAGTTTTGTAGTTATGTGAGTTTAGATATGGTATCTACATTTGATTAGTACCGTGTATTCTTTAACTCTAACTTCATAGGATGTTAAATTTGAGCTGCATACAGTACCCGGTCAATTGTATGTATTTACGTAGTATTTTCTTGACCATGCATTTATATGTTTGTAATTAATTGCTCGATAACTTGTTTGTTTATATGGTTGAAGGATAACCCACTAAGCTTTATAGTTTATATTCTTATAGGCTTTTGTTGTAAGAGGAACTATTTACTATCCCTAGTCAAGGCATACTAAGGTTAGTTTGGAATTTTGTTAAGAAAAGTATGTAGAAGAAGAGAGCTCGAGTGAATTTATATGTATAGTAGGACTCTTATTTAATATTTTGAAGTTATTTTGTATTATGATGTTTAGTAGCCATGTAGGACTACTCTCTTTTTAATTATAGTTTGACAGATAGTGTTTTGGGACTTAGGATCCCATACCTCATATATAGTTATGATATTGTATCAAAACTTATAATATTATATTTGCTATAATATAATCTTTAATTGTATAACTCTTAGGAAATTGGTTGTGTAGTAGCCTTTTATGTCGTATAAAAGTTTGTCTATTAGAAAGGAAGCCAATATATGGTTTTTTGTACAGTATATAGCGGGCTGCCATGACCGGGTCGCCCCTTGAGTCTTGAGAATGGTTATTCTGCAAGTTGCATCCTTTTTGAAGGACCTAACCACTAGCTCCGGATGCATAGAGTCGATTCTCATCCTTGGTGATCCGACCAACTTGAAGGACTATGCACCTAAACGAGTCAAAGCCTTGAGTCCTATCTTGAGCATCAACTCACAACACTATGCGCTTGAAAGAGTTTAAGCCTCGAGTCCTACCTCAAGCACCAACTTACTAAGACTATGTGCCTGAAAGAGATTAAGCCTAAAGTTCTACATTAGGGACAAGCTCACAGGACCATGCGCTTGAACGAGTCAAAGCCTCAAACTTTATCTTAAGCACTTACGTACGAGATTGTCTGCTTAAAAGAGCCTAAGTCTTTAGCACTTATTAGTCCTTATAAGATCTAGGCATGTTGAGTTCATGCCTTAAAACATAAAGGCCCTAAAACGGGTCAAGCATAAAAACGTAGGTAAGAAAGAAGAGGAACCATGAAGAACGTAAGAGAAGAAAAGCATATAGATGCACTAGCATTAAATTCACCTAACTTATATAAGTTTCCAAGAAAAATACTACAAGTCTTCATCAAAACATAAATTGCCACTACAACTAAGTTAAACAAAATAGGAAAAAAAAAAAGAAAAAAGAGAGGAAGACACATAAAGCCTACACATAGGTAATAAATCAGGCTTACCCTCGATCCTTTTCTCCACCAGTAGCAACATCCACCTTAACCTCACCACCAACATCTTTTGGATCCTTGATAGGTTGCCCTTCTATCAGACAGATTAGAAAGCTGAAGTTGAGTTCATGATACATCTCCTCACATTTGCCCTTTTGCTAAATAGGCATCGTCCTGATTAGCATTAGATATAGCATCTTTGTACTTTTGACTAGATAAAAAATCATCAAAAAATTTCTTCATTATAGTCGGAGTCAAGTCACATCTATCCTTCAACTCTTCTTCCCTCTTGGCAAAGTTAGCATGAGCAACATTAAGTTCCCTCTACAAGTGGTTGGCTAACTCTTTACCCTTTCGAGCAACATCGATTATAGGAATCAACTCCTCAGACCAGTTACATGTAGCTAAGATAGAGGACTACAAGGACTTACATGAATAATACTAGCTAAATGCCCCATTTAGGACAAGGATTTTTATTTTGATCTCTATCTTTTACACTATCGCCGACTTGAGCATCGAGCTCTCATAAGTGCTAACATAGTCTTTGAGCTACCAAGTAGTCATGTTGACCTGTCGAGTAGCCATGCCTATTGTTGAGCTCTTACCATAATCTAGAGAATGTTTTGAGTAGATCAACCTTAGACGTCTGACTGAGCTGAGCTGCTAAAACATCCAACCTAAAGAAAGACTGTCCTAAACTCTGCATCAACAAGAACAACTCCTGCACATGGCCCAACTACCCCTTGACATGTCTCTTCTGGTACAACATTCTACAACGATTATTTAATCTTTCTGTATAGAATATTCTTTGTCTCTTTTATACCTTTTAGGATGTTTTATGTATTCTATTTGTAAATTACCCCTTTTTCTTTTCCATGTATGCCTTATAACTTTAGTGGGGCTAGTATATAAACCCCATTTACTTATACAGACACGTGAACATCATTGCATTATTGAATATTACCAGTTTCCTTCTTGAGCAATCTTAGTGTTCTTACTTTATCTTAACTCCTATCTATTCCCTTTAGTAAGGAGTAGCGATGAGCAACCCTATAGTTTGGATTGGTGAGTTATATCCGGTGAATTGTAGACCGAGTAGGATTAATTAGTGCATCATATCCAATTGGTAGCTGCTTAAATTTGCTAATCCTCCTGATTTTATTTTCGTTCCTTCTATTGTGGTGCTTCCCCATGTGTATGACCTTGGAGACGTATCAGCTTCACTAGTATTAGAGCATTGTTTTGAAACAGAGTATGTAAAGTTACGGTGAAGTTTTGATTCATGTTTGTTGTTAGTGACTGCTGTGTTCCTTTTGTAGCTGCTGTAGTGTGTTCGTGTAAAGTATGTTCTAAAGTTGTGAGTTGTGAAGTTGAGGTTCATGTGTTGGTAAGTATAGTTCCTATAGTTACTTTTTTATACTTTATTTAATACTGTGAAAATAGGACTAGCTCATTTCTATTATATATGAGTGAGTGTCGGGTGATTGAAGTTGTTAGAGTTTGTTAGTAAGGTTTTGGGTAGTGAGTAGAAGTGTTTGTTCTGTATTGTGTTGATAATCTATTAGAGAAGTGTTACCTTATGTTGGATTCAAGTCTTCAAGTTGTTATTGGTGACCTAAGTAATGGTGCTCATGTTGATTGAGGTTAGAATGGTAGTAACACTCTTAGGTTAATTGATGATAAACTTGACTGACTCACGAATCTTGTTGAGAGTCTAGTTACTATGATGCAAGTTAACAAGTAGTAACCACAAGGTGTACCTCATCATAACCTACTTGAGAATGTTCTTAAGAGGCGATATGGTTAGGTTGACTGAGCTAGTTGCCTAGCTTGACCCCATTGAGCTAGAGGAGTTATAGACTGAGCTACTAAATGAAGGCTAGAGTTAGAGGAGATAAAGGAGGATGATGAGGAAGCAGATGTAGAAGAGTATGGAGAGGAAGAAGAAGTAGGGAATATCATTAAGCACAAGAGTGAGGATGCTGAGCTCCTCGAGGATTAGACAATGTCAAGGTCTAAATCTTACTTTTCAGTAGGAGTAGAGATGCAAATGAATATCTAGAGTGGGAAGAAAAGGTAGAAAAGGTATTTGACTGTTATGGGTATATTAATGCCATTAAAGTATAACTTGCTACATTGGAGTTTATTAGGTATACCACTATGTGGTGGAAGAATCTAAATGCAGTTAGAGTGAGAGATGGAAGATGAGTTGTAAGAACTTAGGAAGAGATGAAGAGATTATTGAGGAGAAGATTTGTGCGCGAGAACTACCTGTAGGACACATTTATAAGGTTACAAGGACTTTGTGAAGGAATTTGATCTGTTGACGACTATGTGAGAGAATTTCAAATGTCAATGATCTGAGCAGACTTGGATAAACTTAAGATTTGTATAGTGTTGATGAGATTCCTAATGTTGTAGAAGTATAGAGGTTTTGTTCACTAGAAGAGGCCATTAAGGTAGCATAAAGGGTTGAAAAGCAGAGAAGAAATACTCCAAGCTGACCTAGGCTAACATTTTCCTTAGCCTCTATTCTGCACTGACTTGCTCATGCTAAGCGGAGGGAAGAAATGATTGACTTGGTGATAATCGAGCAAACTAGCAAGGTTAAGCTAAGGATAAACTGACCATGGTGGCATATGAGAAAGGACAAACCTTTGGATGAAAGTGAGGTGAAGTGCTTCAAATGCTTAGGTTTTGGACATATGGCTGTTGAGTGTCCAAACCGACGTGCCATAGTGCTCCAATGAGATATAGTAGACAACATCGACAAGAGCGAGCCTAATACGGAGGAGAATATTAGACAAGTTGAAGTTAAAGAGGAAGAAGATACTTGTATCGATGATGATTAGGGAAAAGTGATGACCTTAGTATTAAGATGAGTGCTAAGCTCCTTGCCAAGCTTTAAAGAAGACTACAGAGAGAATTTATTCCATACAAAGTATACCATCAAGGGACAATTGTGCACCATCATTGGACAGTTGTGCACCATCATTGTAGATGGATGTAGTTATTCTAATATTGTTACGCAGTCCTTTGTGCAAAGGTTAGGACTGCCAATCTCTAAGCACCCTCTACCTTATAAGCTACATGGGCTTTATGATAAGGGTACTCTACACATCATGTAACATGTATTCGTGCCTTTTAGCATTAGAAATGTATATCAGGATGAAGTGATGTGTGATTTCATCCCCATGGGAGCTTCACATTTCTTACTTGGACAACCTTAGTTGTTTGACCAACGTGTTATTTACAATGGATACAAGAACACCTATGCCTTTATCAAGGATGTGAAGAAGATTGTGCTGCAACTCATGGCACTTACTTAAGTGAACGAGACTTATAACTAGTTAACTCGAGCTAGTAAGAAGAAAGCCTTAGTAATGAGCTGAAGAAAGCTTTGACTTACTAAGAAGGCCAATGAACCTATGTTTCTATTGATTAGAAGATTATTGGAGATAAGAAATCTAGAAGATGTTCACGATGGGGTCTAAAGGTTAATTGATTGATTAGAAGATTATTGGAGATGAGAAATCTAGAAGATGTTTACGATGGGGTCTAAAGGTTAATCGATGAATTTTCTGACCTATTCTCGAAAGAGTTGCTTAAGGGACTACCCCTTATTCGAGACATAGAACATTATATTGATCTATAGTTAGGCATAGCCTTACTAAACTAACTTACGGACAGAATGAGTCTTGAACAGGTTGCTAAGTTGAAAAGATAAATAGATGAGCTCATAAAGCAAGGTTATGTGAGGGAGAGCGTGATTCCTTATGCTATATTAACTCTACTCGTCCCAAAGAAGGAAGTTTCATGACACATGGGCATCGGCAGCTAAGCAATCTATTAAACTACTGTCAAGTACAGATATCTAATACCAAGGCTTAATGATATGTTAGATGAGTGACATAGTGCTTGAATATTCACAAAGATTAATCTGCAAAGTGGCAAGTACCAAATTCGCATGAAGCTTGTTGACGAATGGAAGACTACTTTCAAGATGAGGCATGGTCTCTACGAATGGTTGTTTATGCCATTCAGACTTCTTAATGCACTAAGCAAATTTATGCGGCTTATGAATCATATGATGCATATGCTAAATGGAAGATGTGTGGTCGTGTACTTCGATGACATATTGGTATATAGTACCAACCTGAACACATCTTTGAGATGTTTTTGACATTTTATGAGTCGAGAAATTATATGGGAACTTGAAGAAGTACATGTTTTGTTAATATGAAGTTGTCTTCTTAGGGTATGTAGTATTTGGAAATGGAATTCAAGCAGATGAGGAAAAGGTTCGAGTTGTCTTAAAGTGGCTGATACTAAAGTACGTCACTAAAGTACAAAGTTTTCATAGCCTTGCTTCTTTCTATAGAAGATTTATCAAAAACTTCAGTACAATTGTAACCCCCTTAACTGAGCTAACAAAGAAGAATGGGGGATTTCGATGGAATGATTGAATTAAATAGAGCTTTAGGGAGATCGAAGGGAAGCTTAGTACTACCCTTATTTTATCCTTACCAGATTTTGACAAGCCATTTGAATTAGAATGCGATGCATCAAGCATTGGCATTAGTATAGTCTTAATGCAAGAATGATGACTAATTGCTTGCCATAGTGAGAAGTTTAGAAGTGTCGTGCCAAACTACTTTATGTATGAGAAAGAATTATACTAGCTATTCAGAGCTCATACTGTGTGGTAACATTATTTACTACTACAAGAGTTTGTAATTTACACTAACCATGAGTCATCGAAACATCTTGGGAATCAGAACAAACTTTCGAAAAGGTAAGCTAAGTGGCTAGAATTTATGGAAGGTTTTTCTTATGTGATTTCGCATAAGGTAGTGCCAACGTAGTTGCAGATGCCCACATCGATAAACCTTACTAACTACGCTGTAGATAAAATTACTAGGATTTTCACTCATCATTGAGCAATATGCTTATGACTCCCAATTTGGTCTTATTCTTGTGTAATGCAGAGAAGGAGTTGCCATTGAAGGATATTATATCAAGGATGGCTATCTATTTAAGGATAGAAGACTCTACATACCAAGTTGTTCCACATGTAAGTTGTTGGTGAGAAAAGCTTATACTGGTGGATTATCTGCTCATTTTAGAGAGAACAAAACAACTAATCTATTAAAAGAAAACTTTTATTGGCTTGGTTTGGCTAAGAATGTTCATAAGGTAGTCAGTAGTTGCAAAACATACAAGAGGGCCAAGGGAAAGAGGGAGCCACATGGAGAGTATATGCCTTTACCTACATCGACCTCACCTTAGGCTAAAGGAGCCATATGGAGAGTATATGCACTTTGTCCTAAGGTTGCCCCGAACATTTAAAGAAAAAGATTCAATCTTTGTTATAGTGGATCATTTTAGCAAAATGGCATACTTCATCCCATGCCATTAAACTAATAATGCTTTATATATTGTTGATTTGTTTATGTAGGGAGTTATCTGATTACACAGAGTGCCAAAGACAATTGTGTCAGATCGAGACACCAAATTCCTAAGCTATTTTTAAAAGACTCTCTAGAGAAGACATGGAATTAAATTTATGTTCAACTTTAGTAGCCACCCTCAAATTTAGTGGTGATTAGGACGCTAAGCAATTTACTTCGAGCTGTTGTGGGAAAGAATTTAAAGGATTGGGATTTGTGTCTACTTGTTGTGAAGTTCGCATGCAATAGAATTGTCTGCAATACCATTAGTGATGGGAATCAAGCTACGGGGCTCTTGACCCATAAGCTGAGCTCGAGGACTAGAAGGGCAGACACGACGAATCCTTATGTTCCAACCACCCCCTGTCGAGGCCGAGTACCTCATTACCAAGTCACCTCTAATGCCATGCCGTATGATTGCCCATTATTGTTTGGTATGCTGAGTTGATGATTACTCTCTATTGACAAGTTGACCAATTACTCAGCCTCTTCCTTGCCAAGAAGCCTAGAGAGAAAGAGACAGGATTAACTAGGCCATCCCTGTTTGGACAAGCCCATCTGTCTGTAATTTTTGTTCACATCTGCTAACGACCCCGCCAATACTGCATCACCATGTGTACAATATCACATGTAGAATCTATAGCACTAATGATGGATAATGTTCGCTTAGTTCTCCGTTAGGGTGATATGGACTAAGGTTGGCGATGTTGAAGGCGTCAGAAACCCCATAGTCCTTAGGTAGTTCTAACCTGTAGGAGTTGTTGCTGATTCTCTGGAGGACTTTGAAAGGTCCTTTTGTTCAGGAACCATTCCTTATTGAGGTGTAGCCATACCAAGTCTCTGGGCTAGAATTGTTTAGCCGACCGACCCTTGGTCTTTTCACGCATTCTTCTGGTAGCTTGTTGATGATAGAAATAAACTCCTCGAACTAATCATACATAGTTGAGCTAGAGGACTATAAGGACTCACACAAAGAATATTAGCTCAATGCCCCATTTAAGATGAGGATTTCTATTCCAATCTCTATATTATTGCTAACTTGAGTATTGAGCTCTCATAAGTGTTAATATAGACTCCAAGATGCCAAGCAGTCATGTTGACCTACCAAGCAATTATACCGACCCTCTAAGTACACATGTTAACCTGTTGAGTAGCCATGCCTATCATCGAGCTCTTACCATAATCCAAATAACATCCAAGTAAGCCAACCTTAGACATCTGATTGAGTAGTGCTACTAAAACATTTAACCTAAAGAAGGACTATCCCAAACTTCACATCAACAAGCATAGCTCCTATACATGGCACCAACCACCCCTTGATACGTATCTTTTGGCATGACATTCTAGAATAATTCCTTATTCTTTCCATAAAGAATATTCTGTCTTTTTTACCCTTTTAGTATACTTTATGTATTTTATTTGTAAATTACCCTTTTGTCTTCTCCATGTATGCCTTGTAATCTTAGTAGTGCTAGTATATAAACCTCATTTACTTGTATGTAGACACATGAACATCATTGCATTATTAAATATTACTAGTTTCCTTCTTGAGCAACCTTAGTGTTCTCACACTATCTTAACTCTTATTTAGTCCCTTTAGTAAGGAATAGTGGTGAGTGACCTTATAGTTTTGACTAGTGAGTTACATCCAGCAAATTATAGGCTAAGTAGGATCGATTGGTATATTATATTCAATTGGTAGTTACCCGGATTTGCTATTCCTCTTTTATTTTCTTTTAGTTCCTTCTGTTATAGTGATTCTTCATGTGTACGACCTCGAAGACTCATTAATCAGCTTCTGCTTTGGTTGCCACCTTCCCCTTGAGGGTAACATCAGCTTCTGCCTTGATGGCCTTTACCTCCTCTGTGGCAGCCTCTGCCTCCTAACAGGTCAAATCTTCCTCTCCCTTAGCAGTAGCAAGCTCCCTTTCTCGAGCCTTACACTTTGTGTCCAGATCCTTAACTTGCTTCTCGTACCAACCCAGCATGGAATGAAGGGCATCAACATCTTGCTCCAACTGTACTTTCTCAATCCCCTGATTATTGCCCTCTTCCTATAATTGCATATTTTCAATCCGTAGCGACCACTTGCCTCAACTGGTCGCATTCTTCACCACCTCCTTGCTTACCCATTTAGCCTGAAACAAATTTTGCTAAAGTTAACTCTAAGAACATGAGCTAATAAAAGAAATACATTCAATGTAAACTCCACATTATACCTTATTAAGGAGCCAACCCACTTTTATGAAAGAGTACCAATAAAGGCTCATCACTTTGCCTAGCCCTTGCAAAGCTAACAACAGGTACTCATTAAACGTTTTATCTTATACCCATTGTGCATAGGTTTTATTTAACGACCATTCCCTCACCGTATGGACTCTTTCTTGATTATGCATCTTGATTTCGCATCTAAGTGCAACACCAACTCACTAGAACCTCCCTCTCCATTAAGCTGCTTCTCTACAAATATAATGAATTCCCCACTCTTGCCTGACTACCCCTTTGGTCAAACATTAACCTCCTTGAACTATGCTTAATGGGCATAGTTGACTCATTAGGAATCTTTGGCTCCATCTATTTGGGAGCCCTCTCACTATAAAACTCTAGCTTAACCCTTCCAAGTACCCCTTCTTTAGATATAAGTGCAGTAGCTTCTGGCTTAGTCGTTTGGGTACCCTTTCCCCGAACATAAGTGTAGCAGCTTCTTACTATTTAATAACATTTGTAGGTACACCGGTTGGAATGCCCTCTGACCCTTCCATCGCAAGTCTTTTCGACTTTGTCTTTGGGTTACCCTTTTCTTCTTCTTTGCAACAGTAGTAACCTTTTTCTACTTGCCTACATCAACAATCTTATTAGCCGAATCCACAACCACATTGCAAACAAGTTCATCCCTTCATCCGGCCTATGTCCTTTCAAATGATACCTCTCTTTCCGAATGCACATCATTCACTTCTTGAAGTTGTCCTCGAATAGATTAAATGCTAAACAAATAGAAAGACACTGAGAAAACTTGAGAAACAACGTTAACAAACACATACCTCTATAGGAGAGCAACCTCAAGCCCCCTATACTCCATTGGTGACGGCATACTGATGACTACCCTCCTTGACTACAATAACACCCATACTTATCTCCTAAAAGTTGAGCGTTTCATCCTTTAGATACAAGTCTACTACCTCCACAACATTAAACCTTGGACTGTTCTACCAACTAACATCGAAGATCCATTCCTTAACATCTTCGTCTTCCCCTTTCAAGTGGGTAATTGATGACATATACATCGGCTTCGTCCACTTTGTGGGAAAATCTAAGGCATAGGGTGCCATTAGCACATAAAATGGATATCTTTATTCCTCAATCTTACTTTTTCTTTCGGTAGAACAACTTCCTTAAAGCCCTTCAATTGGCATAATATACCCAATTGAACTTATTCCCCTTCAACTGGAAAATGTATTAGAATAACCGAGTTGTTGGCTTTCCCATATGAAAAATGCATACAGCCTTGAAGGCTACTAATGTTTGCCAGATGTTAGGGTACAGAGAGCTCGGGCTTACCCAAAAATATTTGAACACTTCTAACTAAAACTATGTAAAGAGTAGTTGCTTCCCATCTCTACTACCCTTTAGTATAAGTAGAATGAGTGCCTATCTTTACCATAATTATAAGCCTAATCACCTTTCTCAAGCAAACACACTATCGAGCTTGATTTTTCAGTTTCAATTTAAAATTAACTTCCCCATTTCCTGATTAATACTAAACCCTAACCCATTTAATATTAATCCTCGACTAAGAAAATTGAGCAATTCCAGTTTTTTTTTTATTGAAAATAATTTTTGAAGTCGCCACCCGACCGAAGTAAGGAAAAAGAAAAAAAACTGTAATCAATTGGGTAGATTGACTACGATTTAGCTACCGGTCTTTGATTTCAATTTTAAATAAAGAACCAGAGAGTTCTTAGTTTGGAGGCTAACCTATTAAACCTTTAATGGATACCACTATCTATTTATCGAAATTAGGATTATTCTTTTAATTATAATATGTAAAAATAAATAAATAAATAAATAAAAATTAAAAGAAAAAGAACTTAAGTTTCTACATATTTTATCGTCGCCCCGAATGTGCCTATATACCTACTAGCTGGGATCAGACGATCGTAGTTTTTTCCAAAAAATTTAGTGTGTTGATTTATTTTATTTTTTGAAAACTGACCGAATTTGCGTTTGTTATCAACTTAGTTTAATAAAATCTAAAAGGGCCCTATCTCTTGAGTGTTTTTGTTTTATAAAAAAGGCTCTAACAATCTTATTTTTTAAAAAGGGTCTTTTAATAGTTGCTATTTTAAGAAAAACAACTTTCTATGTGATAAACCAAATCTTAAGATATGACCAAGCCTAACAATCTCTAAACTAATATATATGACCATCTATCAAAATAAATTAATTCCATATGATATACTAGTATAAAAACTAATACTAAAACTCCTAAACTAATATACATATACATATTATACATTATGTCAACTGAAATATAATTAATGTAATGTATACGAAAACTAATCTTAACAATCCTTTACCTAATGTCTGTATATCCTTGTATATATACCACTACTTATATATAACAAAATATTCACTTAAATCAATATAATATATCTAACGTATGTAATAAAGAAAACTGATGCTAAAAGAAACACACTAAACTAATATATACATATATATGCTATAATAACATAATATAATAACTAAATAAATAAAAACTTTGAACAACCGAACCTGCACTTGCTCGGTGAAGGCAATAACGTGGACTGTGCAGCGAGTTGACAAGTGGATAGCGATTGTAGATTAACAAGGCGAGTTGAAGGCCTCCAGCGTGTATGCGAACTAGTACGTATAGAGAGTGTGCATGGTGCAGGGGCTCAAGATGCTGGGTTTGTGTTCTGTGGACGGTGCAGCATTCAATAACCGTTGGCATCAATGATTTGCTGGCATCAGAGTTGTGGTCGTGGTTGAGTGGCGGTCGTCGCGTGGGGAGAGAGAGTGTGGTGATAGAGAGGAATTTGGATTTAGTGCTGCATGTGCGGTGGTCGAGTGTGGTTGCGTGAGAGGTAGAGTGTGGACAGTAGGAGGTCATGTTTGGGTCGATGAGTATTGTTGTTACTGTCGTATTGGCTATTGATCGGGTATAGATGGGTGTTCTTGCGTGGCTATGGGCGAATTAAGGGTTTACTGTTGCTGCGCAGTGGGTCGAGTATAGGTCTTACGGCTGCATTTTCTAGTTGTATATTGGAGCAATTAGGGATTGTATTGCCTACTGTTCATGGGGTTGGGTTGTTGAGGATAGGGCTATGGAACAGGTAAGAGACAGAGGGTCGGATGACATGGGGGTATAGGCATTTTTGGTGTGTTTTTTTTTGCTGTGTGTGGCGTGTGTGTAAGAGGATGGGTCGAGTGGTGCTGCATTGGGTCGCAGGGGCCGCTACTGTCATGAGATCTGTTGTGGGCATGTTGGTCATGCACATCAGGTTGGGTCTATCTATATGTCCTGCTTTGTGTGTCGTGCTGTGACTATTTTATGTTGTGTGTTCTTGATCGTTCTGTGTGTTGCTGGTTCGTCGAGTGGGTGAAGGAGTAGGATTGGCTCATGAAGATGAGTATCTGTGTTCAACAGTGCAAAACCAATTATGTGGTTGCCATTTTTCGAATCCCCTCTTTTTCTTTTATGCACGTATATGTGTATTTTTTAAGGTCCAAATCAAATCAAATCATATTTAGTTATATCTATTGTATCTGATTCGATAATTAAATTAGATTCAAATGAATTCAAATCCGATTTAACAAGATCAAACTAAATTCAAATGATTTAATTAGATATGAATCCCATTTTCATCTCGCTTTTGCAAAGATAGAAAAATAAAGACATAGGTGCCTACTGAGACTCGAACCCAAGACCTCAAACTAAATTCAATCCAAATACTCTAATACTTATTCGTTAGGCCATTGGCCTGCACCTTGATATTCAGTACAATTAAATTATACTTAAACTATCCGATTTCCTAAAATAATTATTTGTACTAATCTAAAACTAAAACTATTTGTTCCTAATATGAGTTACTTCCTAAAAAATTTTAAAAAGTCTTTTTAAATTTTCTTTTCTTATTTTTTGGTATTTTCATTATTTGTTAAATTTTTTGTTATTTTTATCTTTTATTAATTTTTGTCATTTTTATTTTTGAATTAGGACCCTTTTTTTTTGTAAAAATAAAATAAAAAAATTAGGATTACAAAGGGGCAAAAATTAGGTGTCTATAGCTGCCCCTCTTTGTGGTGAAGTTTGAGTGAAACTTTGCTACAAAGACAAAAGAGACACAGTTTTTGCCTTGGGACGACTCTATCCTAAAGGACGTCAAGTCTCTTGACGAGAGTTAGTTTGAAACGAAGAATAACGAAGGGTAGTGTCTTTGTGGGTTGGCAAAAATCCCTAAAAAGAATAATGAGAACTTGATCGTGCCCTAATGAGCTAACTAACCAAGGTGGTCAAAGCGCCCTTTGAGCTGGTTAAGACCTAAAAATAAGGAAAACTTGGTTGTGCCCTAATCAGCTGACTAACCAAGGTGATCAAAGCGCTCTCTGAGCTGGCTAAGACTTAAAAACAAGGAAAACTTAGTCATGCCATAATAAGTTGATTAACCAAGGTGGTCAAAGCGCCTTTTAAGCTGGCTAAGACCTAAAACATAAAGAAACTTGGTCATGCCTTAATGAGCTGACTAACCAAGGCGGTCAAAGTGCTTTTTGAGCTGGTTAAGACTTAAAGAATGAAGAAAACTTGGCTGTGCCTTGATGAGCTGACTAACCAAGGCGGTCAAAGTGCCCTTTGAGTTGGCTAAGACCTAAAAACAAAGAAAACTTGGTCATGCCCTGATAATCTAACTAATTAAGGCGGTCAAAGCGCCCTTTGAGCTGGCTAAGACCTGAAAACAAGGAAAACTTGGTCGTACCTTGATGAGCTGACTAACCAAGGCGGTCAAAGCACTCTTTGAGCTGGCTAAGACCTAAAAATGAGGAAAACTTGGCCATGCCCTAATGAGCTGACTAATAAGGCGGTCAAAGTGCCCTTTGAGCTGGCTAAGACCTGAAAACAAGGAAAACTTGGTCGTACCTTGATGAGCTGACTAACTAAGTCAATCAAAGCGCTCTTTGAGCTAGCTAAGACCTAAAAATGAGGAAAACTTGGTTGTGCTCTAATGACCTGACTAACTAAGGCGGTCAAAGCGCTCTTTGAGCTGGCTAAGACCTAAAAACAAGGAAAACTTGGTCGTGCCCTAATGACTTGACTAACTAAGGTGGTCAAAGCGCCATTTGAGCTGGCTAAGACCTAAAGAATGAAGAAACTTGGTCGTGCCCTAATGAGCTGACTAACCATGGCGGTCAAAATACCCTTTGAGCTGGCTAAGACCTAAAAATGAGGAAAACTTTGAATTGGGATAGCGTTTCGTGAGCTTGCCAAATCCCTTGAAGAAATTTTAAGTCGGGTAACGTTCTGTAAGTTAGACGACTAGAAGTCTAAAGAACTCTAAATGGGGACCATGCTTTAAGAAATTGTTTTTAGAAAACAAGCTGTCATCCTTAAGGGAAAACCAATTGCTAATACAATGTTTTATCAGGCTTAGAACCACTTGCCTGGTTTTAATGATAGCTCCAAAGTAGTCCAATGTCTTATTGAGCAGTCCGATTAGAACCAACGATTCTGACCCTTACCATTACCTTTTCTTGTTCTTGCTCTTCTTCTTCTTTCTTCTTCTATCACTTTCTAAACCCCCATTTTTTTCTCTCTCTTTTTTTTTTTTTTTTTTGTGAAAGCAACTTAAGCTTAGAAAGAATGTAAAACATATTCATTTCTCGAACCAAAGATGTCTTGTATTGAACATTCCGGTCCCAACATAGGCTTTTCGTGTAAGCATCTGTACTCAAGTGAGTTTCTACTTATACGCCATACGTTGCTCTTTCTGAACATGGCCCTGTCCTGAAAAATAGGAAACGAGTCTCCCTTTCTTAGGGGGTTAACCACAATAAAGCATTAATAGAATTTTTATCAATAGTCATCACTTTAAATTAAATGATTATTTTTCTTGTGCTTCTTATGTGTAAGGTTTATTTGGGTAGATAATAGAGCAAGAAGTGGTGTCTTTTAGTAGGACAAGAAAAAGGGCTAAGGATATTATCCAATGTTAACAACTACTAGGGATACCAACTTTGCATGTAGAAAATGAAAATGAAACTACAGTAATAGTAAGATTGTTTGCAAAAATATCATTAATGTTCAAGGATAGTACATCTTCAATGCATCAATATTTACTGGGTCCTTCAAGTCCGGACTATCCATTTGAGACAAGATAATAACTCCCCCAAGCAATACTTTCTTCACAATGTAAGGCCCTTTATAATTTGGAGCAAACTTCCCTCTTGAATCAATTGTGTTAGGCAAAGACTTCCTCAACACCATATCTCCTTGCTTAAAACTTTGGGGTCGTACTTTTTTGTTGAAAGCCTTAGCCATACGTTACTGATAGCAAATGTTGTGGCACAAAGCTGCCAGCCTCTTTTCATAAATTAGGTTCAACTGCTCAACACGCTTCTTTACCCAGTCAGCTTCATCTAATTGAGTTTCCAACAATATTCTAAGAGATGGGATCTCGACCTTCACTGGTAGTACAGCCTCCATTCTGTATACCAACGAGTAGGGGGTTGCCCCTGTTGATGTTCTGATAGAAGTTCGATAAGCCATGAGTGCAAATGGTGACATCTTATGCCAATCTTGATACGTAATGGCCATCTTCTCAATAATTCTTTTGATGTTCTTATTAGCTGCTTCCACGGCTCCATTCATTTGGGGCCAATAAAGAGTAGAATTTCTATAAATGATCCTGAAGTGTTGGCATAACTCAGACATCAATTTATTATTTAGATTTGTACCATTGTTAGTAATAATTGTTTCTGGCGTACCATACCAAGCCAGTATGTCTCTCCTGATGAACTTGACCACTACTCCTTTCGTCACATTAGAGTAGGATGAGGCTTTAACCCACTTAGTGAAATAATCAATAGCTACCCATATAAATCGGTGCCCGTTAGATGCTTTTGGAGTGATCGAGCTAATGATATCTATTCCCCACATCGAAAAAGGCCATGGTGCTGCTAGTGTATGCAATTCTTGAGGTGGAGCATTTATCTTGTTCGCATAGATTTAGCACAAATGGCAGCGTCTAACATGTCTGATACAATATGTTTCTATAGTTAACCAGTAATATCCTATCCTCATGATTTTCTTAGCAAGCATGTAGCCATTTATGTAGGGGCCACATACTCTCTCGTGTACTTCTTTCATTAGCATTTCCGCCTCTTTCCCATCTATACAATGTAAAAGCGTACTGTCAAACGATCGTCGGTACAACGTAGAATTGCTCATCAAGTACTGAGTCGCCAATCTTCTAATTAATTTTTTGTCCTTCTTCTCTGATCCTTTAGGGTACGTACCATGTTGTAGAAATATTTTGATATCATGATACCAAGGCTTTTCGTCACATGAACTTTCCATTGCCAAACAAAAAGCGGACTTTTCTTCAATTTCAATTTTAAGTGGCTGAATCTCCACTCCTCTCGATATCTAGATCATTGATGCCAAAGAAGTAAGAGCATCGGCAAATTAGTTTTGAACCCTTGGTACGTACATGAATGTAATCTTTCCAAACTTGGTTATCAACTCGGCCAGGTGTTGGTGGTAAGGTACTAATTTGGGGTCTTTCATCTTATACTCACCCCAAGCTTGGCCTATGATCAACAAAGAATCTCCATATACTTGTAGTTCCCGTATCTCTTTAAACCATGCGATTTTGAGTCCCAAAATACACACCTCGTATTCTTCAATATTATTGGTACATGGGAAAGCCAGTCTCACGGCCATTGGAAATTGTGTACCTTCAGGCGATACTAGAATTGCCCCTACTCCACATCCGGACACATTAGCTGCTTCGTCAAAGAACATTTTCCACCTTGAAGATTTTTCGACTACTTCACAATCAGAAACTTTTCCTGCTACCAGGATACTTTCATCGGGAAACTCAACTTGTGCTTCTTGAGAAATCTTCTCAGAAGGATTCTTCGCTAATTGATCTGACAAAGCTTGTCCCTTGACTGAACTTTAGCTCACATACTTAATGTCAAATTCTATCAGCAACATCTGCTACTTTGAAACTCTACCAATGAGTGCCAGTTTTTCAGCCAAGTATTTCAAAGGATTGTGTTGTGTTATGAACTCAATTTGATAATGAAGTGTATATTGTTTGAGCCAATGTATAACCCAGACCAATGCATAACAAGTTCTTTCGGCTTCTGAGCATTTCTGCTCCCCTTTTGTAAACTACTTGCTTAGATAGTAAACGACTCGCTCTTTCCCTTCTTCATCTTTCTAACCAAGCATGGATCCCATGGATTCGGTCATTATGGTTAGGTACAAAAACAATGGCTTTCTAAGTTTAGGAGCTACTAACACTGGAGGTTTCATGAGCTATTCTTTCATTTTCATGAAAGCCTCTTCACATTCCTCATTCTAGTTGATCTTTGCGTTCTTCTTTAATAGCTTAAAAAGAGGGCGACATTTATCTGTTAACTGTGATATGAATCGGGCTATGTAATTTAAACGCCCCAGCAATCCTCGCACTTCCTTGAGGGTTTATGGAGGAGGCATGTCAATTATAGCTTTGGCCTTATCAGGATCAACTTCAATACCTCTTTAACTGACTATGAATCCCAACAATTTTCCTGACGTCACACCAATGGTACATTTCTCTAGATTCAATTTCAAGTGGTACTTCCTTAGTCTATCAAATAGCTTCTTCAGGTTTTCTAAATGATCTTCCTCCTCGTTGGATTTTGCTATCATATCATTAACATACACTTCTATTTCTTTATGCATCATGTCATGAAAAATTGCAACCATGGCCCTTTGATATGTTGCACCTGCATTCTTAAGCCCAAACAACATCACCTTATAGCAAAACGTTCCCCAAGTTGTAATGAAAGTCGTTTTTGTCTTATCTCCTTCGAACATCCGAATTTGATTATATCCCGAAAAACCATCCATGAAAGAGAATAGATGATTTCCGATTGTGTTATCCACCAAGACATCAATGTAAGGCAATGAAAAATTATCTTTAGGTGTTGCCTGGTTGAGATCTCGAAAGTCTACACACACCCTAACTTTCCCATTCTTCTTCATTACTGGAACAATATTAGCTACCCACTCCGGGTAATCCGACACTTCAATGAATCCAACTTCTAGTAGTTTCTTCACTTCTTTAATTTTCAACATGACGTTAGGTTAAAATCTCCTTAATTTTTGCTCTTTTGGTTTGCCGTCTTCGTGCGTGGGTAAACGATAGACTACAATCGACGGGTCCAACCCAGGCATATCTTCATACGACTAAGCGAACACGTCTTGATATTCGGCTAACAACGCAATCATTTCTATTTTTTGTTTCTCTTTTAAACTTGCCCCAATTTTTAGATTCTTAGGATTATCTTCGTTCCCTACATTAATTGTCTTAATCGGTTCATCAACAGTGATTCTACTCAATTTATGTTTTTGCCATTTCTCTTGTATATTACTGTGGTCATCGACATCGCTCTCGATGACTAACTCAGTAGGGCCGGAAGTGATATCAATATTCTCATTTTCTACCTGCGCGAGGTATTCTTGATTTTCGCTTGGTTTATTAGATCTGGATGAGAATGCATAAAGAAAAGTATATGTAAGCAAAAGAGAACTAAAACGCAACATAGGAAAGCAACAAACTAAGATTTTATTAAATGAATGGAAGTATGGTCTCAAATGAGATAAAGGCCTAACTAATTTTGAATGAAAGGTTCGATGATACATTTGAAACAACAACTATTGAAAATAAAAATTCAGAAAATACTAACTATAGGTCACCCCTTTACCCTAGGGAAGACCTGTTGCTATTCGCTGGGATGGAGAACCAAGTATTCAAATGATGTTGGAACTTGTGTGGCGAGTTTGTTGATCCTTCTTTACCAGATTCCCAGGCTTGAGTCTCCTCCCGTATGAACGTCTCAGCTAGCGGTGGAAAGGTCATAGAGGCATAGTATAACCTATTACCTCTCTTGCCCTTTGCTTATTTTGTCAGGACCCTAAAGGGAGCCTAGTAGGATTACCTAAAATTTCCATAACATGTGTGCACCCATGATATGAAAACCGTCTTGCAAGTCAGAGATCACAAGACTCTAAATAATAAATCACTAAGATTAATGATTTCCAAGTATTTAATTTATTGTAACATGACATAATATATAATTATAAATAACTATGGATGTTCGATATCCCACAGTTCCTCAGAACCGCAGAGAATCGGTATCCCCTACCAAATAATAAGACAGGATTATCAACATTATAAAATTGCAGGTAGAATTAAATTATATTAAATTGTAACATGTGAATATTTTCTACAAGAGTGTTTATGTCTTACCTATAAAAATCTCAACTAATCCTAACACTAATGTACATATCTTCATCTTGCCCTCAGCACTCGAGACTTATCCCAATCCCATTGTATGTAAACCTACAAAAGAAAGACTATTGGAGAATAAGCTACAAGAGCTTAGTGAGCTATCCCTCATACCATACTGGCAAACAAGTTGTCAAACAAATTATTACAACCATATGAATGCATGTACACACAGAATGCCAAACAATATATGCAGTTGACCGGTACTACATATAATATCAGATTTTAACGCCCTCCGAGATAAGGGTTGGAGATTCATCGGCACCAATCACGATCGGGCTCTAGCACCTGGGTTTTTTACCCATAACTTTGAATTCCGTATTTCACAAAAACACATTTCCATTTCCAAAAATCCAATAGTTCACAAAGTCCCAGGCCTAGTGGTGAGGTGACCCTCGCAGTCCACACTCACACCCTACAGCGGTGGTCTCTAGACGCGACCCCCAGCCACCCACGGTTAGCGTCTCTAGCGCCAATAGAACCTGTGAGCCAAGGGTAGGGTCTTGTTGTACCCATGCTCCTGTACGGTACTAATCAAATCATATGGGAATCCATCCGTCCAAGGCCCTTCATTACCAACCGTGTGAAGTGACGGCCAGAATAAGTAATGCGATGCATGGATAATGCATGACCCTTTTGATTCAAGATAAGCTAAATATAATTAGGTCAGATAATGAGGCGATCAATCAATATCAACAAACCATCTAAATCATATAAAAATCAATTATCGTATTTAACAATATTTCTTACAATAATTAAGCAATATCAAGTACACGCATATCCCGAAACCCCATGCATCAAATTATTGATATTCAATTTAAGTGCACTAATTACAAGCACAAACAAGTATAGAGTCATCGGGAGTACTCACTTGACTATGACGACTCGTTCTAGTCGTAGTAACCGATCGGGAGATCCTCGCCCTCGTCGAGATCACTTGATCATTACGAGATATCACAGATAATAAGTAGTTGACTCAACTAAGGGTTCTAGATATCTGTCTACCTAATTCTACTTATATTACTATCAGCCCTTATTCGATTAAACCTAATTGCTAATCGTATGTAACTTTTTCATTTTATTTTCAATGTTTACGAATTTATAGTCGTTTTTCATCGTTTTCGGATGTATATTCACACGGTAATGTCCGTTTTGGACGTTAAGACCCGTGTCTTATGATATGGGCTAAATTTATTAAAATTTTATCTTATTAAAGTTTAATTACTCTTATTACTTATGTTTATGCCCTAGTTTAGGATTTAATGATTGAATTAGCTATTTGATTCTTATACTTAGGAAATTTTACATTAGTGCTACAAATTCACATACTTGATTAAGTTTAATTCAATTTAGGAAGTGTCTTAGGGTTTAAGGTATTTTTGACTTCTAAATACATGTATATACCTATGTTATATGTTTATGTAATCTTATTATTTCTTTTATTATAAACCTACGCTTACATCATCACTTATGTAATCAATTGATGATGTCATGGCTTATGTAATGTTTAGATAATGTCATAGCTTGTGTAATCCATTTATTACATGTAAATATATATGTCATTAAGTACTTATACATATACATATGTTATATACCTACCTACACTCATAACATACTAATATGTATACTTATGTACTTATACATATACTAATACATATACCTATATTCACATACGGTGGCATACGTATTTTTATACGTATTTTCGTATGCCTTATCTACCCTCTTAAGAAAGCTTCACAATTTCATTCTTTTTGTATTTTAAGGGTATATTTGACATGATATATGTATGTATAGTTAGTATATACCTTATTTTAGGTTATGTACATATTGTATACTTATGTACAAAGGTATTTATACATGTATTCTTCTAGCATATCCTTTTATATACCTACTCAAAGACATGTACACATGTATTTTCTTCCATTGCCTAAAGGATTCTACACTTCCATATGTAAAGATTGAAACTTTAAGCCTAAATCAATCATATATATAAACACAACACATAACCTAACCTTTCTCCTTCTAACTAGTAAAGAGGATGAAGTAAGACATAAATACATAATAGCATACCTTAAGTTGCCCTTGACTATGGATGAAATGGTTGAAAAGGAAAGAAAAATGAAAGGGAAATGAAGCTCACGGCATGGAGGATGTTTTTGTTTTGTTTCTTTTTCTTTGTTTTGCTTATGGAAGAAGAAGAAGAATGGTGGGGTCTACAAGGAGAGAAATTGTGGACGGCAACAATTGTAAGAAAGAGAAAAAGAAAAATAAAAAGGAAACGAAAAGAAAGGAAATCATGAGAAGAAGATATATATTTTTTTTTTCATAATGAAAGAGACACTTTTGTTGACTTTTCAAAGTATTGACTTTAGTCAACATGTGTTGACTTGGTCAACATTTTGACCTTGGTCAACTCTTCTTAAGTATATGTAAATTTGTGTACATAATGTAGTGATTAAGGGAAATGAAGGGAAAAATGAAGGAAATTAGAGGAAATGAGAGGAAATGAGGTATTTGATGAATTGATTAGCAAACATAGTTGATGAGGTCTTACTTTAGGTCTTTATAACTTATATATCTCATTTGATAAACTACTTTGGATAACAAGTGCAAAAAGTACTAATTTGGGTATTAAAGTTCACTACATGTAACCTAATCTTCAACTATAACCCTAACTCTAAGTGAGACTATCCTAATCATATACTTAAGACATAAATGTAATCTATGATTCATTATCTTAGTTTCTAAGGGATCGCTTAAGTATTCTAAATGTTTATGCATGATTGAGGGTTATCCTTAGTCGTTTACCGATGAAATGGCAAAATGTGGAGGATATATTATCATTTAGGGTTTTAGGGTAAATTATGGTGAATTAGTGCTTTTATATCCTTAAAGTTATGGTTTTAGGGTTCTTATTACTTTAGGGCACAATCTCTAATGTTTTTACACATTTAGGGTTTCATATACTCTTACGCGATTAAATTTTCGATTGTCATCTTAAGGTTTTGATAAGGTTCGAGGTTTTAGGGTTTTCATATGCGGTTAGGGGTTCAATTGATGATTTAAGGTTTTTCGTATCCACTTTAGGTTTTAGATTGAGATTTTAATCGGTTTTAAATCTTACTGGCTCTTTTGAGTTTAGGAAATCATTTACAGTTTGGACTTTTGTTTCTATACTTAGAAGGCTAAATTCGCAGGGTTTACATATTTCTTCTAGAATTCTTCTGCTGGGGTAGGATTATAGCTAAGGCCATAGGTACCGCTCTGGCCTTCCTTGAATCTCATTCCTCTATCATCCTCTCTGTTGGGACCAGTAATCATGTTCACTTCTTCAAACATTTGTAAACCCAACTCTTCTTATCCCTCATTTCCTATGTAGGGTATAGCTATCTCCTTGTAGATTTCATAATCTTGATCTCCCAAAATTGTAATCACCTGGCCATTTGAGATAAACTTCAATTTTTAGTGCAAGCTTGAGGTTATGGCCCCTGCTACATGAATCCAAGGTCTTCCCAAGAGTAGATTGAAAGATCTTGGAATGTCTATGACTTGGAATTGAATAGTAAAGTGTTGAGGGCCAATACTTACGGATAAATCAATCTCCCCTATAATCTCTCTTCTGGAACCATCAAAGGCCCTAACTGTTGTGGAAGAAGGCTTAATTGCAGATGTGTCGATGCTCAGCAAATCCAAGGTGGCGAGTGGGCAGACGTTCAGCGATGATCCGTTGTCAATGAGCACCCTGGTGATAATTATGTCGTTACTCCTCACCATGATAAAGAGTGGCTTTGTATGTTTGTTCCCTTCTTTGCTTAATTCTTCGGCTGAAAATGAAATTTGATCTATTACGAGAATCGAATTAGTAACCAATCCCATCTTCTCAGTTGGAATTTCTCGAGGGACCTTTACCTCATTTAAAGTGCAAAACAAAGCCTCCCTATGTGGTTCAGATGCGATTAACAGGCCCATCAACGATATTTGTGCAAGAGTCTTACTGAGTTGATCCATGATCTTATACTCACTCGACTTGATCATTTTAGTAAAGGCCGATAGCCCCTCAATGCGTTCGGCCACCGTCTTATCATTTGGTTGTCCCGATATGACTTTCCTCCCATGCTCCTCTCTCAGGTGATAAATGTTTCCCGATCGAGTAATGTCCCTTACCAGACGACTTGGCCTTTCCTGATTTACCAGGAGATAGTTAAATGGAGCAGCCTTGTAATTATTTGGTGGCAAAGGTATGTGGAATGTGTACCTCTTCACTTTTGGAGTCTGGTTGCCAGTATAAAACTCAAAAACCTTAAGCTTCTTATCTGAATCAATGACGTTGACAGCACAATCATAAAAAATCATACTAATCATCGGCCCGTGGTTAGGTAAGGGATTATTGTTAACGTTAGGAACCAGGGCTTCCACAAAATCCAGTTACACTATCCCTTCATCTACCAAGTCCTGAATCTTGTTCCTTAGTCTCCAGTATGCATCAGTCGAATGCGCCACTTGTCCACAGTGGTATTCATACTTTACTGTGAGGTCAAAGATTCTCGGTTGGTATCAATCGCTAGGAAGTTTATACCGTATCAAATTATCTCTTTGTAACTTCTCGAAGACTTGACTTAAAGGGACCAGTATCTTGGTAAATTATCTATAAGTCCTGTTAGTTTGAAACTGGTCTCTGAACTGTTGCTGAGTAGGAGGTAGATTTGCCCTAAAAGTGACTTAAGCATTTGGTCTGGCATTTGAATTTATCATACCAACCGTAGATTCTTTAGGCTTGCTGTCGGTTGGTCTAGGACCAGATGATGACACTGGTGGTCTTCTATCTGCTAGCTCTTGTAGCTTACCGAAAGAGATGGCACTTTCAATCTTGCACCCTGCCGCTACTACTTCAGCAAAACTGGACGAGGTCTGCTCGATGAGATGGGAAAAGTAAGGCCTTTCTAAGGTGTTAATGAAAGCTAATGTGAGCTCCTTCTCGGTCATAGGAGTAGAGATTCTTGCAACTAAGGACCTCCATCTTTGAATGTTTGTACCATGAGTGGATCATACTGAACATATTTACCCATCTTCCTGACATACAACCTGGTGTGGAGCTTGGGGCAACCTATCCCTTTATACTTTTTGAATTCTGGTACTTTAAACTTCTCAGGGTATGATCCCATGTCATACATGGAAAATTCCGTGATCCTTGCCTGTTCAAATCCATTACACCATACAAGTGCCTTCATCTTCTCAGTTGTCTGTTGTGTTAATTTCTTTTCCAATTCTTTCAAGCTGTCTATACTTGGCCCATGGTCAACAGGTCTTGGGGCCGCATATGTGTCAGGTTCAAAGGTTGGGTTTTCTTTTGAGTAAACTCCTTTTGATTCAAATGGGTCTTTTTGATATTCATGGTCTGCTTTAGGAGCGTGTATATTCTTCTCATAACGGGTCTTGGAGCTTTCTTCATTAGCCGGTGCTGTGGCTCATAGTAAAGCAATGCTGTCTGCTAAGAAGCTCATTTGTTCTGCCATCTTTTCCATAGCCCTTTCTATGGAACGGAACCTTAACTTGAAAGGATCATTGATCTTAGGGTCTCTGTTGTTTCCTTGAGTAGTGGCCATCCTGGTCTGGGAACATATTCTAATTGGACTCCTTTGCAAGACTTGATGTTTGGGAGCTATCTTGAAACTTTACCTGATCTGATTGTTAACTCAACAAAGGGTTAGTATATGTTACATTTTCCTAAGACAGAGTTGTTAATCGTATAGTTGTAAGATGCATGTTATGCAAGTGCAATGAAAAATTAAAAATTGGGAAGAGACCTTTGATGTGGCAAAACCTAACTAACTTTTATTAATTTTTTTTGCAATTGTGAAGCTTTACACCTCTTACTCTGTTCACAAAAAAGAATTCTAAAGAAAACATAAAAAAAAAATCTAATCTCCTAGTGGCTAGTAGGCTTATCCTACGTCTTTCTCCTCTTTCGGATCATGGGAGCTTGCTCTTCTTTGCCCTTAGTCCTCTTCAGTTGTGCTTCTAATGCCTTTATCTTTTGATGATACTCCTTGCAATGGTTTTTCAACTCCTGCTCTCTTTTACTCGTCCTCTCGGGTTTAGCTTCAACTTGAACTTCCCCCTTCTCTTTGTTGTCTTCTATATCTTTCAACCCTTTTACCTGGTGATAAAGAAATTTTTTGGTTGTCTAGCTCCTGGCTGTTATCCCTTTAGTGGTAGGGGTGGTCTTTCTTGTGCACCAAAGAGCTTGGATGCTCTGAAGCTTGGTTGCTTTGTCAGCCATCGTCATGCCGAGGTTAAGGAAGTCTAATGAGACAGCTTCTAATGACAGTCTGGAGATCATGTTGTCAATGAGTCCATTGGCTGGGATGTATGCGGTGCAGAGGTTGAAGCCGATCAGAGGGACTGCCTTGAAGTCTTCATACCCTCTTATCATTTCCTTGCTTGAAAACCACCTAGGTGTCAACAACAACTCATTCGCTTTCATATTCTAGAAGTACTGGGCCTAGCAGCGGCTGGCTATATTTGCTAGTAGCACAACTCTTTCTTCAAAAGATTTGATAAGGTCGTATTGCTAAGTAAACCCAGCCCGATTGAAATCAAGTTGGTAACTTCTCATGTAGTTAATGAACCAGACCACCAGTAAGACTATTAGTTTTCAGAACTCCTCGTTTCTTTTTCTTGAGATGGTTTAGTGACTGGATCTGCTCGGCCAGAAGGGCCAGGACATATGATTTCCCTTCAAGGAATTGGGTTACTAGTTCTGCAATTCTGAAATGGACTCGACGTCTTTCATGAGGAAACAAAATAGTATTGAAGACCACTAGTATAAAAGCGTTGACCCGATACTAGTGCCATGTTTCTAAATTTATACAAAAAACCTCGCATTTTTCTCTATGCTTCTACTCTGTAGAAAACCAGGCCATGACATCCTCTAATTGAATGGTCTTTCTTTGATTTAGAACCCAATTTATTTCAGTTTTTCTGATTCCCAACAACTTGCTGAAGGTATTTAGTGCTGCAGCTTCTAAGTTTGGGGCATAGATATCATCTGTGATTGTAAGAGCCCACAACAGTTGGGAGTATTCTTCTAAAGTTGGGCTTAGTTGATGTAGGCCCATACAGAAACTGGTGGATTTGGGCTCCCATAGGTGGACTAAGGCCTGCACTAGAGTGATGTTCACGGGGATCTTCTGTAGAGAGAGGATGGGCTCAATCTTATTCTTAATAAACTCCTGTTTATCTGGGCTGAAGAGTTGAAACTACGTTTGAAGCAGTTTCTGTGGCCAATGCGGTAGGTGGACATGAATGTCTTCAAAAGGCCTTTAACTTGATCTAGCCATGATTGATAAAAACCAAAATTAAAATTACAATTACAACGTAATCTAAACTTTACATAAAATCATTATAAATTATTTACATGGAAATATTACTATTACAATTACAATCACAACTTCACAACTGCCTTTATTTACTCAGGTTCTTGTAATTTTTTGAAAAAAGGTTTTGTGTAATGCAAAAGGGTGAGTTCTAAAGGTTCTCAAGTTCTGTAACCACTACGTTTTTTCAATGCAACGATTCTGTGGTCGCATTTGAACTTAAGTGGGATAGCTTGATCGGCCTCGGAAGGTGGTTACCCCACAACATCCGAAGCTTACACAATGACCCCACTCCTAAGGTCCTAAGACGACCTGGTTCTGACCGTACCTACCATGCATTTATGATGCAGAAAACAAAATAAAAGTAAAACCTCCCAAAATTCCCCCTTAAATAAATTGCTACAACAAAAAAATGTTAGTAAAAAGCAAATAAATAAAATAAACAAATACATAAAATAACATACCTAAGTTCTTTTTTATTATTTTTATTATTTCCTCTTTTTTTTTTTTTAAATATAACTATTTTCAGCAACTTCTAGTGGTTAGCCCTCTAACGGTCCCCAGTGGAGTTGCCAAGCTATTGAGCCTGATTTTTCGATTTCTTATTTAAAAATTGATTTCCCCATTTCTTGATTAATACTAAACCTTAACTCATTTAATATTAATCCTCGACTAAAGAAATTAAGAAATTCCGGCTTTTTATTGAAAATAATTTTTGGAGTGGCTACCCGATCGGAGTCGAGAAAAGAAAAAACCGTAATCAATTGGGTGGATTGATTACGATTTAACTACCGGTCTTTGATTTCAATTTTAATGAAGAACTAGAGGATTCCAAATTCGGGGGCTAACCCATTAAATCTTAACAGGTGCTACTATTTATAATATTTATTGAAATTAGGATTATTTTATTTATAATATTTAAAAAATAAATAAATAAATAAAAATTAAAAGAAAAAGAACCTAAGTTTTTACATATTTTATCGTTGCCCCGAAGGTATCTACGTACCTACTAGTCAGGATTAGACGATCGTAGTTCTTTCGAAAAATCTTTAGTGTGTTGATTTATTTTATTTTTGAAAACTGACAAGTTTTACGTTCTTAATTGATTCAGTTTATTAAAAAAAAATCTGAAGGAGTCCTAACTCGTATGTGTTTTTGTTTTATAAAAAATACTCTAAAACGTCTTAATTCTTGAAATAGGTTAATTATTACTTTTTCTATAAAGAAAATAACTTTTCTAAATGAGAAATTCTAAAATAACCTAATGCTAAACTAAACTAATATATATAACGAACTACTAAAATAAAATAATTTCATATAATTTGTTTATGTGAAAACTAATACTAAAACCCCTATATTGATATATTCACACATTACATTATATTTGACTAGTAAAATATACAGATCTATATATAATAAAAACTAATTTTAATGATTCTTAAACTAATATTCACATTCCTATTTAAATGACTACTATTAAATGACCATTTACTTAAATGTTTATCCAATCTACGTAATATTAGGAAAGTGATACTAAACATATATTATTCTATGCACACATTTATATATACATCATATAATAACATAACATGATATAATAAATAATAAATAAAATAAGATCGAATCGAACTTGATTGTTATTGAAGGATCAAGGGACGTGTTGCGGCGATGAAGGATGTACAGTGGATACTGCTGTTGTCACGTTGGATGGACGATGTAGCGACGTATCGACTGCGGTGTGCGGGTGATTGGAAGTGTGTTTGTGTTGATGTAGAGTGCTATCGTGTGTATTTGTCATAATGAAGTGGACGACGGGCTGCTGGCTTTTGCAATGATGGGGAAATCAAATTACTAGATTGAGGATGTAGCCTTCGGTCAGGGAGAACTTGAAGTTTCATTGATCGTTGGCATTGGATTGTCAAGCGCTCAGGCGTAGAGATTGGCATTAGGTTTCAGATTGGAGCGTCAGGGGAGTGGCTTGCGTAGACTTTGGAATCTTGGTTGGTCGGCGAGGAAAGGATTCGGATTTCGTTAATTGAATTATTTTGTTGACCTTAGACGATCAGGGGATTTTGCAGTAGAGCGGTCGGCTTTGCTGTTGCAGTCACTACTACTGTTGCTGTGGGGGGTGTTGGAGTTGCAGTTCGCAATGTCGTCGGCTGTTCACGGCAGGATCATGTACTGCAGCAGCGGGGAAATGATCGGAACAACTGCAGTCAATCGTGGGATTGAAGTCAGACGATCATGGATGGGTTACTACTACTGTGGAGCACGGCATGGAACTATTGTTGCGTGGAGTTGAAAGTGGGGCATATACAATTGTGGAGTGTGGCCATGCCGGAGATTGTGTGTTTTTATAAACCTAAACAATATCGTATCGTATCGAATCGTATCTATTGTATCTGATTTGATAATAATTAAACTAGATCTAAATTAATTCAAATCCGATTTAATAAAATCAAATTAGATTCAAATATTTTAAATTAAATATGAATCTCATTTATTTCTCTCGCTGTTATAAAGATAGAAAAATAACGACATAGGTGCCTGTTGAGACTCGAACCCAAGACGTCAAACTAAATCCAATCCAAATACTCCAATACTTATTCGTTAGGTACAACGTAGAATCGCTCATCAAGTATTGAGCCGCCAATCTTCTATCTGTTGGGTCTTGCAACTTACCAGAAGAGACGGCACTTTCAATCCTATACTCTGCCGCTACTACTTCAGCAAAACTGGACGAAGCCTGCTCGATGAGATGGGAAAAGTAGGGCCTCTCCAAGGTGTTAATGAAAGCCGATGTGAGCTCCTTCTCGGTCGTAGGAGTAAAGATTCTTGCAGCTAAGGACCTCCATCTTTGAGCGTATTCTTTGAACAATTCATTATTCTTCTTCCGTAAGGCAACCAAATCCATCATAGTTGGGGCTACTTCTACGTTGAATTTATATTGTTCATAAAATGCTCAAGCAAGTTTCTCCCTTGTATTTATCTAATTCAAATCAAGCTGGGCATACCAAGTCAAGGCTGGTCCAGTCAGACTATCTTGGAATATCTGTACCATGAGTGGATCATACTGAACATATTTACCCATCTTCTTGACATACAACCTAGTGTGGAGCTTAGGACAACCTGTCTCGTTATACTTTTCAAATTCTAGTACCTTAAACTTTTCAGGGTATGATCCCATGTCACACACGGAAAACTCTATGATCTCTACTTGTTCAAATCTGTCATACCCTACAAGTGCCTTCATCTTCTCAGTTATCTGTTGTGTTAATTTCTTTTCCAGTTCTTTCAAGCTGTCTGTACTTGGCCCATGGTTGATAGGTCTCGAGGCTGCATACGTGTCAGGTTCGAAGGTTGGGTTGTCTTTCAGGTAAACTCCTTCTGATTCAAATGGGTCTTTTTGATATTCGTGCTCTGCTTCAAGAGCGTGTGTATTCTTCCCATAACGGGTTTTGGAACCTTCTTCATTAGCCGGTGTTGTAGCTCATAGCAAAGTAATGCTGTTTGCTAGGAAGCTCATTTTGTTCTGCCATCTTCTCCATAGCCCTTTCTATGGAACAAAACCTTAACTCGGAGGGACCATTGATCTCAGGGTCTCCATCATTTCCTTGAGTGGTGGCCATCCTGGTCTGGGAACGTGTTCTAATCGGACTTCTCTGAAAGACTTGACGTTTGAAAGCTATCTTGAAATTTTACCTGGATTTTGAAGACCAACTCAATAAAGGGTTAGTATATATTACATTTTCCTAAGAAAGAGTTGTTAATCGTATAAATGCAAAATGCATGTCACATGAGTGCAATGAAAAAATCAAGAATTGGGAAGAAACCTTTGATGTGGCAAAACCTAACTAACTTTTATTAATTTTTGCAATTGTGAAGCTTTACACCTCTTATTCTGTTCACAAAAAAAGAATTCTAAAGAAAACATAAAAAAACTTAAAATCTAAAATCTAATCTCCTAGTGGCTAGTAGGCTTATCTTGCGTCTTTCTCCTCTTTCGGATCATGGGAGCCTGCACTTCTTTGCCCTTAGTCCTCTTCAGTTGTGCTTCCAATGCCTTTATCTTCTGATGATACTCCTTGTAACGACTTTCCAACTCTTGCTCTCTTTTACTCGTCCTCTTGGGTTTAGCTTGAACTTCCCCCTTCTCTTTGTTGTCTTCCATATCTTTCAGCCCTTTTAGCTAGTGATAAATAAATCCTTTGGTTGTTTGGCTCCTGGCTGTTATCCCTTTAGTGGTAGGGGTGGTCTTTCTTGTGCACCAAAGAGCTTGGATGCTCTGAAGCTTGGTTACTTTGTTAGCCATCGTCATGCTGGGGTTAAGGAAGTCCAATGAGACAGCTTCTAATGACGATTTGGGGATCATGTCATCAATGAGTCCATTGGCTGGGATGTATGCAGTGCAAAGGTTGAAGCTGATTAGAGGGACTGCCTTGAAGTCTTTACATCCTCTTATCATTTCCTTGCTTGCAAACCACCTGGGTGTCAACAACAACTCTTCTACTTTCATACTCTGAAAGTATTGGACCTAGTAGCGGCTAGCTATATTATCTAGTAGCTCGATTCTTTCTCCAAAAGATTTGATGAGATCATATTGCTGAGTAAACTCATCCCGATTGAAATCAAGTTGGTAACTTCTTATGTGGCTAACGAACCAGACCACCAGTAAGACCATATTAGTTTTTAGATCTCTTCGTTTCTTATTCTTGAGATGGTTTAGTAACCGGATCTACACGGCCAGAAGGGTTGGGACATATGATTTCCCTTCAAGGAATTGGGTTACGAGTTCTGCAATTCTAAAATGGACTCGATGTCTTTCATTAGGGAACAAAATAGGATTGAAGACCATTAGTATAAAAGCGTTAGCCCGATACTGGTGCCATGTTTCTAAATTTGCACAAAAAACCTCGTGTTTTTCTCTATGCTTGAATTCAGTAGAAAACCAGTTCATGACATCCTCAAATCGAATGGTCTTTCCTTGATTTAGAAACTCGTTTATTTCAGTTTTTTTTTTTGTTCCCAACAACTTACTGAAGATCTTTGGTGTTGCAACTTCCATGTTTGGGACATAGATAGCATTAGTGATTGTAGGAGCCCACAACAATTGGGAGTATTCTTTTAAAGTTGGGCTTAGCTGATGTAGGCCCATACAAAAACTGGTGGATTCGGGCTCCCAAATGTGGACTAAGGCCCATATTAGAATGATGTTCATGGGAATCTTTTGTAGAGAGAGGATGGGCTCAATCCTATTCTTAATAAATTCTTGCTTATCTGGGTTGAAGAGTCGAAACCACATTTGAAGTAGTTTTTGTAGCCAATGCGATAGGTGGACATGAATGTTTTTAAAAGGCCCTTGACTTGATCCAGCCATGACTAATCAAAATCAAAATTAAAGTTACAATTACAACGTATTCTAAACTTTACATAAAATTATTACAAATTATTTACAAGGAAATATGACAACTGCAATCACAACTTCACAACTGCCTTTATCCATTTAAGTTTACTACATCATAAGTTCTTGTAATTTTTTGAAAAAGGGTTTTGTGTAATGCAAAAGGGTGAGTTCTAAAGGTTCTCAAGTTCTGCAACCACTACGTTTTTTCAAAACAACGATTCTGTGGTCGTATTTGAACTTAAGTGGGTTAGCCTGATCGGCCCTAGAAGGTGGTTACCCCACAACATCCGAAGCTTACACAATGGCCCCCTTCCTAAGATCCTAAGATTGTCTGGTTCTGACCATGTCTACCATGCATTTATGATGTAGAAAAACAGAATAAAAGTAAAACCTTCCTAAATTCCCCCTTAAATAAACTGCTCCAACAAAAAAATGTTAGTAAAAAAAAATAAATAAAATAAACAAATACATAAAATAACATACCTAAGTTCTTTTTTTATTATTTTTATTATTTCATCTTTTCTTTTTTGAAAAATAATCCTATTTTCGGCAACTTTTAGTGGCTAGCCCTCTAGCGATCCCTAGTAGAGTTGCCAAATTGTCGAGCCTGATTTTTTGGTTTTCTATTTAAAATTAATTTCCCTTTTTCCTAATTAATACTAAACCCTAACTCATTTAATAGTAATCATCGACTAAGGAAATTGAGCAATTCCCCTTTTTTTTATTGAAAATAATTTTTGAAGTCGCCACTTGATCGTAGTCGGGAAAAAGGAAGAAAACCATAATCAATTAGGTGGATTAATTACGATTTAGCTACTGGTCTTTGATTTTAATTTTAAATGAAGAACCAGAAGGTTCCAAGTTCGGGGGCTAACTTATTAAACTCTTAATGGGTACTACTATCTATTTACCGAAATTAGGATTATTCTTTTAATTATAATATTTAAAAATAAATAAATAAATAAATAAAAATCAAAAGAAAAAGAACCTAAGTTTCTCCATATTTTAGCGTCGCCCCGAAGATACCTACGTACCCGCTAGCCGGGATCAGACGATTGTAGTTCTTTCTGAAAAATTTAGTGTGTTGATTTATTTTATTTTTTGAAAACCGACCGAATTTACATTTGTTACCAACTTAGTTTAATAAAATCTAAAAGGGCCTTATCTCTTGAGTGTTTTTGTTTTATAAAAAATGCTCTAACAATCTTATTTTTTAAAAAGGGTCTTTTATTAGTTGCTATTTTAAGAAAAACAACTTTCTATGTGATAAACCAAATCTTAAGATATGACCAAGTCTAACAATCTCTAAACTAATATATATGACCATCTATCAAAATAAATTAATTCCATATGATATACTAGTATAAAAACTAATACTAAAACTCCTAAACTAATATATATATACATATTATACATTATGTCAACTGAAATATAATTAATGTAATGTATACGAAAACTAATCTTAACAATCCCTTACCTAATATCTGTATATCCTTATATATATACCACTACTTATATATAACAAAATATTCACTTAAATCAATATAATATATCTCACTTATGTAATAAAGAAAACTGATGCTAAAAGAAACACACTAAACTAATATATACATATATATGCTATAATAACATAATATAATAACTAAATAAATAAAAACTTTGAACAATTGAACCTGCAGTTGCTCGGTGAAGGCAATAACATGGACTATACAGCGAGTTGACCGATCGTGTATTGACGAAGTGGACAACGATTGTGGATTAACGAGGCAAGTTGAAGGCCTCCAGCGTGTATGCGAACTAGTACGTATAGAGAGTATGCATGGTGTAGGGGCTCAAGATGCTGGGTTTGTGTTCTGTGGACGGTGCAGCGTTCAATAACCATTGGCGTCAACGATTTGCTGGCATCAGAGTTGTGGTCGCGGCTAAGTGGCGATCGTCGCACGGGGAGAGAGAGTGTGGTGACAAAGAGGAATTTGGATTTGGTGCTGCATGCGCAGTGGTTGAGTGTGGTTGTGCGAGAGGCAGAGTGTGGACAGTAGGAGGTTGTGTTTGGGTCGACTGGTGCTGTTGCTACTGTTGTGTTGGCTATTGATCTGGCATTGATGGGTGTTCTCGCGTGGCTATGGGCAAATTAGGGGTTTATTGTTGTTGCGCAGTAGGTCGAGTATAGGTCTCATGACTGCGTTTTCTAGTTGTGTATTGGAGTAGTTGGGGATTGTGTTGCCTACTGTTTACGGGGTTGGGTTGTTGAGGATAGGGTTATGGAATAGGCAAGAGATAGAGGGTTGGATGACGTGGGGGTATAGGCGTTTTTGGTGTGTTTTTTCTGCTGTGTACAACGTGTGTGTAAGAGGATGGGTCGAGTGGTGTTGGGTTAGGTTACTGGGGCCGCTGCTATCGTGTGGTCCATCGTGGGCGTGTTGGTCATGCACGTCAGGTTGGGTCTATCTGTATGTCTTGCTTTGTGTGTCGTGCTGTGACTATTTTATGTTGTGTGTTCTCGATTGTTCTGTATGTTGCTGGTTCGTCGAGTGGGTGAAGGAGTAGGATTGGCTCATGAAGATGAGTGTCTGTGTTCGACAGTGGAAAACCAATTATGTGGCTGCCATTTTTTGAGTCCCCTTTTTTTCTTTTATGCACGTATATGTGTATTTTTTAAGGTCTAAATCAAATCATATCTAGTTATATCTATCGTATCTGATTCGATAATTAAACTAGATTCAAATGAATTCAAATTCGATTTAACAAGATCAAACTAAATTCAAATGATTTAATTAGATATGAATCCCGTTTTCATCTTACTTTTGCAAAGATAGAAAAATAAAGACATCGGTGCTTGCTGAGACTCGAACCCAAAACCTCAAACTAAATCCAATCTGAATACTCTAATACTTATCCGTTAGGCCATTAGCCTACGCTTTGACATTCAGTACAATTAAATTATACTTAAACTACCTGATTCCTTAAAATAATTATTTGTACTAATCTAAAACTAAAACTAAAACTAAAACTAAAACTAAAACTATTTGTTCCTAATATGAGTTACTTCCTAAAAAATTTTAAAAAGTCTTCTTTTTAAATTTTCTTTTCTTATTTTTTTGGTATTTTCATTATTTGTTATATTTTTTGTTATTTTTATCCTTTATTAATTTTTGTTATTTTTATTTTTGAATTAGGACCCCTTTTTTTTGTAAGAATAAAATAAAAAAATTAGGATTACAAAGGGGCAAAAATTAGGTGTCTACACACACCACTCATGCATTTATGTTTCAATCCACCTCCTCACACACCTTTAGCCATCAATCTTCCTTATGTATGTACTCCACTTTAGTAACCATACCTTTCCCTCCATATATGGGTAACAAGGGTTCATTCGGCTTGTCCTTCTTAGGCAAGTATATGCAATGAGGCCATTCATTTGTGGATGCCATTCGCACTTCTTAAGTGTAGCTTGTTACACTTTGAGAGATACTTCAGTCATGGCAATCCGTTGAATATTGCCTCAAGCGTTTAAGATTAGCTTTACGTCAAGTCCTAAAACCCTTGACAAGATATATAAGGCGTCTCCCATTATTGGGTAGCTTTCTAAGTGTAACTTTCAAGTAGATTAGAATAAATTAATATATAAATAAGTAACATAGCTAAATATTCATCATTTAAGTTAAAGTTAAATAGAAGTAGAAATATCAACTCACATAAAATAGAGCAGGTACAATACAAATTACAAAAATAGTAAAAGCTAGGGAGTCTAGATAAACAATATATATTACAATCGAATATTCTCAAAAGAGTTTGTGCTAAGAAGAATAATAGAATTCTCTCAATCACTCTTCCTTGTCTATCATATCTCGATTCGCAGTACCAACCTCAAGCATAACATGTATGGGTACAAGTTGTAGATCGTCTTGCATCAAAAGACTAAGGGGGTATAAGCTTACAACATGATTATTGAGTAATCCCTCCTATTATACCATTCACACAGTAATAAAAAAATTAAATTGTGCAATCGTATGAATGTAAATATATACAGCAGAACAAGTAAAAGTGTAGAACTCGAGATTTTACCCTTAAAGCCAAGGTTAGAGTTACTTGTATCGTTAGACCCACATTCTAAATACCTTTCGCTACTAAACCTACTTGTCTCACGTTCACTTTATTATTAATTTCAAGTTTTTAATCCCTAGGATGTGAGTAGTGTACATAGTTGACTCACCCCTAAGTAGTATACTTTAAGACTTAGCCCATTGTTATGCAGTTAGTATCTTTAGCGCCTAGTAAGCCTACAAGTTAGGGCAAGGCCATGTTGCTCATATGCATAGGATGAAAACTCAAATATAATAATCATGACTCCCTACAGGACCCCTCCATCCCATACACTGTATGTAATGACCAACATATAAATGATGTAAGCTATGACATGCACGATCTGATTTAGTTAAGGTCGAAAATCATTAGATTTGTTTTATTTTAGTGATTACTCATTATTAGCAAACAATCATAAGGTATACTATAAGTAACTATTCAAATAATAGTTCATTATCTTATATTAGCATGTCTTAACACAATAAGCATGCAAATATCACACATATTCAATTTCCTAAGTCCCCAAGAATACCTATTATCATTAATATTTGTTGGCTTAGTTATTCACTACTTTTAACTTGGGGTATTACATCTTACCTAGTCATTGTTTCCTTCGTTTGTGGATGTTTAGTATTACTACTTTTTATTCCAAAAATTACTATTATGTGAGTTTTCCTATTTGGTTATCCTAAAAAATGGTATGGTTCATGGCAATAAGGAAGAGAGAGAGATGTTGATAGTAAAAGTAAAATGGAAAAGAGAGAGAGACATATACCAATTTTAGAACAAATTCATGCTTACTTGATTTAATGGCAATAGTCGTCATTAGAAATGGGTCACTAGAAATGTTTTTGTTCGGTGAAAATGGAGATTAAAGTAGAGAGATTTTAAAATATAAAAGTACGATGGGAGAGAAGAGAATAGTTAAAAGAAAAAGGATCTTAAAATTTCAAAACATAATGAGATAAAACCTAGAAAAAAAATCTCCATATCATGAGTCTTCTTAAAATTATAGCCAACAAAATCTACAGCTAGCATGCTTAAAAGAAGATTAGTTACTTAGAAAGAGGGAAAACAATTGGATTATGGGCAAGGGAAAAAGAAAAGGAACATAAGAGGAGAGAAGAGATAGGAAAAGAAAAAGGAAAAGTAATAGGAGAGAGAGAAAGAGAAGAAATAGATAAAAAAAAAAAAAAAGTGACTACCTTAACACTAACAATGGAGCTAAATCACTATAAGGTCCTTAAAAGTTATGTAGTGTGTAGTTAAAATTCGCTTTCATTGGTTGGACAATAATAGAACATTGTAAAAATGAAAAAGTAATGTGAAAGTCATTTCTAGTGTTTCAAATTTTGAAAAAAGTACGACTAGAGCAATTGAAAAGAATATTGGGAAAAATAGTTGAGTTTATAATTATTTAATTAAGTAGTGGTTACGAAGAAACATTTTATAGTAAAATTAAATTAAGTGGAGTCAAATAGTAGTTAAATGGTGTTAAAAAAATCCTTACCATTTTAAATATTACGAATATATATGTATATACATAAGATAATATATCATTGTATCCTTGAATTCTTTATGAAATGTAACTTGGATGATTCTCTCATCTTTCTATTAAGGTTTCTAATTATTTGTTATCTAAACTTTTTGTAATTTTTAAGTGGAATTTACATGTTTACCATAAAAATTAACAAATATTATAAAAATACTAATTAAATTAAATTAATTGCACAAATATCATGGAATGTCAAATTTATTACATATGACATATATTGTCTTTATATTAATGTTGCATTTTAAGTGTGACATAAGCATGTATAAAATAAATCATAACAACACTTAAGATTTGAACCACCAACTTGATGAAACTTAGCAATTGCCATGACCACTAAAGCATTGCATTCTTTTTGTTATATATTTAACACTAATAGTAAATAATGTTATATAATTGCATCTACTAAATGTGATTAAATGATCCTACCCAATTTATTAAACGCATCTTATAAATACAATATTTATATATATTATGACGTTGTAGATGTGATTTAGTATTGATAATTATATAATTAATTTTATACCATTTATATTTAAGTAATTTTTTTTAAAGAAGAGTGATAGACATGTATTAGGCCCAATTTCTAATTACTAGTTTCTCAACATTAAGATACTTTTTCTAATAGCATTATTTATTATTCAAGGGTTTTTAGATTTAAATCTAATAAATCATAAGTTTTCTTGTTTGGCTTATAAGTAGATTGATTATACATTTTCATTCCTTCCTAAGTTAAGATTATTATAAATTCTATTTCTTATTGTAAAATAAAAAAAAAAGAAAATTTTAATTTAGCTATTTATATGATGGAGAGTCTTAAAGTCTCCTCTTATTACTGTAAGAAAATTCTTATTGGAGTGAATTGTGAGTAAAGAGTTAGATTTTAGTTATAAATATAGAGAAAGGTGCCTTCCAAATTTATTTTCAATTTTATACAAGATATCCTTCTTAACTAAATCCTAGGATAACTTTATTTATTAAGGTTTGTTTGCTATATGATAAATATGATAGTCTACACAATGTTTATAAGCTTAACCTTTTAAATAAGATGGTTGTGGTATTAGTCATAATATGATATTAAAGTAGGAGGTGTTGAATCCAAACCTCTACATTATTAATTAACTCCTATCTAATTAAGGCCATCACTTATTGGGTCTTAATTGACGTACAATCCATAGGAGAGGGAAAGTGTTGTACAATAAACATAATAATCCACATTATATCTATAAGGTTAAACTTTTAGATGAGATGATTGTAGTGTTAATCACAATATTCTTAACATTCTCTTTTAGTAAATTCTAATTTATATATTACATCGTGTGTAATTTTATTGTAATACTTTTTTCGATTTGGGAAATTAGATAAATGATACTTTATGGGCATATAGGACAACATTTAAACCCCAATTGCTTATAAGGTCAAAATATAGTTGTAGTCTGGGTAAGCCCAAGTATGCTAGTCAATAAGGGAAGTGTTATGTGATTTTTGTTAGGAGTGGTTAAGGTTGGAGGCAACCTATAAAACTAGCAAACATAAACTAAGAGGGCTACAGGAAGTGGTTCTAGCGTAGTCACTTCAATACTTAAGTCAATGGGTCGTTTTAAAAAAGGTTAATATGTATAATATAAGTGAAAGAGTGAGGATTCAAGATCCTTACTAGTGACCTTTTGTGGAAAACTAGATTGTGCAAAAGAAACTAAAGATGATTAAGTGAACATTTACATTAACGATAGTAGAATAGAGAAGTTGTAGAGTTATAAGCTTGATAACAGAAGAAGGATATGAAATTTATAATTGTCTTGACTAACTTAACTTTATGTAAGATCTTTATATACAAGTAAGACATCACACTTGATAGTACTGAGCACATGTCAAGAAATGAAGAAAAAAAGAAAATTATAATATTTCAACACCTCCCCATCAAGTTGACTATGGCAAAAGGCTAAACTTAGATTAAAAAAAAAATGTCAAACAAGCTTAGGTAACAAATTTAGCTATTGAATCAACCAATTGATGTAGCAAATTGAATAAGAAGGAAGCTTGAACTGATGTAGTCATGAGTAAAGTGGACATCAACTTCATATTGTTTGTCTATACATGAAAACAAGGATTATTTGCTATAATTATAGCAGGCTCACTATAAAAAAAAAAAAAATAAACAAGTTAGAAGAGGGAACTAAATAGAAACTCTAATATCCCGCATTACATAAGGGGTCCATAGTAATTTTTCATAGCAATATCCTAATTTAAGTATTTAGCTTTTGCTAGAGAGGTTGACAAAGTTACTTACTTCTTTGTCTTCCAAGATATGAGGGAAGTTCTAATGAAGACATATAAACTATAAAGTGACTTGATCGAATTTATTAGATCCCCAATCTACATTAATAATGCCAGGTAAAGATAATGTGCTTGAGCATGTCAAAGCACATATAATTGAACATTCAAATGACTTGTTCTAGGTTATAAAACATATTAGCTTGACTATTGTACAAAGAAGGACAAATCTAGCCTGGTGATTATCAAGTATAGCATCTACCCAATAATGCACTTAAACAATCATAGTCATCATGTAACTTACTTGATGTATTGCTTGGATGTAATCTTTTATGGAAAAGGTGTTTTTGCTAATTTTGCACTTGAAAGATAAACATCCTGAAGAACTTCTAAAGCAAATTTGCACTAATATAGAAGAAGCCATTATCCAATTGACAAATCTTAACACTGAGGGAAAATCTTAATTTGCTCATGTTTCATCTAGTGAAAGCTACATCAAGGGCCTTTTTAACTTGATCAATATTAGAAAGAGAATTACTAGTGATAAGAATATTATCTACATAAACCAAAATTACTATAAAAAATGAGTTTATTTATCTTTTGAACAAGGAATAATCAGATTTTGATTGAATAAAATTAAGAGAAATAATGAACTTGGTAAATTCTTTATTCTATTGCCTAAATTCTTGTTTAAGTCCATAAAGAAACTTAGTATGCTTATACACTTAACCACCTAGTTTCGCATCTTAATACCCATCAAAAGGAAGTATATAAATTTCTTGATCAATGAAATTATGTAAAAATGCGTTGTTGACATCCAATTGGTGCATAAACCAATTATTTATGGATGCAATAGCTAAAAGAATATGGACAAAAGTAAGTTTCTCTACTAATGAAAATGTATGTGTAATAAATACCTTCACTGTGAGTATAACCTTTACCTACTAGCTTAGCCTAGCCTCATACCTCTAATCGTCCCATCTAATTTATACTAGATCTTATAAACCCATTTTGGATCAAAATTGTTTCCCTGGTGGTAAAGAGTTGAGAATCTAATTTCACATTTTATATATAGGAATGGTTTGAAATTACATGGAAGTAATAAAATGGAATAGAATGAGGAGTGGAATTCCCATGTTTGTAATAATTGTTAAAAATGCCTTTAAATATTGAATGTTATAATTAAATTAAAGGTTAAATAAGTAATTTAATTAAAAATAATGAATATGGGAGGAATAGAATTGCCAATTCTATCTTCTTAAAGGAGAAATCAAATTCCTCCTTAAAGTTGAAATTGTTGATCTCATGGAATCGCGATTCTAGGTTCTAAATGTGTTTCTAAACATAGGGAAAGGAATGGAATCTGGAATTGCGATTCTATTCTAGTATGTTCCCGTGTACCAAACATGGCATAAGTATTATTGGACTTTAAGACTAAAAGCTATTTATTCATGGTTGTTACCCACTTAGGATTGCTCTTAACTTTTAGGTAATTACTTAGTTCTCTTATTGCAAACATGTTAGATAATGAGGCAACACACTTACATGGAAGTTTGGTAAATGAATGTTCATGAAATAAAGGGTAGCAACAATTGGATAGAATGTATGAAATGTTGTTGCATTAGGTGAAAAACCACTATGAACATTATATATAAAGTCTTTAAGTCATAATATTGGTTGCTTAACATGTCGTAACCTACAAACTAAGGAATCTAAAGAAGATGGAGCATAAATAGGAGCATGTTGGCTTGTATCAAGACAAAATTACTTAGAAAGAACAAGTGAAACATCATTAGGGACAATGATTGGGGCAGAATCAGTAGAATATTGAGAATCTTCCATAGAACATAAAACACCGGCAAAGGAAACAAGTTTGAAAAATCAATAATAGAAGATGAATCATGAATATCATATTTATGGATATCAAACTCAAAGGGAAAGATATGTTCAAGAAACAAAACATATTGGCTAATTCTATGAGAAACTAAGTAATTGAGTTTATATCCATTTTGACCAATTGGGTAATCTACAAATACACACATTTTCCCTTCTTGCATCAAAGTTATCTTTAGACATAATGAGTAGCAGCATAAGAAATGCAAACAAATACTTTACAATTATCATAACAAGAAGTTATGGCATAAGAGATGATAAGGTGTTTTCTAATGTAATGTATGTATGGGCATAGGGTTGCTACGATGGGTTGCAGCAAGTAAACATTTTCTCTAGAATTTCCTAGGAAAATTAGCATGAATACAAAGTGATCTTGTTGCATATAACAAATGTTTATGTTTTTCTCCGTTTTGTAGTAGAGTATAAACAATACTCTTTTGATGAAAAAATGCCATATGTAGTAAACAAATGTTGACATTCCTTTGAAAGAAATTCACTACCATTGTCTAATCAAATGACATTAGGAATGGTATAAAAATATTTCTTAACTTAGGCAAGAAAGTTGGATAAAATGGAAGGAACTTAGTATTTATGTACCATAAAAAAATCCAAGTACAATTTCTCATGTCATCTACAATACTAAGGAAAAACTTAGCATAAAAAATGGAATACATATTGTATGATCCCCACAATCAATGTGAAGCAAATCAAAAGGATGCAAGGATGTGCTAAAACTTTGTGTAAAAGGCAATCAATGAAACTTAGCTTGCAAACAAGTGTTACAAAGGAGTTTAGATATATTTTTTCCTTGAAATTGATGTAAATGTCCAATTTAGAAATTGACAAATGATCTAGCCTTTAATGAAAAGACTCCAAAGACAAATCATTATTAAAGGAAGACACATTATTTGAAGAAGTGTTTATGTTTGCATTAATATTTAAGGGTGAGGGGTCATGTAGTCTTGTGTCTATGATCTAATAACACATGCAATTACCTAAAAAAGCTAGAGAATTAGAATTACTTGTAAAAGCCATCAAAGCATGTTGATTTTCATCTAAATTTTTCCCTTTCAATATTCTCAAGACCTCTTAATAGATTTTCGAAACAAGTTGAGATTCATTTGAACTTCTCGTTGTATTTATACATTCGAGCTTCTTGCTACATTACATATGGACCAACCTTGAAAACTTACATTACTAGACATTATTTTAATAGAATTGTCAACAGATTTGTTACTTGTTATCACATTAATAGCGACTTCATTGATTCTGTTAGCTTACACACCCTTGTACCAATTTGAAAACCTGACTATCTCAAAACAATTCTCAATAGTGTGATCCATCCTTTTACAATGAGCACAAACCAATTTGGTGGTTAATATACCCCTTTTTTCTTTTTGATCTTCAAAAATAGCCCCTTTTCTATCGTTTGGCAAGAAATATAAATGCATCCTCATTTGAATTATTTCCTAAAGTCAATTTCTTTTGCTTCTCAATTTGGGACACTAAATAGTATGCTTTATTTAAAGTGGGGAGAAGATCCATAGAGAAAATATGATTTCTTATATTCTTATAGGTATCGCTTATTCTTATCAGAAATTGAACCCACTTATATCTATTATCTATTTCCAAGTATTTAATAACCAAATCACATTCACACGAATCTAAAGCATTGCAATTATAAGTTGGAATCGAAGTCATACTATCTAATTCATCTTAAAGCCTTTTTAGATTATCATAATGCATTGTAATAGTTGAACTTCCTTGTTTAAAGTTACACGTTTTGATTGCAACTAATATAACAAGGAAATCATTGAGTGATCCAAATTGCTTACTAATGTCTACTCATAATCCCCTTGGAGATTTAGTATATAAGAAACTTAAAAAAAAAAAAGAAAATCTTTAACCATTCCTTTCACAATCCAATAGTAAACCACAAAATCACAACCTATCCATCTTTGTTCATATTAGAATTATAATCAAATTCCAAGCATGTTCCATCTATGAAGCTTACCTTTGCCTTTGTACCTAAAGCAAGTTTGATTGATCTAATTTGACTAGCAAAATTCATGCCATTGAATATGACGTTTGTAATCAATGTAATTGGACAATCAGATCAAGAAAGATTTAGATCATTATACAACAATTATTGAAGTTATAACAATACCAATGAATTCAAAGGAAAAACATAAATCAATTGCAAACACTAATAATGCTAACCACTTATAGTAGTGATAGTAGAATAGAGATCTTGTAAAGTTGTAAGCTTGATGACAAAAGAGTAATGTGAAATCTGTAACTTAACTAACTTAACAATGTGTGAGATGTTTATATACAAGTCACGCACGTGACAATATTGAATATGCATAAAGAAATAAAAATAAAAATAATATTTCAAGAAACTTGGTATTTATAGGTATGATGGATGAGCTATTTGTGGAAGGGAATCATGATCTCAAGATCCTCTTTTTGATTTTAAACCTTATGAAGAGAATCTTAGGGATAAGCGTAGGGCAGTTATGCACTTTTCTTATATGGCTGAATTGTTTCCACTTGGTTCTCATTGGGCTTGAGCATTGTAGGCTTGGTAGGCTAGGTTTTGTGAGAGTAGATGGAGATAGGATCCCAATTGATGTCTTAAGCAAAGTTATCCTTAAAGTTGGAGGCTTACCTAAAATATGATGAGGTTGACCGAGCTCTCAAAAGCTTAACCTAAGCTTTATAAAGATTAGTTTGAGCTTTATGGGCTTGGCCTATGCTGTGAAGAGGTCCACCTATGCTTGGGGTCAACATCCAAAATGTCGTATCAATAAGAAGGAAACTCAATTGCGGAGCATATAGCTAACTTAACTCATATCCTTACGAGCAGTGATCTAATTGCTGTTCTTCCACCTATAAGTGTTATTTCGTTTCTTATAAAAAATGCAATTGCTCATGTAGATGTGTAGGGGATATTATAGATCCTGGCAAGGTAACCATGTTATTTTGTAAGTAATATGTATTAACATGATGCAGTATGTGCAAGTGATTTTTTTGAGACTGACGTTCATATGAATATATTCTGTGTTTGTTACCGAAAAATAAAAGTCTTGCCATCTACTTGTAGAACAAGGAGGGTTTATTTGAAACTTACAAGGCCTAAATGAGACTAGATGGCCACTGGTGAGAAGAGGCTGTTTCAGTGATGTCATTATTAGAGGCTAATGAGAGTTCTCGGATCTATATCCAGAAGGTAAAAGCATGGCATGTTAAGCACATTCAAGTGAGAGTAAAAAGTGGGACAAAAATTTTTGTTATTTAACTTTTTCTATTTGAGAAAGAAAAGCTGTTTCCCCAAAAAAAAAAAAACAAGAAGGTAGCTGGCACGACTAAGATACTTAGCAAAGAGATTGAGCATTTCGTTTAGAGTGATGGGGAGCAATTGAAGCTATGTCGGAAAAATAGTACCAAGACGAATGAACCTCCACTTCTCTTACTCTCTGAAAGTCCAGAAAAGAAAAGAGAGCCAGTCCAAGGCTAAAATAAGTACATTCCTTTATCTTCGTAGGAAGAATTGTTAAAGGGTTTTGTTTCATTGTTAAAATACTTATATTTGTTTTTATATTTTGAATATTGGAGTGGAATTAAAAAAAAAAATGATGCAAACGTTTATAATAAAAAAAGAATGTGCAATTCTATGTCCCAAGAATCGAATATTGTTCTTCTATTCCTTTTACCTCTAGATTAACTCAATTTTCTATAAATGCAATGCCTTGTCCTTTCTTTTTCTTTGTTTTTTAACATCCTCCTTTTTTAGACTAGGGTTTCGCTTGAGAATTAGCTATCGTTAGTACGCCTTCATACTTGAGGCACCCCACTCAAATTATGGCGATCGGTATAACCGCCCCAACATAAAAGCCCCGTGGCTCAAAACTTAAATGCTAGATGGATCGTACATGGTACAAGTAGACAGCGCCAAACAAGCTCCGTTTTGCAGAATCCACGTGCACAGCCAGACTCCTGTACATCGCAGTAATAATATAAAAAATCATCACTTTTATAATGTGGCTATTTCTTTTTCTTAAAAAGAAAAAAATAAATAAGAGAGGAAGAAAGAAAATTAGTTTAGCAATAAATTGTAGCATAGCTTAACTTTATATCTCAAAACTCCAGCATTTAGAATTTTACATATTTAAAATTGAGTCTTTTGACCTATAAATTTTAAAACACGTACTTCTAAACCCTGTTAATTATTTTCCTATGAGATAAAATAATTGAAAATTACTAAAAAAGGGACAAATCCTTCTTCTTAGTTTTTCAATATCTTATAATACTTAACTTTATTTCTTTTATTTTTTTAAAAGTAAATTGTAATGCGGACAAAATGAGTATCAATTTATGGTATATATGAATCGTAAAAAGTCCCATCAAAATTTATTCTTTATTCTTGTCGGGTTATAATTTTTCACGTATAATAAGTTATGGAATTTATAATATGTCAAAATAGACTGTTGGAATAACTCAATTGTTTGGTATGCTTTCCAAAGTCAAATTTGCACATTTTCTTAATTTACCAAGCTATCAAAAACTTTTCGCTTGCTCTAGAATGTTATTACTCCGTTTTCTTTTTTATTTTATTTTTTCACCTTATTATACTTAGGGTTACTAAACATATAAAAACCTATCTAACATTTTATTGAAGCTTTAGAACATATAGTTCATATTATTCGCTATAGATTGAATTATATAAACAGCATAAAAAAGCATCTTTTACACTATTTTTGGATTAAGGGAAAGAATTGAAAGTTAAAATTTCATGATACTTTTCAACATTTGATAAAGGAAGGAAAGGTAGAAAAAGCGAATTTGGTAATTATTTCTCCAATGCCCACCAATTAAGCTCTCTCCTAGAATTCGAGAGAATCGGAGGGAATTGTTTTGAAATTACTTCATTATCTTCATAATAAAAATACATCTTAAAGTTAGAAGAAACTTTTTGATATTTTAATAAATAAATAATTTCATTACTTACTTTTCCTCCATTTTCATTTATTTCTTTCTCAAACGAGAGAATTTATATTGTTTCCCTTCGCTTTTTTTCCTTTTATTTTCATTCCTTTTGGATTCTTTCTCTCTTTTCAAACATATCGATAAAAGATAAAAGTAGTGCTTCCTAGTTATGCCACGATGGGAGACTACAATTAAAAGAAGAACATAGCAAGGAGAAAAACAAATTAGATCCACACGTGCTCAAGTGCGTGAAGTATGGTTAATATGCTTGGAAGCTAGCAAAATGATGTAATTAGAGATTCTCAAGGTCAGCTAGCGGTCTCATAGTGGTGCAAAATTCCACACCACTGCCTTCCTTAGCCCTCCCTTCAATAATTTACATTTTTTTTTTTTTGGTTTTTTACCATGCAATTAATATCCAATTCAAATCTCATTAAAATAATATAAACTTTCAAACCAAAAACATTAAAATAACCTAACTTTAGATTCAAAAACTAATACACCCACAACCACAAGAAGAGAAGAAGCATCCATGGAACCTTCTTCTTCTTCCACCCCTCAATTCTGCTACAACCTGCCAAAATAACCCTAATTCTTATCACTCCTTAACAGTCTGTCATCAGTTAATTTTTTTTTTTTTTTTCATTGAGATCTTCAAATTTTAAATTTTTTCTTTCTTCACCATTTGGAACCTACCTATCACCTTCTATCGACCCCCACACCCTACCACCCGCTATAAATTCTCTTCCCTCTCTTTTTTTAACCCCTTCCCCCTTCTTAACTCCAATTCCATTCACACTTTTCCCTAATTCACACTTTGTTTCCATTGTCTTTGCCCTAATTAGGATTTAGTACATATATAGTTTTGGGATAAATGGGAAAGTTAAATAGATATCCTTCTCCTCTGACTTTTCCATGGCCTTTTTAAATGCTTCTGCTTGATAGCTACTTCTCAATCAAAAGGAATTATCTGTCTCTGCACCACCCACTGCCATTTTTGAATCGCACCTCCCACACAGATTTTCAATTTAATTCCGTCATCCATTCTCTTTCTTTCGCCTAAGTTTTCCCTCTCATTGCCGCCCGTCATATTTTTTTTTTTTTTTTTTAATTTGAACCGTATAGTATCTACAAACTTATTATGGAAACCGGTCGAAAGTCCTTAAAACTCGACGGTACAACAATGGCAATTATCGCGAAGCAGAAACCGTTAATGCTGAGAGACTACCTAAGGGATGATTTCAGTTCGTGTTCATCCAGCGGCTTCAGATCGTTCCCACGTAAGCAATGCTGCACAACAACTACCATCCGATTGCTCCTCGAGATCGAACTGAAGTCACCAAAGCCATCTTCCTCCTCCAATATGGTTATCAAGAGAAGCCGCTCGAAGGCGGCTTCAGCCACCATCTCGGCTCTACACCGAGCTTCGGTTAAGTTCGTTAATGCTGTTAAGCTCCTTCCTCTCCCCTCCATCAGGTCGCCATTAGTGCAAAGTAGCGGAGTTAAACGAGGATGGTCTTTCCCTAGGACCTTTTCGCTTAAGCTCTCCAAGGGAAGCTTCTGGAAGAAACAATCTGTGAGAGAAGAGAAAGAGAGCAACAATGAGAATGAGATCAAACGGTGGAGATTGTTCCGAGAGTTTCTTGAAGAGAAGGAGCAAGATGATCCACCATTGGATCAGAATACTTCTCGATCCACTCTTTCTCATCGCTTCTTGAGTAGTTCGAGTTCTAGTAAGCGTAACAGCTGCAGCTGGGGAAGTAATGAGTTCACGAGCGAGTCACTGAGCTCGTCATCGACTAGTAACTCGGAGAGCTCTTCACATGAAAACAATGTCGTCGTGGTAGTAGAGAAGAAGCAAGAGAAGATCGGAGTCAGCGAAAGAGAAGGCGTAACAGCTGGTGATGAGGAGGAGTCATCTACTGAAGTTACCACGCCTAGCTCAAAGGTAAGAGAGAGAATAAATTTTGAATTAATTAGATTAGACTTAGATCATGATATAGATAAATTTATTTATTGCCTTTTGTCTGTTCTTGGCTGTCTTTGGTTGGTTTATAAATTTATTTATGAGATATAGGGTCCGCATCCTTAAATAATATCTAATCTTGATCCATCTTCGCAGGTATTTATAAATTTATCCTTATAGATGATAACTGTTGAAAAATTATGGTTAGAGCTTAACTATTATGACTTTGAATTGTATAGATAGTGTATAAGAAATATCGGACCAATTCTGATTAATTAAATGGAAATGTTAAGATTTTGTGGTATAATTGATGTAAATATTATTCTCCTATAAGGATGAAATCTAGTTGACGTCCAGATTCCTATCCTTTGTAAACATAATTCGTTAAAAGTAAAAGAAGGAATAAAACAATTGTCTCTTATTACTGTCTCAGTCATCTACTCTCATTTGTCAATTTATTTTGAATTGAATATATATTGTGTTGATGTTTGATAACATGTAATTGAGATTTGGGATTGATATTATCCAGTTCCACTTGAGATTTAGGGTTTTGATATTAGGTGGTTTTAATTTTTATGCTAGGGTGTCGGACTAGGAAGAGCATTAGAGCAAAATGAAGATATGGTTTAGTTTAGAGTTTCAGAACTTTTGGGAGGTAAAAAAATAAAAAGGACAGGCCATACATTTCAATATCTCAGATTCCACGTGTCAGTAAAATATATGTCCGATGTTTCATAGGATACATCGGGATACATCTCGGGACTATGCAGCTGTGCCAAGGAGTTGCCGAGGCCTACGATCTCGCTTCGCGTCTGTCTTTCCGCGGGATCCACGGCCTTGAATAGTGTAACACTATTTAGTATCATAGGGCACGCGATACTAGATCACAGCTTCACAATGATTTAAAATTTTGCAAAAATGACTGTCAAAGGATATTTTATACATTTCCGAATTTTTGTTTACTTTTCCATACCGATTATATTGCATTGAAGTTGGTATAATTCTATTCAATAAAAGAGTTTTGAGTGTTGTTGTGGACAATTCTGATAATTAATACAAAAAACTAGACGTTATTTTCACATTTAATGTCTAAGTCCCTTCAATTGTTAAGTATACTTGACAAGTTTTCTGAAGGCATTTCCCAGCTTAATTTCAACTTAAATCAATTAATTTCTCATGACTATCATGCTAATTATGGTTTACCTTTTGCATCCTCTCTTTTCTTTTTTTCTTTTTCAAGAATTTTTTTCACCTACGGGATCGGCATGCAGTTTGTCGTTCAATCAATAGAAATTCAGGATTTTGTCTCTGTTTTCTTTTAATTTAGATAAGGTATTATACAAATATATATATATATATATATATGTATGTATGTATGTATGTATGAATGTGTGTGTCGGTTGACAATGAAAATTTGGTGGCTTGTATATTAAATAGCATGGGCCTTCTTCTGGTGGCAGTGTTGTTTTTGGGGTATATATTTAACCGCCATCATTATTCTCATGTTGTACTTTTCCGGATATTACTTTATTATTTTATGGTTGCACGGTACAAAAAATAACAATAAACGAGATTGAAAAGTAGTTTATAATTGAATCCGGAGAGATTTATATAAAATTAAAATGACTGGTGTCACATTCTGTCTGTTAGTGAGTTGACTTGACTATGTCTTTTTTTCTTTTTTCATTCATCTTTGCTGCGTTATGCAATTAGTTGTAAGATAATAAATTGTTATAAAGAGATATTAGAGTATACTTAGATATGATTATTTTAATATTTAAATCAATATGATAATGGAATAAAAAAAATTGATGAAGCAAAAATAAAAAAGAGTATCTTTTATTTATAATTGATAAGGTTAAATTATTTTTGAATTAGACTTATTAGAACTTACCTCAAGTTTTACATCAATCCATTCCCTTAAAAGCTTATCAACCAAAGTCCCTTTAAATATTCGTGACTTTCTATAAATAATAGATTATAAATTCATTCTATATTTTCATTATGAGTCAACATTTTTCTTGAACAAATTTGATAAATTAAGACTTTTCTTATTTTTTTCCCCTTTCTGTGGATAATAGGATATATTAATTTGCAAATATAACATTAGTATTTTATAATTCGGTGTCCCTAAATCATATCATTGACACAAAATATCATCTACCATTTTAAAAATTATTTAAAAGTTGTAATTTTGAAAAGGTGAATATTCCACATGGAGTGCTTTTTTACATAATTCGTATATGACAATTATATGCGTATAGTTTTCACATATATGGTATTGAAAATTTCTTTATTTTTCCATGGCTTTAAATAGTGTTTGTACTTTGCATATCTCGTGAAATTTATTTAATTTTTGTTATGTGTAGGTAAATTGGCCTAATGAGGTGAAAGAACTATTTAGCCCTGTATCTGTCTTAGACTGCCCTTTCAAAGACAATGAAGAAATCTCTCTTGGGGGTAGCCCTCCTTGCGTTGAAGGTATGTTTTTTCTCTTCAAATACACAACTACACATAGAAGTCGGATCCTAAATTTTTAAAATTCATTTGTAACTCCAATTGAGAATACAAATTGATTACGTGATTTTCCGAATATTCAACAGGTACTAAACCGAAATTAATGTCCAAATTTAGCCTTCTCGAGAGGTTTGATCTGTTGGAACCAATGAACTTGAACAAAAGACATGATGGAAGCAACGAAGATGAAGAAGTGAATGAAATAATCAGTGTGATTGTGGGGGAATTGCTTAGTGCTGCTAAAAAAAGTAATCCCTCATGTAATTACAAAGTGGTCAATCTTTTGTCGGATTTTTTCATTGAGAAACTAGAGGATAGCAATGCAATTATAGGGGAAAACAGGAGAGTGTTGGACAAGATCAACCGGGATTACTTGTTGATAGTAGCAGAAGATTGGTTTAACGGTCATCCTCAAGAATTATTTTTGGGATGGGAAGTCGAAAACGGGAGGAAAGTATATCTTAGAGATATGGAGAAAGGAAAAAAGTGGAAGAACCTCAATGAGGAATTAGAGGAAGTAGCCTTGGACTTAGAGGTTGAGATTTGGGCTTCTTTGGTGGAGGAAGTTTTTGTTGTTTGATATCTCATCATCAACAATCAGTTACTTCTTTGTAAGGAGGGCTAATTTCCATCAAAATAATGTAGCAAATTTCGCGGATTTATGATAATTATTGTTAGACGTATATGCTAAAACATATTATGCTCTAATGAGACAAGTTCCATTGTCATAATTGCTAAAACTCCCACACTTCGAAACATAACTCAATTGTGATAACATTTGCTTTTAAGACCATGTTAAAAAAAGAAAAAAAAAAAAAGAAAAAAAAAAATCTGGCGATATAGTAGATCCCACTCCCTTAATTAATTGGTGGAGGAAGTTTTGGCAGGAGGCAGGATGTGTGAGAAACTGAAAATACAATTGGGATGTACAAAAATTTAAATATAATTAAAGAACTTTCGAGACACTCCGAGCACATCATCACGACAATATACCAGCAAGATATTCGCAACAGGAACTACTGAACAAAGATTTTGCTATGGACAAATTATTAGGCAAATTGTTTATTTATTTCCCTCGACTATTGGCCAGGTGATAGACACTTAAACTTTTAAAGTGTAAATTCATTTCCTTGTAACTTTTAAACATGTATGTAATGCTCCAAATAGTTAATAAACCCCTAAAACTCTAACTATTTATGATAATTTTAAATGACAAAATTGTGGTCATTGTAATGGTTTCAATGTTACTTTCCTATTCTCAAAAAGTTATGAAAACTTAAAGATCGTGCTTTGGAAGTTGAGGGGGTTTGCACCTGACTAATAGCTTAGTAGATGTATTTGCAATCATCTCGAAGCAATTATATAAAAAACCTAATATCATCATCTATAATAGGGATGAATAGATATATAGTAGATGGCATATGAGATCTTATTTATACCCGATCTTGTAAAGTATTGGTTTTTAAACTTTAAAACCAAAACCTAATTTGTAATATTGAAGAGACAGCTAAAAAACTATATCCTGTATAATTTTTATAATATAGTGATTTTTTTTTTGAACTTTTATAATATATAATTTTTTAGGTAAGTTACCTAATATCTTATTACTCTTTCCATGTATTTATAGGTAGTGCTTCACCAACCAAGTCATCTCTAATAATTTAGTCACATATTTATCATGATTGCATTCATCATGAACTTGATAATATAACTCAAAATAGTTTATTAGTGAATATTATCATGAAATTATAATCTATCACAAGGTCAAGTCCATGTATCAAAAACATATAACAACACCAACTTCATTATAATATTTGGTGAAGGAATGTTGAAAAAAATGAGTTGAATAACATAATATAGAGAGAAATTCGACAATATTAAAGAGAAAATAAAAGGTAGTAAAGGAAATGAGAATTAATAAAGTAGAGTTAGTAATAGTACTTCCAGAAGGAAGTTGGAGATGGTAAAGGAACAAGAATACATTTTGCTTTAGGATGTTTACTTTTGTATTAGATAAAATGGCTTAGGCCTTCACTATGAGTTAAGTAAAAAATCTTATTTTTGTAATATTTAATATTATTAATTAAGAATTATTACTAGGCAAGTATAAGGTATCTTAAAAAAATTTATCCTATACATCTTGAAGTACAAGTTTTATTATAGGTATAAGGTATGAAGACGTTGTACTTTGTATCCTACCTAAGTTCAAAAAAATTAAAACTAGAGCTCTTTTTGTGACCTTCAATTGTAGGTACAAATGATTTGAGCCAACTCACTTGTCGCTTGAGTTCTACTATTGTTTACTTATTTTGAATAAATTATAGTTGAGTTAAGGTCAAACTTGAACTATTTGAATAGTTTATCAAGTTGAGCTCAAATTTGGATTATTTGATTGGTTTATTAAGTTGAGCTTGAACTTCATGATATTCAATTTGACTGGTTTCTGATCCTAATTGAGCTTGATTCAAACTTAAGCATTAATTGAGTTTAAGTTATTACATTAATTGAGTTCAAGTTATTACTTTAATTGAAAGACAAAATATCTTTTTTAGAAAAATTGACCCTTAATGAGCTCAATGTATTGAACTTAACTAGAGCTTGAATTTTACTTTGAGTTTAACTAAAGTATAACCTACCTAACTATGAAGGTAAGGTAGGTTCCAAAGTTCTAACAAATTTAACGATGCACTTACAATGGAGAAATAGAAGATGTTGAACATGTTCATCAATCAGCTTGTTCTAATTTGTTTATATATCTTGAAATGTTTTTTCTTATATACTTTTTATCAATATATGCATTGTAATAGTATTTTAAAAATGTATAGGTATTTTGTTTAGCTTTTGGATTTTAATAATTAATTTACTATATAAAACTGTGTTGGATGATAGAAACTATTAATGACGACTAAAAATCGATACATGTATTATAAGTTCTTACCAAATTAGTAAAAACAATTTTAATTTGAAAAATATGATACTATTTGTTAAAATGTATATTCACAAAAAGATAGTGGAAGGATGTTAATAATAATAATAATTTAAGATAGCTAGATTAGAAATAATAATTATTTATTTAATTGAAAGAAATTTTTGAGGGAAGTCATTTTTGGAAAAGAAAAAAAAAGTGTGCACTTCAAAATTTTAATACTCTAATGAGGGTTAATATTATAATAGAAAAAATGAAAAAGGGAAAACTATAGAAACCTTATTTAGCCCCTACTTGAATGATTTTATATTGTAAGAAGGGATGGTAGAAAGGTTGGAGGAACACGTGTTGATTCCTTTTACACTACATATTCTGAAAACAGGATAAAGTGTGTGAACTCAAAACACTTGAAAGGCTTTAATAATACTCAAATATTACATGAATTGATTAGCAGTGTATAAGTACAAATAAAGTTGCATCATAAGGTTTTGTAGAACATGAATGTTAGCTATAATTTTTGGAAATTATCCATTGATACTTTTAGTAATACTTACATATTCAGTAGAGTGATTATAATGTGTAAATACAAATATAGTTTTGACTTGCCTTTTTAGCACATGAATCGTAGCTTTAATTTTTAAAAACTACTTACACATATTTTCATATACTCAACTTTTATCATCACTTATTGTATAGATATTGTATAATATCAATAAATCTTTTTTATTTAAGAAACGTATTGCATGCAAACATGTTTGGGTCCAACTTCAAATATTTCACACTTCTATTTCTACCCTCAAATAAAAATGTTACTCAAGCATTAAATTTTGGCGTGTAAATATACTTTTAGTTTGGGTAAAAATGCTCTGCTTCTTACTTGTATTAATGCATTACATACATTAATCAGAAATAACAGTTGTGAGAATATGTTTTAAGAGTTTTGGTCAAATTCTCTTATCTCACTTGTAATAATATTTCCTTACACACGTTATTGTAAAATGATTGATGTAATACATACATACATACATACATACTATATATATATATATATAAAGACAAGAGGTTGCCTCAAGAGTCCCTGTCGACATTATCCAATTTATACTAGGCTCATACATAGAGATAAAAGTTGACGGCAAGACACGTGAGCTTTTACATTTGCATGAAAAGGGTCAAAATTAGGTGGACAAGGTGTAGATAACGGAAAACGATATTCAACCGTTTCGATAGGCCTATTTACTAGGATCTTTCTATGTGTCCAGGCTTTTGGGTCGTTTAGACGGGGACGTGAATTGCACGAAAACGATGTAGCCAACAATTTCATGCGACAGCCACATGAGATAGGCGACAAGGAAAGCATAGGATGCCGAAAGTCTGGGCTTTCTTATGTTAGGTGTATAATAATGCAATCTAAATTTAATTGATTTGAGGGTCTGACAAGATTCGAATTTATGGCTGTTTGTTTATTAGTTATGCGATATAGAAATTAAATAAAAGTGAAAGCTTCTCAGGTACTTTTTTTTTTTTTTAAATCTCATAATTTTTATGTAATTCACATTTTTTTTTAGTAAGTTGGGTCTTATTATTTTATAAGGGATGCCTGGTTATCATCTGTCAAGACTTGTATTATCTTAGGTGGCTACTCTATTGGTTGACTGTAGTAAATAAACTAACTATTTAAAATTTGAGTTAATTGAAATAGTAATAATTAAATTTTTAATTAGATATATAATTAGACAAATCAAAACTTTAAATATATAATTACAAAAAGTAATAAATATAGGATATAAATTGTGACATTAATCCTCCTTTTTTCCCTCATAACCGGATTAGAAATTAAAAGGAAAAAACATATATTGAAGCACATATAATATAAGAACATAAGACAACATAATGGAGTAGTAACAAATGCACCTCATGTAGCATGTCTGAAGCCCTTGTACTGATTTTTATGTTGCTTAGTGTTTATTATAGATGAGTGTTGGATCGGATATTGTAGTTTCTTATATGACTAAACTGTTAGTGTTATCTCATATTTATTTTAGTACAATTTTGTCATACCTTTTTTTTTTTTATCGATTAAAAGTGAACGAATTACATTACGAACAGAAACGTGCTAGTAGCACTAGTACACAAGAAGTCTAAAAGAAACTTAACAATTGCAACAACAAATACAAAACATTCCATACAAATAAAACACAAAGGGACACAAAGAACATTGATAGAGGCATCGAGAGCTCTATGCTCTCTCACAAGAACTACGCAAATGTCTTCATACAATAAGGGTTGCAAATCCACTAGAGGAATAGAAAGTATCACGTCTTCAACTTCATGAGTAAAATGTGCATGCTTTGCAAGCACATCTGCAACCTTATTTTCTTCCCTATAAACTAGTTAGAGTTTAGATTTGTTAATAGACGACAACTTTTCCTTGCAAGGAGATGTAATATGTAAGTATTTATTAAATTGATTCAAGTTTTCATTTTCTATTGCATGTATTACCAATTGTGAGTTTGAGTTTATTTCCACATTTTTTAATCCTAGAAGCTAGTAATAATGCAATCCAAAAAATATTCCCTATAGCTCTACCAGTAGAATGTCGATTTTTCCTACCTTTTTCTAGAAGCTGATAGTCCAATGGCCTTAATTATCTCTTATAATCCCTCCAATTGTGGCATTATTATTTATGTTGTAGATGGAGGCATTAGTGTTTACTTTTACCTAACCTTTTAGTAGTGGATTCCATTTTATCAGCTCTTGAATAATGGTATGTATTTGACTTCTTTTCCTTCTCATAATCCAATATTCATGGGCCCTTACTCAAATCTATTTCTTTGGGGTTAAATTTTCTATGTTATGTTTTCTCCTAAAGCTAATTTGGTTTCTATCATACTATATTGTCCATATGGCAAACGCAAATAGGATACCTCACGGTAGCTTAAGGTGAATTAATTGGGCTTTACTTATATGAATATTATATTGTAGGTAGGATGCCAAAGGTAATGCTAAGGAAGTAAAACCAGTTTGTCCATATAACTTATTTTCATTCCACAATTTAGTCCATAGTTGCTTCAAACTTTGACAACCACTTAATGCATGGTATAAATTTTAGCCTCTAAGTTAGTCCTTAGGCATAATATAGGCATTCCCAGTATAATGTGCTATATATTTAATTTAGTTGGTAGGTTATTATTTGCACAATGCCAAAGGAATAGATTTGGTTTTAGTGGAAAGACTAGTGTCTAAACCCATTGGTGATTAGGTATGTTTATCTGTTGGTGATCCTCTATGGTTTGGTAGATCTCTTTCAATGCAATACTGGTCCTTGAGGTAGGAAAGAGATGAACATCATCTTCCATCAAGGCTCTTATGTGAATTGGGCTTATTTTGACGTAAATCCATTCTAAGATTAGATAGGATATGAGTTATTCATTCCATTTATCTTTTAAGAGCCAACAGTCTTCAACCATTAGTGTAAGAGTATGTGAATGGAAGGGGGCATAAAAGATTTTATTTAATGGTCCCATCCTGACCCATGTATTTTGCCAAAAATTTATGCTTCTACTATTCCTAATTGAATAGGATAGATAATTTTGTGCCTAATTAGAATTGTGACAAATCTCCTTCCATGGAGGTAAGGAGGTTCTTGTTGAACTTAGTGGTAATTGTTTGTTGTGCTGCCTATACTTTGCAGCTAAAAATTTAGCTTAAAGTGTTTCTTTAAAAAAAAAAAAAAAAACTTTTACAGTCTCTTCCCTTCCCAAGCTTGGCTTCAAATTATTTAATTATCAAGGCTTAACCTCGTTTTGCTTTTTGATAGGGTGATTGTCTTCCAATTTATCTTCTGTATTTCCTCTTTTTCTATCCTATTGCTACATATAAAGTTTATAGTGATATTGTCAATCTTTTGAAAGATTTGCTTTGGTAGAGACAACACTTGTAAAAAATATGTTGGTACACTTTGTAGCATAGTTTTTGCCAAAGCAATTCTCCTTACTATGCTAAGTAGTTTTCCTTTCCACCTTGCAAGCTTAGATTGAATTCTTGCCTCCAAATTGTTAAAATGGATAGGCTTGCGCTTGTGTCCTTTATCAAGTGGAAATCCAAAATATTTACTAAAGGTTTTTATCTTTAATAATTGCAAAACATCTAAGAATTCATTTTTTAGGTGGACATTCACATTTTTGGAAAAGTAAACTTTAGATTTTGTGTTATTCAATTTGAGACTTGACCATTATCTAAAAACTTTTAAAGTCTGTGATATCATTAAGGTAGATTTAGTAGTAGCCTTTGCTAAAAGTACCAAATGGTCAGCATAGAGTAGGTGTGGAAATTTGATGGAAGTGCCTTTAATGCGAATTGGCTCCCATTTTGCTATTTAAGTCTGGAGGTTTATAAGCATACTTAAGAATTCTAATGTGATTATAAATATATAAAGTGAGATTGGGTCACCTAGCCTCATGCTACATAAGGGATAAAAAGGTTCTATTTGTGACCTAATTAGTAGGACCTCAATTGATGTAGTTGATATACAAGAAAATATGAGTTTAGTCTATTCAATTGGAAAGTTCAAGGTCATTAGGGAATGCCTTATGAAAAACCACTCAATTTTGTTACATACTTTTTCTAAATCCACCTTGATGAACATCTATCCCTTAGTGTCCTTTACCCTATTTGAGTGGTATAGCATCTCATTAATGATTTGGATCTCAAGCCTCCTCCTATCTATCTCCTTTAATCGACTTCCTCTTTATATAATCGCTTCAAAAATTTGCAAGAATTATAGATAAGAATTTAATGTTTGTTTAAGTGACAAAAGATAAATGTTCTTTAATGGATATGATGCATGAACGAAAATCTACAAACACTAGTCTCTCCTGATAGGACTCATGAGATTAACAAGTAGGTTGTTCATCACAATTCCTAAAGAATTGGTAAGAACAAAAAATTACAAAAATTATCAATGGTATTATTTAATAGTAATGGTTAAAAAATGCCCTAGAAATGTCTAACGGGGTTTTTAATATGATAACAATAACAACAGAAGAAAGACAATAAAATAGGAAACAAAAATAAAAAAAATTATGCTCTACTTTGTGACCATGGTTAGGGAGTACGATCGTACTCCCAACCTATGGTCCCTACTGGCATCGAATCGATCTTAACTTGAAGAATTTTTAGATGAGAGGTCCATGTCCAATAATTATGGTTGTGATCTAAACTGTGGTGGTGATATGGAAGTCCATACCTAAGTACATGACCATGGACTTGGCTGTGTTCCTCACTGGCAACAATTTTCATGGCGACTACTTGAACACGATTGTAGTCTTCCATCTTTCACCTATGTTTAAGCTTAACGATATAATTGATCTTCAATTCTTGCCTAGGGTCCTTCACATTGACTAATAATAACGCCTAAGACTCTTCCCATGCAATGAAAGTGCAATCGAAATGATACAGATAGTTGATGTTCCTCCTTAGAAAGTTCACCATGCAAAATCCTTTCAACTAATCTTTGAAGACCCTTAGCCTTAGCTCAAGTGATTAGACTAGTGTATAAGATGATTCCTAACATTACCCCCTGACTCTAGAAGATTGGCCCTCAAATCTTGCTTTAAGTCATCCTACACATAAAGAGTTAGATTAGTGACATTGAAGGATACAGAAATGCCATAGTGCCTTTAAAGCTCAATTTTATAAGCTTTATCACCAATTCATTCCAACACTTTGAATGGTCCATTAGCTCAAGGAGCTAGTTTTGAGCCCTTTGCTTAGGAAATATGTCTTTGTCGAGATGTATTCAAACAAGATCTCCTAGCTCAAATATCTTTTGCCTCTTTCCTTGATCACCTAATTGTTTATTCCTTTTTGCCCATTCCTGCAATCTATTATACACCTTCTAATGTAATTGTTGAATCTTCATTGCCTTATCTATACCACTTGGATTATCTTCAAGTGTCAATTTAAAAGGCAAAAGATCCAGTTGAGTGTTAGGATTGCAATCATATGCAATCTCAAAAGGTAGCTTCCCTATCACACTATGTATTGAACAATTATATGTAAACTCCACTATAGGAAAGTAGTGATTCTAATCTTGTAAGTTCCTATCCATTGCAGCCCTCAAAAGTAACCCAAGAGTCCGGTTAACAACTTCAGTCTACCCATTCATCTAAGGATGACAAGATATACTGAATAGCAACTTCATTCCTAACCTCCTTTAGAGGGTCTTCTAAAAGTAACTAAGAAATTTGACATCCCTATAAGAAATAATAAAATGAGGTATATCCTATGGAGCTTCACTATTTCCTATAAAAATAAGTTAGCAATATCGACGACATCATTCGTTATATGGCAAGTGTACCATTTTACTAAATCTGTCAACTATTACCATCGTAGCATCAAAACCTCTCAAGGATTTTGATAGGCCTAATATAAAGTCCAAACTTTATTTCACCTAAGGTTTAGTGGGCATTGGAAGCAGCATATATAAACCTTATGGCTCCACTTTACTCTTAGCCCGTTTACAAATTACACATGCCTCCATAACTCGTCCTACATCTCTTCACATGCTAGGTCAATAAAAGTGTTCCTACAAAGCTTCAACAATTCTATGCTTCTTGAAATGTCTTGACAAACCACTCGAATGAGCTTCTTTAATCAACAACCCTTTAAGTGAACCTTAAGGGATATAAAGCTTTCCATACCAGAATAGATACCCATCAATAATATGAAATTTGTCAACTAAACACCACTAGCACATGCCCCAAATGCCAAGGCAAAGTCACTATCTTTAGCATATTTGTGAGCCCCTAAAGTCATACTTAAGGTAATTGTACCTAAATTTGGGACTATAAGGAAAACTTGTTAGATTAAGTCCAAACTTTGCGATGAGGTCATAAAAGTTAGTAGAAGTGACTCGAAATAATTTAATAAAACCCTAATTTTAATCTCAAAAGTATAATTATTTAGTATAGTGTAAAACTCATTAGGTCTCCTAAATGCGAGTTGCAAAATATAACAAAGTACTAGAGATAAATTATTTAAGCTGTAAAAGTGAATAATATCATATAACATAATATATGAAATATATATATTGTCATGACCTAAGGTGATGGGAAGTAGGCTATCGGACCTTTGATATGCAGCCGGGCTCGAGGATTAAAGGGGTTGGTATGATGAATCCTTCTGTTCTAATCAATCCCTACCGAAGCTGAGTCACCTTTCATGTCGTATCGTATGACCGCTTATTTTTTTATGATATGTCGAGTTAATGATTACTCTCTAGTATCGAGCTAAGTTAATGATTACTCTCTAGTATCGAGCCAACTAATTACTCGGCATCTTCCTTGCCGAGAATGCTGAGAAGCCGAGAGAGAGAGTACAGATTGACTAAGCTATCCCTGCTTGGACAAGCTTATTTATCCATACTTTTTGTCAAAATCTTCTAATGATCTCACCAATGTAGCATCGCCACATATATAGTATCATGTTCAGAATTCGTTGCATCAATGATTTTTTTTTTTTTTGTATATTCATTTTTACCCTTTTGTATTTTGTATATTACTTCCTTAGGAAATGCCCTTTTTGTCCTTTCCTTTTTAGGCAGATTATCCTAACTTATGGATATAAATACCCTTATACTTGTAACTGTGATAACATTAGATAATTTTCTTAATATACACTCTTTGAGTACTTTTTCTTCTTTGCGTAAACACTGTTTGTTTACTTTCGGCATCACTCTTATCTTTTCCCTTAAGCAAGGTTAGGTGGCGAGTAACCTCGTTGGATCAATTCGTACGTCATATTAAATTGTGCTGTAAGTCCCCGGAAATTCCATTAGTGCGTTATATCCTCTAGAGCTGTTCGTGGGTTTTGCTTATTGTTTCATTTTTCATTTTTCATTTTACCTTTTTGCACTTTTCCCCATTAATCCTTTTTCGAGCTTTTTACAAGCTTGGACCCATCTAACGACTGGTCTTATTTGTTATTGGTCACGGTTCGCAACATCTTGATATCAAAGCGGAGATTTTATGTGAACTGTAGTTAGTTCTCCTTGAAGTTCTATTATACTTTGTTTTACATGTGTGAAATAGAGTAAGTTACTATGTTTATTTGACTGATGTGTTGTTAGCTGTTTACTTTCTGAAGTATTTGTTTGAACTTTGAATCTGTGAGGAAAAATGACAAACCCAAATATGAATGTTGGTACCGGTGATGACAGTAGAGTTATCCACCATGGACATCACTCTTAGGGAACTCCCAGAAACACTGACGAAAGGCTTGATGAGATAGCTAACCTCTTAGTAGATCTAACCCGTATTGTTCATGCGCTATCTTGTTGACCCATTGAGGCTATACAAAACACTCCACAAGCTACTTAACCTATTAGAGGTCAGAAACTAGCTTGACTTGTTCAAGGTAAAGGAGTTGGTAGACGAGTAAAGTGAATGATAGATCTGAGAGAGCTTGATGAAGAGGAAGAAGAGTATTTTGAAGAGCAGCATGTATGAAATCTTAGAGCATCTAACCATGTGAAGTTTCGAATTTCGAGTTTTAATGGATTTGGGAATGCTGATGAATATCTAGAGTGGGAAGACAAGGTAGAGCGTGTGTTTGATTATTATCAGTATGAGGATTATGAGAAGATGAGAACTACTACTATTGAGTTCTTTTGATATGCAACCATATGGTGGAAGAATTTTCAGACTATGAGAAGACGAGAGGGTTACTAAGAGATTAACACTTGGCCTTAGATGAAGAGAGTGCTCATAAACAGATTCGTACCAGAAACACACCTCTAAGATACTTTCACTCGACTTCAAGAGTTGAGACAAGGAGGTTAAACTATTGACGAGTATGTTCAAGAATTTCAAATGCTTATGATGCATTATGAAGTGGACGAACCACCAGCTGGAATAGTCTTAAGTTTTGTTACTAAGTTGAGAGGAGACATTCGAGACGTCATAGAGCTCCAATGATTCGACATAATGGATGAGGCTGTTAAGATTGCCTAACAAGTAGAGAGGCAAAGAAGATGTTGAGTACTGACGAGGTTGCCGACTAGCTGACCAGGATAGGCAAGTCACCAATCTCAGTCGAGTATAGAATTGAGTAAAAATGTTGATGTAAGAGTAGAGTAGAAAAACCGACCTAATGGTGAAGTGCGGATGTGAACGTATGAGAAGCAGCAAGGGTTTGGCAGGAAAACAAGCTAAATCAAGTACTTCGAGTGCTAAGGGTTCGGACACATAACTGCTTAGTGCTTGAATCGGCGGACGATGGTCACTAAGGGAGACATCCCAAAGCTAGAAGTGGAGAGTAAAGATGAGGAACCCAAGGTGGAGGAGGAAAGTGCTAAGAAAGAGCTTATTAAGGAGGATGTGTTTCTTGAGGACTTAGATCAGTTACTTATGATTATTTGATGCACTATGAACATGGAACCCTTATGAGAGGAGGAGTAGAGAGAGAATTTATTCCATATTACCTCTAAGGTGAATGATTAAATGTGCACTCTTATCGTAGATAGTGAAAGATGTACTAATGTAGCATCAACCGATCTTGTTTCAAAACTGAAGTTATTGACTGTTGTACATCCGAGGCCGTATAAATTGTACTAGTTAAGTGAGAAAGGAGCGTTACATATCACTCGGCAAATACTACTGTCAATCACTATTAGGAACTACTCTGACCAAATTCTCTACGACGTCCTACCCATGTGTGCTTCTCATGTGTTGCTAGGTAGGCCGTGGTTGTTTGATAGGAGGGTCCTTCATGACGGTTACAGGAACACATACATGTTTGAGAAGGATTATCGGGAGATTACACTATACCCGATGCCACCAAGAGAAGTCAATAAGTTGCAAATGAAACTTGCTTGCAAATCAAAGAAGGCTCTAGTGATGAGTAAAGCCGAGCTCCGAAAGGCCATTAATGTTAATGAGTCGACCTTCTTGTTGGTCAAGTGACTGTTAGAAATGAGAGAGCGGGGTGAGTTACCTTAAGAGATCATGGAGTTACTAAATGAATATGCCAACTTGTTTCCAAAATAGTTACCTGAGGGGTTGCCCCCAACTCAAGGCATAAAGCACTACGTTGACTTAGTACTTGGCGCTGCATTGCCGAATAAGCCAGCTTATCGGATGAATCCCAAGCAAGCTTTTGAGCTCTAACATCAAGTCAAAGAGTTATTGGAGAGAGGCTATGTAAGAGAGAGTCTCAACTCTTGTGTTGTACCTGCACTTCTAGTACCGAAGAAGGATGGAACCTAGTAGATGTGTGTAGACAGCCGAGCCGTGAACAAAATCATGATCAAATACAGGTATTCGATCCCGAGGCTAGAAGATATGTTGGATGAATTAAGTGGAGCTAAGATTTTCAATAAGATTGATCTTAAATCTAGCTACTATCAAATTTGCATGAGACCAAGCGACTTATGAAAGACTGCGTTTAAGACTCGACATGGACTCTATGAGTGGATGGTTATGCCCTTCGGCTTGTCGAATGCCTCGAACACTTTCACAAGACTTATGAACATATACTGAGAAATCTCATAGGAAAGTATGTCGTGGTGTACTTTGATGACATCTTTATCTACAGTACCGACACGCCGAGTCACTGTAAACATCTTAGTGTAGTCCTCAATATCCTCCATGCCAAAAGACTATTTGGTAATTTAAAGAAATGTTGTTTTTTCTAGGAGTAAGTGGTATTCTGGGGCTATGTAGTTAGTAGAGGAGACTTGTGAGTCGATGATAAAACGATCCAAGCAATTGTTAAGTGGTCGACTCTTACTACTTGTGCCGACGTGAGAAGTTTCTATGGACTGCCTTTGTTTTATAAAAGGCTTATTAGGAATTTTAGCACCATCATTGCCCTACTTACTGAGCTAATAAAGAAAAACATTAAATTTCGATAGGGAGAACGGGAGGAGAGAAGTTTTGCTAAGATAAAAGAAAGGTAGACCTCCATCTCGGTGCTTGTGCTACCTGACTTCGACAAAATTTTTTAGTTAGAATGCGTGCATCAAGCATTGGAATAGGTGTTGTCCTAATGTAAAAAGGTCAGCCAAATGCCTTCTACAGTGAGAAGCTTTGAGGACTGTAGCTGAATTACTCTGTATATGACAAGGAACTTTTAGCATAGATTTATGAAATGTAAGTATGATAACATTATTTATTGTCGAGAGAATTTGTCAGATATACTGACCATGAATCATTGAGGTACTTCTAAAGTTAGACTAAGTTGTCAAAGCGATAGGCGAGATGGATTGAATTCCTTGAAGGATTCAATTTTTTAATTAAGTACAAACAGGGAAAGAGCAACGTAGTTGCTGATGCTCTTTTGAGGAGATATGCGCTTTTATCAAAACTGCAAACTGGACTGTTTAGGTTTGTGATTATTAAAGAATAGTACTCCGAGGGTCTACACTTTAGACACATAATTTTGTGATGTGTAGATGGGAGGACAGTAAATGAGTATCATGTGAAGGATGGCTACTTGTTCTGTGGTGGAAAATTATGCGTGCTGATCTGTTCATTAAGGGAGCTACTAGTCAAGGAAGCCTACAACAGAGGTCTCTCCAGACATTTTAGGGAAAGAAAGACTTATGAATTGTTAAGTGGCCCATTCATTTGGGCATTGAGTTATCGAAAGCTGTATCGTATGTAAGAATGCCAAATGCCAAGTCAAGTAAGGGAGAGCAATGCCCTTACCTACCGTAACAAGGTCATGGACTGAATTGAGTATAGACTTTGTTCTTGAACTGCCACAAACTGCTCGAGGCAAAGATCCTGCAATGGTTGTCATAGGTAGCTTCAGTAAGATGGCATACTTCATGCCCTGCTAAAAAACTAATGATGCTTCGGCTATTACTTCTCTTTTCTTATAGGAGATTATGCGGATACACAACGTACCAAGAACTGTAGTTTCCGACAGAGACCCAAAGTTCTTAAGCTATTTCTGGAGAACCCTGTAGCATCGGTTAGGAACCAAATTACTCTTTAGTACCTCATGTCACCCCCAAATTGATAGCTAAATAGAGGTGGTTAATCGTACTTTAGGGTCATTGCTCTGAGCTGTAGTAGGCAAAAACTTAGTTGATTGGGGCGTCTACTTACTAGTAGTTGAGTTCGCCTATAATCGAATAGTATATGACACCACTAAGCAGACTCTTTTTGAGGTGGTCTATGAATTCAATCCTAAGTTACCCCTCAACCATACCCCTGTACCAATACTTGCACAAGAGGACCTTGATGTATCAACTAGAGCATAATCCCTTCAGTACATCTATGACAAGGTCATTCGATACATCAATCAAGCTGCTAGAAGAATGCAAGAAAAGACCAAGGGTAGAACAGTTAAGCGATTTCAGCTAGGAGACTTAGTATGGTTGCACCTTAGCAAGGAGCGGTTCCCAAACAAGAAGAGGAACAAATTATCTGCAAGAGTAGAAGGACCATTAAGAATCCTTCAGAAAATTAATGACAATGCCTATAGGTTGGAATTGCCTGAGGATTATGGGGTTTTTGATGCCTTCAACATTGTCGGCCTTAGTCCATGTCACCTTAATGGAGAATTAAGCAAACACCATTCGGATTTGATCCTAAATCCAAAATAACCCAGAGTGAATGATGGAAATTAGGTTACCGAACTTCTAACCTACAGCCAAGCCTAAGGACTAAAGGGGTTAGCATGACAAATTCTTCTATTCCAATTAACCTCTTCTGAGGCTAAGTACTTCCTTATCGAGTCATCTTTCATGCCATGTCATATGATCGCCTATTTTTCTATGGTATGCTAAGTTGATGATTACTCTCTAGCGCTAAGCTGACCAATTACTCACCATCTTCTTTGTCAAGAAACTGAGAAAGAGAGTCTAGATTGACTACACTATCCTCACTCGGAAAAGCCCATCTGTTTATACTTTTTGTTCGTATCTTCTAATGACTTCGCTAATGTAGTATCGCCACGTGTATAGTATTATGTATAGAATCTGTTACACTAATAATTGTTTTTCTTGTATTTTCATTCTTTCTTTTTTGTATCTTGTACATTACTTCCTTAGGATATACCCTTTTGTCTTTTCCTTTTTAAGTAGATTGCCCTAACTTAAGGGTATAAATACCCTCATACTTGTAACTATAACAACATTAGATCATTTTCTTAATATACACTCTTTGAGTACTTTTTCTCCCTTACGTAAACACTGTTTGTTTACTTTTGGTACCACTTTTGGTACCACTCTTATCCTTTTTCTTAAGCAAAGTTAAGTGGTGAGTAACCTCATTGAATCAATTTGTGCATCATATCAAATTTTGTTATGAGTCCTCAGAGATTCCATTGGTGCATCATATCCTATGGAGTTGTTTGTGGGTTTTGCTTACTATTTCATTTTTCATTTTGCCCTTTCGCACTTTTCCTCATTAATCCTTTTTTAATTTTTTGAGCTTTCTACAAGTTTGGACCCATTCAGCGACCAGCCTTATCTGTTTTTAGTAGCGATTCACAACATAAGGGGCTGCCTTATCATGGAAGGTTATAGTATACCATACAAAAGATAGTAAATTGGCTTCCTTCCAATTGATGACCTTATATAACATATAAGACTATTACACAACCAATTACCTAAGAGTTATGTAGGTAAAGATCATATCACAACATATATAGCAATATAAGATTTCATACAATAATATCACTATATAAGTAATATAGGACCCTAACTTCCATAATGGTAGTAGTAAAGCTATAGTAATAAAGAGAGTTGCCCTACATGGCTATAGAATATCATACTACAAAATATTGTAAAAATTCTACTATATAACAGTTGAGAGTCCTACTATATATATTCACTTAGTTCTCTTCTTCTATATACTCTTCCTAACAAAATCTTAAACTAATCTCGGTATGCCTCGACCAGGTACAATAAATAGGTCTTGGTACATCAAAAGCCTATAGGGATGTAAGCTATAGAGCTTAGTGAGTTATCCCTCAACCATACAAATAAGCAAGTTATCCAGCAATTAATTACAAACATATGAATGTATGATTAAGTAGAATGCCACACAAATACATATAGTTGATCAGGTACTATATGTAACTTAGATTTAACACTCTCTTAAGTTAGGGTTGGAGGATATATAGCACTAATCAGATTTGGGTACTATACTTGAACTCACATAACTATGAAACTCCATATTTCGTATTCAAGATAAAATAGTCAATTCAATTCTAGGTTTAAAAATTGAGTTCCAGGTATGGTTATGAGTGGGCCCCCACAGTCCACACTCACCCCTAAATAAAGGCTTTTAGACTTTACCCTTAGCTAAGTAGCTGGTACCTCCAATGCTTAATAATCCTGCTAGCTAAGGTAAGGTCATATTGTACAAATATACCATTCTAAACACTTAATCTCAATATATATATAAAACAACCCTTGTATGGCCTTTTGCTATCTTCGTGTAATGTGATGGCTAGATTATTTTCAATGCAATGCATGTTTATGCATGATCCAATTTATTTTAATAAAGTCAAATATACTAAAGTTTGGTTATTAAGTTACCAATAAATATCACATACAACCAAATTCCCTATATTTATAAAATACAATAATAAGTTTGTTATAACAATTTAAAAAATTTTCATATAGCAACCAATCAATATCAATCACATACAGATCAAACCCCATACTTCAACCAATTTATCAAAAATATTTAAATACTACTATTAACAATCACAAATAAGTATAGAATTATCAAGAGTACTCACTCGGCCATAATAATAATCAAATATCGTAGTAGTTAGAAAGCAGATCAGTATTTTCATTAGGATCACTTGATAATTACAAGATATGAAATATTGTAAGTAGTTAACTAAGACAATTATTCTATGTAAGTATTTATTTAAAAATTTACTTAAATGATCTATTTATCTTACATAATTTTCCAATTCAAGCTTTTTCTTTAATAAGTGTAACTTTTTTATTTTAACTATGATCTTATAGTTAATTTTTATGATCTTATAATTAATTTTTATCATTTTTGGATGTACTTTCATGTAATGGGGTTTATTTTCGACATTGGAACTCACATTTTCTATTATGGGCCTAAAATGTTACAAATTTATTTATTTTTTGCCCAAATATTTTTAATTATTATTTTGAGCTTTTCTTTATTGATTAGGTTTTTTCTTTATTTTTAATATTGGGCTTAAATAATTTCTAAATTTTTACATTTTTTAAATATTTTTGTTTTTGGGTCCATTTTGTACTAATTTCTTTATTTCATCATTTTAACCCTAAATCATTAATTATATTCATTTTTGTTATAATTGAAAATTTCTAATTAATTTATTATTAATATCATCTTATTATTTTGTAATTTGAAGTTTAATTAGAAAAAATTTGGGAAAATTTGACATGGTAGCCTCTTATTGGTTCACAATGCAATTTTCTTATTTTATCCAATTTTTGTGTTTTTATCGATTTGTAATATTAATACATACATATATAATACCATAATTAATTAAATATTGGAAAAAATATTTTCTATCTTCCTTCGTAAACCACGTCCAGCACATATACATGTATGTATATATTTATACTTATTAACTTATTTTTAAGAAAATAAAGGACTAATATACATATATATTTTCGGTATTTATATATATTTATAGTATATTATACGTATATCGATTTAATCCTTAGAAAAATAAAATAATACATATACATATATACACACACCTATAATTCCGTAATTTACTACTCATTTATATATGTATTTATACTATTTCATAATATTTTTATAAATATGTATATTGAAGTGAGTATACTTAATATTACACATATTTACATGTACTATATATATATATATATATATATATGAGAATCGTATATGTATATATATATACATAACTAAGTATAATATATACATATAATTAAACATATTTAAGTATATACATATATAAATACATAAATATGGTGAAGAATTGTACATATGATTTTATTAAAAAAGATACCAAAATATACATAACTCTTACACCTTTTCCTAATACATAAGATACTACAAAATACACATACAAATTATAGAATACTTATAAACTTATATTACAAGAAAAAAGTAAATATAACATAAGGAAATATTTGATTATTCTTGATCTTGAAAGTTTTGGAAAGAAATCCTCTTTATTTCTCTCTTGATATTGGTAGAGAAGTGGTGATGGAGAAGGAATAAGATATGTTAAATTAAGGATAGTAGATGATAGTGAAAAGGGAAGAAAATGAAAATAGAATTGGAGGGGGGTGGGCGGTGGGGCGTGGTTCTAAATTTATAAAAGAAAAGTAAAGAAAAGAAAATTAAAGTGGGTTCTAGACATGTACACTTGGCCGTAGGCAAAAGGAAAAAGGAAAAAGAAAAGAAAGAAGGTCTCGAGCTTAGTTTTTTCCTCTCAGTTTTTATAAATAAGTCTTCTTTAAATTGATCAATATTAAACCTTACCTATTTAATATTGACCCTCTATTGGGGTTTAAAGAAAACCAGTTTTTTTTTTTTTTTTAAACTTTGAAAACATTTTGGAGTCGTCTCTTGATTGGAGTCAGAAAAAAGAGTTAAGTTATAACTAATTAGGTAAATTATTTATGACTTAGCTATTACTCTTTTGATAAAACTGATTTTTTATCAAAACAATTTTTGAAAACCAAATATCTGGATCCGAGGGCTAATCTTTTAAACCCTAAATGAGTACCACATTTTAATATCTTCGAATTTAAATTTATCTTTCAATGTACCCTTATAATGACATTTATTTACAAGTTAGAATTGAAATTATGCTAATTTACAAAAAAATAAGGATTTAAAGAATTAACTACTAAAGGGGATAGATAATTTTTTTCATTTTGTCACCACATACATACGGGTGCCTACATATCTGCTATTTAAGATTAGACTTCCATAGTTCGTTCTGAAAATATTAGCGGATTGATTGATTTTAAATTTAGAAAGTGGCTAAGTTTACATCTTTTAGCCATTTATTTTATTTAAGAAAAAAACATAAGAGAAAAGGGTCCTAATTTGGTGATTTTATTTTTAGTAAAATTCTAAAATATCCTAATATTTGAAAAAAGGTCCATTTATTTTTATTCATTTGAAAAAAATAAAAACTTTTAAGTGGTAAAATTTTTTAGAAAAATCCTAAAATACCTAAATACAATCTTCATGAAATATGCAATTACCTTGGCTAATATACTTAATTATAGAAAAGATACCTTGATATCAGGCAAGTGCACCTATCAGTTTTAATATAGTGGATGTGAGTCCGAGTCGATTCCTCAAAGACTTCGAGTACTAATATTAACCTTAGTTTTATTATCTAACCGAAAAATTGTGATGAGTTGAATGAATTAAAAATACTAAAATTAACAAACTAACCTAATTATGAGACTTGATTAAGTAATTTAGAAAGCTATAAAATTGAGAACAACTTTAAAAAAGCAAACAATGTATTTAGGAATTATTTCCCTTAGTGTTTAACATGTGACCACTTAAAATTTATTCAATTTAATCTCTATTATTCTTGATCGGAGGGATTCACAATTAAAGTTAACACCTTTTTCAAGCATATTAACCCAAATCCTAAATTATTTATCGAAATCTCTTCAATTAGTAATATAATTCAGAATCACATTAATGTATAATGAATTCCCACACAAAAGAACAACTTTCCGAAAGAAACATATATCTTATCTTTAAGTATACATATAATTCTCTCTAATTATGTCAAGATCTCATTACATATGTGATTTCTCAATCATCATGCATAATATCATAGATTGATACTCTAAAAATATCAATTAACAATTAAATAACATAATTGAATCAAGAAAAGATAGAAACTTTATTGAAAATTATCAATCAATCTAATAATCACATGAAACCCTAGGTTCCATAATCCTAAATACAAGAATCTTAAGTTATCATAATGAAACTAAAAATGAATTCCAACAAAATCAAGAAATAAAATATGAAAAACCCCTTTTTGTTGATGATAAATCTCTTCAATTTTGAAGTTATGTGTTACTTTTGCTTTTTTCTTCTCCTTCTCTTCAAGTCTCTTTTCTTTTGAATGTCCAATCTTCTGTGTGAAACCCTAGTAAGTCCTTTTATAATATATTGTAAGGTTTCTTTTTTTGTCACCAAACACAGCCTGAGACACAGTCGTATCCTCAGGTCGTGTAACTTTTTGACCTTGGCAAATCTTTCAGGATTGACACAGTTGTGTCCTAGACTATGTAACTTCAAAACTTCATAACTCATTCATTTGAACTCTAAATTGAGTGAAACTTGATTCTTTTTCTTCGTTTTCAATCCAAGAACGCGTTCAAACCTTGAAATCAAAATTTTACTCAATTAAGTATCAATTTCTTTAAAGAAAACCAAAGATGTAAGGGAAATACTATAACATCACCATGTGAAATGTATTTAAAATAAGAGTTATCATACCTAAACCATGGAAAATATACCTAATTATAAGCAAGAAGCCTAATCTATGGAAAAAATACCTTATTATAGAAAAGAAGTCTAAATCATTGAAAAGATATTTAAATCATTGAAAACATGCCTAAAGAGTTTACTTATTTTATTGAAAAAAGGATTTTTCTAAGTGAGGTGACATCTTTATTTTTCATTATTATTTTTTTTACTTTTTTTATTGTATATTTCTAACTAAAACATAAAAATAAGTAAAGTAAACCAAACAAACTAGGCTTTTTCCTTTTTTTTTTCTTTTTCCTTCTCTTTTTTTTTTCTTTTTACAATTACAAATAGAATATAATGACAACATTAACAACAACAAAAAGAAAAATAAAATGTACGATATTATAAAAATAAATAAAAACAAAGAAAACAAAATATGGAGAACAAAACACAAATCAAAACTAAAGCAGAGCCAAACCAAGTTGGAGTTCACACGGGCTGGAGTTGGGTGTTGGAGTAGTCGGGTTGGGTTGGAAAGCTTTTGTTGTAGGGAGTTTTTAGCAACTTGTCCTAACTTGAATCTTAGAGAGAAAAAAAGGAGCCATATAGAGAGAGTATGTGGCATTGTGAATGATTTAAGTGATTGTAAGTGATCAGTTAATGGTTTATAGTAATATAGAATCCCTTATTTATAGATATTATGGTTGAGTTAAGGGTAGAAAATATTAAATGTAATAGGATTTTCTTCCATGTTTAGGTTAGACGAACTTGGATAATATGTAATGCTAAATACAAAGACGCATTTGTAGGAGTGTATTGGAGTATATCCAACGTACATAAGAGTGTGCTTACTACACTTAGAAGTGAGTTGCTAAATGATGTGGCAATGATGTGACTGATGACATGACATGACGATGACATAGCGAAGAAGTGATAAAAGAAAATAAAAGATATATTTTACACCTTCCATGGATTGAACTCAGGATCTCTAAATGATATGCAATATCAAGTTTGAATACTTATGTAGATAGGTTATTAGTTTTTCATTATTCATATGTGCAATAAACTAAGTCAACTTAAATTTGATTCAAATCTAAGTATAGGCCCAATGACTCTCTTTTTATTTTATTATATTCTACTAAATTATCTAAAAGATTTATCTATTTATTTCTAAATCTTGTATTTTTTTGTATTTTTCTAAATTTTATATTTTTGTGATTTTTTTATGAATTTCTTATTTTTTTGGCTTTTTTTCTTAAATTTTTCGACTTTTTTTTAATTTTTATAAATTTCTTATTTTTCATTTTTTTTCTTATTTTTCTATTTTTTTTTCATTTTTCTTGATTTAAGACTTTATTCTAAAAATTTTGAAAAATAAAGGAGGAAAAAATAGAGTATTTATAATTGCTCCTATTTGTGATGAAGTTTGAGCAAAATTTTATCACAAAGACAAAAGAGACATTATTTTTGCCACATGGGTGAATTTCATCCTAAGAAACATTATAGCCAACTAGTTAACTATCCTAAACTTAGTTCGCTGGAGATTTAGTGGAGTGAGAGGTGGCACTCTAAGGTTGCAAGAGGAATTAAAGCCTAGTTGTGCCTAAACAGGTAAGTGCTCTTTGAGCTTGAGCTGACTAAGAGCCTAAGCTGGAATCGATTTGAGGAACCTAGTTGTGCCTTTTAGGTTTGCTAACCTAAGTAGGAAAGTCTATAGGGGACTAGCAACCTTGAGTTAGAATCGATCTAGGGAACTTGATCATCCCCTTTTGGGTTAACTAACCTAGGCGAGTTTATAAAGAGTGACAAGAAATTGGGATAGTACTTTAAGAGCATACGATTTGACAGTTTCAAGGTCAGGATGGTGCTTTGAGAGCATGAGATCTAACGGTTTTAACTTAAGTCAAGATAGTGCTTCGAGAGCATGCGATTCGAAAGTTTCAACTTGGGTCAGGATAGTACTCTAAGAGCATGCGATTCGACAATTTCAAGGTTAGGATAGCACTTCAAGAGCATACGATCCGATAGATTCAATGTCAAGATGGCATTCTGAGAGCATACAATTCAACAATTTCAAGGTTAAGATAGCACTTCAAGAGCATATGATATAATGGTTTTAAGGTTAAGATAGCGTTCTAAGAGCATGTGATCTAAGGATTTCAAGGTCAAGATAGTGTTCCGAGAGCATGCGATCCATCATTTTTACTAATGGATAGTACTCTAAAGAGCAAACAATCTATAGGGACCAAAGCAAAAGGAGATTATATAAAAATCCTTACAACTTAGAAAAAACAGATTTGTTGATTAGCAATCGTGAAAGACGGAGCAGACACTGGGGATGAAGTCCCATGATAAAAAGAGAGGTGGATGACATTAGCCATGAGGGTGATTATGTCAAAGAGGACGATTTTTGCCTCTAAGGCTAACTTAGGAGAAATTTTTATACGGAAGTAGATCCCTAAACTTTAGATGACAAGAAGTGAATTCGTTTGAAAACAATTGTTGCTAGGGTAATGATAGAAGCTTACTACTAGGGTTGACTCTAGAGAAGATGAGTTTCAAAAGAAATGAGGATTCTTGTCTAAAGGACTAAAATGATAGATACTAATTTTTTGACTTACTAATAGGTTTAGATTCCCCTAGTAGTGGGTAGGCTTTTCAACGACATAACAACTTGATCTTTCAAGCCGCCTTAGTCTAAGAGAACCTTTTCTTTCCTTCAGGGGCAAATAACTATCCATGACTTCTTCAAATTTCTTCTTATTAGAGGATATCTCGTTAAGTTAAATTTAGTCTAAAAGGACTTCCTCATACTCTTAGCTTAAACTCCTCTATTTTGACTTTGATTCAAAAAATTATGGTTCACCTTATAAGTAATACCCTTTTAATCAATCCATTAGGTGTTTTTTAGACCATAATTTAATAAAGGATTTTGGTCCTTGGTTTCAAAATGGATATTACTAATATAGCTTTTATGAAAGAATTGCTTTTTAACCTTGGTTTACAAGTCAAGAACTTTATAGGTAAAACTAAAATTATGCTTACCCCAGTTTCAAATGTAAGTTTTACTAAGGATAAGTTATTTGCTTTAATCAGAAGGGCCTTTAAGGAAAGAAGCTATGAGCCATGTGTTAGTTTCAATTTCTTTAGGGACCATAACTTTTTGGGAGAAAACTTTTGGTATTTGCCCTAGCTTCTTTCAAGTTTAATTGCTTTGACTGTGTTTTTAGGGCCTTTATTTGAAATATGGGTCTTAATTCAGGAATAGGTTTTTGTGCCACTTGTCCTTTTGAGTTTTAGGGCTTTGGACTTAATCACCTTGTTTGTGTCAAGCATACTTTTTATTTCATACTTACTCATTTTTCCTCTATTTTCCTGCTTCTCTTTTTTTCTTTCTTATTTTCCTTTTCATTTAAGACAAAATGATTATTCTTTTTTTTTTGGTTTGCAGCTCAAAGCGTATGTGGTAATGGATGCCTTTCTTCATCTTAGAGGAAATTAGTTACCAATGGTAACAATTACTTTTGAATTGATGCAACTAAAGCAGGCATAAATTAGTTTTAACTTTTTTTTTTTTTTCTAATAGATGCTCCTAACCTCCTTTTTGCCCTATTGTGGAGGTGGTTCTTGATGGTTCTTGATAGGGTTTAATTTTTGAAAATACCTTAATAAAAGGTCTAACAAAGTTGATAAAGGACTTTATGTTTAGGCTATTAAAAAGATTACCTAACTTCATTTTGATTTGTGTATTAAAAGAAAGATGGACTTCCTTTAAGGAATGAGTCCAATAGTCTCATAATGATGCCACTCAACTCTCAAAGTGTCTCAAGGTTGGTGTTTTGGGATTCGTCTTGCCTTTCTTCATTTTAAACCTTTTTATTAATAAGATATCTTAAAATAGGAGAAATGCAAACAAAGCAATTTATTTGAATCACTTGTCTTTCACAAATATCTTGAAATTTGACCCTATCCTTGAATTGAGTCTAATTAGATTGCCCCTGCATCAATTAAGTCTTGAACTTTGTTTTTCAATTCCAAGCAGTTGTTAGTAGAATGCCCTTGCTAACCTATATGATATTCACATTGTGTATTTAGGTTATATTTCTTCAACTTGTATCCTGGCATTGGAGCTTTTTGTTGCAATAAGCTCTCATTTCTTAGTTGGTCAACGACTTGAGATCATGAGGTAGGGATTTGAGTAAACTTTCTTTTAGGTATTTTTAGGCCTTTTTTGCTTGTTGTAGTGTTTATATATGCTCCTGAATCTAGGGCTGGTCTTTTTCCGATTAGCCTCCCTATCCTTATGACTTCTTTGATTTGGCTACCAATTAGTACAATGCCTATAAAATTGGCCATTGTATTACCTAATAAGTGCTAATAATATGGTCCCCCCAATGAGTTAATAAAGATAGATATTAATTGTTTTTCAAGGAGAGAAGGAATGATTTTAGGTGCCATGCCCCTCCATCTTTGGGTGTATTCCTTGAATGATTCATTTTTCTTTTTTTCTCATTATTCACAAGTCTTAAATCGAAGGAGCTGTCTTAATGTTTAACTTGTGTTGCTCATAAAATGCCCGAGCCAATTTCTGCCATGTATTGATTTGGCTGAGATCGAGCTAGGCATACCAAGCTAATGTAGGCCTTGTTAGACTATCTTAAAAAGTTTGTACCATAAGTTGATTATTTTGGACATATTTGCCCATTTTGTGGGCATGTAATTTGGTGTGTAGTTTTAGGCATTCAGTCCCATTGTACTTCTCAAACTATAGTATTTTGAATTTTTCTTGGTAGACTTTGACATTGTATGCAGAAAAGTTAGTGATCTCAGCTTACTCGAATCCATCATCATTCCCAAGAGCTCTCATTTTTCAGTTATTTGCTGAGTTAGCTTCCTCTTTAGCTCCTTGATACTTTCTACACTCGGCTCTAAGTCAATCAGGAAAGAATAAGTCCTAGATTGGAAAGCTAGATGGATTTTCTCTTCAAGAAGAGATGCTTTAACAGATTTGCCTTATCGGGCTCCTAAGTGCTCTTCATTTGTGGCTTTGAGTAGAATGATGCTATCAACTAGAAAATTCATTTGTTCGGTCATTTTCCGCACTATTTGCTCTAATGAACAAAACCTCACTTCTACAGGGTTGGTGCCATTAAGTTTGTTGTTATTTTTGTTGTTGGCCATTGCTTATGATAAGAACCCTTACCTGTTAGCAACTTCTTGACTTGGTTTTGAAAGAATACCCTTCTTTTTAAGAGACAAAAAAGGAAAATAAAAAAAGTGGAATGCAAAGATTGAGACTTATTTACAATTTGTGAGATTTATTCACATTTCCTTGAGTGAGAGAGAATGAATGGTTAGGTGAGTTCTGTTGAAGGACTAGTACATGGAAGGGAATGCTAAAGAATGAAGAATGATAAACTAAAGAGAAAATTTATTATTTTAAAAGATCAAAGTATAGAAAACAAAGGGAAGGGAGCCTAACAATTATTCTTAATGAAACTTAAAATTTTATTAAGAATCTTTTAACCACATTTAAAGTTTCTAATTTAACTCTTATAGTTAGGCTTTAATCTTGTCCAGCATCTTTAGAGCCTAATCCATGGTCTTTTTGCTTTTCTTGATCTAAGCTAACAAGGCTCGATTAGAGGCCTCAATGCGTTTAGCCCTTTGCTTCCTGTAGGTAGTTTTAGCTTGTAGCAACTATTCATGCACTCCCAAGGCATTTGATAACCTATTGACTCTTGGATTATTCTCTTGTTGGTTACTTGCCATTCTAAGTCTACACATTTTATGGACAAAAATCAGTTATCAATGCAACAAAAGAAAATATGTAGATGTTAGGGGCATTGGGGTTGATACATTACTCCTTATGTTGCAACCTTACTGTAATTTTCAAAAACTTGATTGCATTAAAACTCTTGAACAATTAATAAGGTTGTAATTTCTTAAGGGTAGTATGTTAACTCAAGCTTGAATGAGAGTATACATAATTAGGGTGGGTTCTAAAATGTCCTTAAGCTTTGTGACCTCACTTGTTTTTAGAAAATACTTTCATTGGTCACAATGAGCTTAAGTGGGGTAGCCTAATCAACCCCGAATGATAGTTACACTACTACACTCGGAGCCTACACAATAACCCCCCTCCTAGGATCTTTAGATGGCTTGAGTTTGACTGCATCTACTTTACATCTTTGATACAACAAATGAACCCCCTATGTCCCGACGTATATGGTATACAAAATAAATAATTGAAACAAAATATACACATGAAATTAATAATAAACAAATAAATAAATGACATTGGTATTTTGAAAAGCAATTTTAATTTTGGAAAGTATTTAAGTGGTTAGCCCTCTTAACGTTTTAAGTGGAGTTGCCAAGTTGTTGAGCTTGGTTTTTTCCTCCTAATTTTTATAAATAAGTCTTCTTTAAATAGATCAATATTAAATCCTACCCATTTAATACTGACCCTTGATTAAGGTTTAAAGAAAATTGGTTTTTTTTTTTTTTTTTTAACTTTGAAAACGTTTTGGAGTTGTTACCTAATTGGAGTTAGGAAAAGGAGTTAAGTTATAATCAATTGGGTAGATTGACTATAACTTAGCTATTGATTTTTTTATAAAACCGATATTTTATTAAAACGATTTTTGAAAACCAAAGATCTGGATTTGGGAGCTAATCTTTTGAACCCTAAACGAGTACCACTTTTTAATCTCTTTGAATTTAAATTTATCTTTCACTATACCCTTATAATGACATTTATTTATAAGCTATAATTGAAATTATGCCTATTTACAAAAAATAAAGATTTAAAGAATTAGCTACTAAAGGGGAAAAATAATTTTTTTCATTTTTTAAGTCACCCCATACACATGGGTGCATACGTACCTGCTATTTGGGTTTAGATTTTCGTAGTTTGTTCCGAAACTATTAGCAGGTTGGTTGATTTTAAATTAGGAAAGTGGTCGAGTTTACGTTTTTTAGCCATTTCATTTTATTTAAGAAAAACACCTAAGAGAAAAGGGTTCTGATTTACTGATTTTATTTTTGGTAAAATTCTAAAATATCTTAATTTTTTGAAAAGAAGGCCCATTTATTTTTATTTAATTGAAAAAAAAACTTCAAAGTGCTAAAAATTTTTAGAAAAATACTAAAATACCTAAATACAACTTTTCATAAAATATGCAATTATCATAACTAACATACTTAACTATAGAAAAGATATTTAAACTATGGAAAATATGCCTAATTATAAGCAAGAAGCCTAAACCATGGAAAAAATGACGAATTATAAAAAAGGAGCCTAAACCATATAAAAGATGTTAAAATCATAGAAAAGATATTTGAATTATGGAAAACATGCCTAAAAAGTTTATTTATTTTATTGAAAAAAAGGATTTTTCTCAATGAGACGATACCTTTGTTTTTCATTATTTTTTTTTTTACTTTTTGTTATTATTTTTATTTTTTATTGTATATGTCCAACTAAAATATAAAAATAAGTAAACCAAACAAACTAGACCTTTTCCTCTTTTTTTTTTTTTCTTTTTCCTTCTTTTCTTTTTCTTCCCTTTTCCTTTCTTTTTCATTTTTTTTCTTTTTACAATTACAAATAGAATACAATCTTAACAACAACAACAGTAAAAAGAAAAAGAAAAAGAAAAAGTACAATATTATAAAAATAAATAAAGACAAAGAAAACAAAATATGGAGAACAAAACATAAATCAAAACTAAAGTAGAGGCAAACCAAGCAAGAGTTTGCATGGGTTATAGCTAGGCATTAAAGCGGTCATGTTAGGTTGGAAAGCTCTCGTTATGGGGGAGTTTTTTAGTACAACTTATCCTAGCATGAATCCTAGAGAGAGAAAAGGGGGTCGTGTAGAGAGAGAGAGTGGCGTTGTGAATGAATTTACGTAATTGTGAGTGATGAGTTGATGGTTTGTAGTAAAATGGAATTCCTTATTTATAAGTATCATGGTTGAGTTAAGGATAAAAAATATTAAATGCAATATGATTTTTTTCCATGTTTCGGTTGGGTGAATCTAGATAATATGTGATGTTAAATACAAAACGGTGCATATTAGAGTATATCCAATGTACATAAGAGTATGCCTATTACACTTAAAAGTGAGTTGGTAAATAATGTAGCGATGATATAGCTCGTAACAAGGCGATGAAGTGAGAAAAGCATTTTGCACCTTTTATGGATTGAACTCATGATCTCTAAGTTATATACAATATCAAGTGTGAGGGCTTATCTAGATGGGCTATTGGTTTTTCCTTATTCATATATGCAATGGACTAGGTTAACTTAAGCGAGATTCAAATTTAAGCCTAGGCCTAATGACCACTTGTTATTTTATTATATTTTACTAAATTGTCTAAAAAATTTATTTGTTTTTTCTAGATCTTCTATTTTTTTTTTGTATTTTTCTAAATTTTGTATTTTTGTGATTTTTTCTAAATTTCTTATTTTTTTAGATTTTCTAAAATCATCTATTTTTTGTATTTTTCTAAATTTCTTCTTATTTTTTTTTTTTTTTGCTTTCTTTCTTAAATCTTCTAATTTTTTGTATTTTTTTTTCCAAATTTCTTATTTTTTTAGGTTTTTCTATTTCCTTTTTCATTTTTCCTAATTTAGGACCCTATCATAAAAATTTTGAAAAATAAAAGGGGTGAAAATGGAGTGTTTACGGAGGGAAGAGAAGAAGAAAAAAGACATGTGTTAACTTTGCTTCAAATTTTCTCACATCAGATAAAAAGAATGGATACATGGCAGGCGAGAATGGAAGAAGAAAAAGAAGAAAGGAATAAAGAAAAAGAATGAAAGAAAAATTATAAAATTGCATTTTGACTTTTCTTATAGTTTTTCCAAATTTTAGGTAATATTTAGGATAAAATATGGTGTAACTATGGAAAAATATAAGGTATAAAATTATGTATACTATATAATGCATAAACATAAAATATGTAGTAAAATTAAATCGAAATAATTAAATTAATATAAAACTAACACACATATACACACATATATATATACACATATTTCATGCCATAAGTAATTATAGGATTAAATTTATAATATTATTAATTTATTTAATTATTTTGTTATTCTTATCTATTTATTAATATTGGGAAATTATTTATATTCGTTCGTTAGCAATTTTATGTGATCATGTGCATATATTAATGATTTTACTAGATTAGGACTTTATCACTCTTAGAGTAAATTTATACATTTTATGAGCTTCAGGTTTTGATTTCAGAGTTTTATCAGGTTTGAGTTACATCTTTTGTATTTATGTGTATATAGGATTTAAGATTTTTATACGCGATTAGGATTTTAATTAATATATTAAAGTTTTTCTCATTTGTAGTAAATTTGAGTTTATAATTTATTTAGCCTTATTGAATCATAGAATTATCTAGAGCACTTGGATATAATTTAAGGTTTAAGTTAAGAATTTACAAGGTTTACATATATACTTATAAATATACTCGATATACATCATAATTGTACTTGTAATTTAACTTGAAAACCTTAAAAATGCATAAAATAAGTGGTAAATCCAAAAAATTGAAAAGAAAATATATATTCTAAAAACTAATAACATGGTAAAACATAATTAATTGAATATGATTACTCATTACATATACTAAGTATATAGGATATATACACATATATTAGGAAAACTTCTAAATATTAATATATTAAACCTAAAATATTAAAATCACACTAAAATATTAATTATTTAAAAAGTAAGGAAAAGTTTGAATTTGATCAAGAATCACTGTAATAGCTCCAAATCAACTCTACTATTGATTCAAAAAGCAAAATAAAAAGAATTAGACACCTCTTCCTTAAGAAAATGTGAAAGAAAAAGTAAAAGAATTATAAAATAAATTCCTTAACCCTTAAGAAAATTTTTGCTAACCCTATTCAGTATAGATAGGACTCTAGAAATTTATTTTGTAGATTTCAGAACCTTAGACCACATAAGGGAAATTTGGAAAAAATAATTAGGATTTTAGAAAAAATAATTAGGAAAAACAAAATAAGAACTGACCTACGCTATTTCCTAACCTAAACTAACACCTACTATGGAACCTTAATAGGCTTAGAAAGGGCACCACCCATCCTAGCCAACTAATATACCCCCATTGATCGCCACCTACTAAAGCTCCATCAAATGTTAGGGTCCAATTTCTTGCCCTATTTTCAACTAAATTCTAAAAATATTGAATTAATTATGAAAAATATGAAAAAAAAAAATTTCTAGGTTATTTTAGATATACTTTAATGTGATAAATTTATTTTTATGAAATTTTGAATATTATATATACTTTGTTAAGAAAGTGCACTATTAAGTCGAGTTTTTAACTTAAAGATAAATATATGAAACAATGTTGTTTTCAGATCAAAATTTTTCTATAGGATCTCTATTACACCTATTTAATGGTATGTAGATTGGTTTTGGTTATATATATATATATATATATCTAATATTTATTGTATTTTTTACTCTAAAAAATGCTAAAATTGGAATTTTTTTGAAGTAAATTGATTTTTTTTTTGAAAATAATTGATGAAAATGATATCTAACAACTTTTAGACACTTTTAGTAATGTTAGAACATGTTGGAAATTATTTTTCATGAAAATGATATTATTTGCCTAATTAATCTTAATTTAATGGCAAAAAAAGTAATTTCACTTATTTAGGCAATAATCATGGTTGCATGAAACAAGTTGTTTGTTGCATTTCATATATTTTTTGGGTTTATAAAAATTTTTGTAGATTTATTTGATGTTCCTATCTATTTATTATAAATTTTCCTGATTAAATGGGATAATTTACTAATCAAGACATGTTTTTAGCAATATTAGGCTAATATATATTAATTATTAGATAAAATCCTACCTATACGTACTTTGGTTATATATGATTACAAGTTGCTTTGTTATATTTTGCAATATTATAAGGTCAAGTTATGATATATACGTGTTAAGGATAGATAATACGTATTTTATCATATTTTACTTGAAAATAATGTGCAACCATATTTTATTTAGATAATACGATATTAATGTGATATTACTTGTCATATGGATTTATATATATATGAGGATTAAAAATATCCTTTAGAAATTATCATTTGAAATAGAATACGCATTATATTATAACGGGTTCATACAAATGAATAATATTGATTTTCTTAAAATTAGATAACTTTGAGTAATAAGAGAGACATTTGCTATAATTTAGGGAAAACTTATTTCTCACGACAATCTTTCCATAGTTGAAACACGATTGGACCACTAAATTCTATGTTTTGATATAATCAAAATGATATATTATAGGTAATAAAATAATGACACAATGTAACATAAACTATATAGTAAAATATAATAGTGTATATAAATACATTAGATAATATAAGATACGTATATAAAGCCCATCATATATGTATATATAATGTACTTTAGGTATGTGTATATGTGTGTGTGTGTGTGTGTATATATATGTTTTTGTGTGTATCTATATTAGATAAATTATAATAGAGTAACGGTAATAAAATTATAATATACCTTAGGAGTACAGGATATGAGCGTATATATGTATACAAGTAACTTTATTAAATAACTACATAAATAGTATTCTAATTAAGTTATACGAATATATGGAGAATTAGATAAAGCCTTAATGTTTTCGTAAATCTTACGAAAACTAAATCTAGGTTTTAGAATATATAGGATTTCCAAGTGAACGAAACACTGACAATATAGACCTATTAGAGTAAGCATTTGTATAAGTGATTAGGATTTGTCGAGATTGGAGTATATGTTTGCTTATGGTTGTAAGTGGTTGTTTATACGCATTACACTTGTACTTGGTTATTGACGTGTTAATTGGTAAATGAGCTACATGTTTTGCTTTATTGCTTAACCTTGTTTGGTGTGTTACAAATTGATTGATCAGCTTTAACTGGATTAATTGAAATATGAACTAAAATTATAAAAGGAGATGTATTACATCTAACTAGGGGATGGTTAGGTTTTTTTAAGCTAAATTCCAACGGCTTTGATGAGGTGTAGTGAGTTGGCCTTTTCCCACACTTGGTTAAACTAAGTAATAGGAGAGGAGGTCGCAGTGAGATTGAAGACATTGATTTGAAGGTAGTCTTAGGAAAAGCAAAGGTCTCCATTGCACAATCCCGAAATTAGCTGCTAGAGAGCATCGTGACCTTTATGATTTGTATTATGGCCATCATATCACAACTCCTTCACCTGGTTAGAGTAAGTGTAATTTCTCTAATCTTACGAAGAATTGGATAACATCGTGCAGATGGCACATTGGTTGTTCATGTATTGCACACAATAATTGTTTGATAACTTGGTTTTCTTGCTCATCTTGTATATGGTTTTTACCTTTTACCTCTTACTAAGCTATGGTTTGCTTACTCTCTTATAGATTTGCTTGCAAGTTCTGACTAAACATGCCATGGGACAATCATTGCTAGGTATGCAAAGCCTCTAACTAAGGCTTGAGTGAGAAATAACTACTATTGAATTATATTTTTAGAAATTTTTTGTTTCTTGGAATTGGTTAAGTCTCTTAGGAGATCAAACAGCATTCCTACTTTTGAGTTGTGAGATATATTGAGTACTTATATAAGTATTATGTACCTAGTCTTATTGTAAATATAAGTTTTTTATTATATAAATATTAGTATATTTATGGAATTGTGAATGCTTTAAAGCAGTCTATTGTATGAGCCTTATATATATTAGGGTTATGCTAGCGATTGTATAGACAATTTCTAGCACAAAATTTATATGTATGGTAAACTGTTACAAGTTAACAGCTTTTGAGGCATAACAATATTGATTAATAACTCGTTCAAAACCCTACAATTTGGCTTACATAGTACCCATCAACACTTGTCACCTAAAGAGGGCATTAGCAACAACATTTGAATTGCTTGTTTTATATTTAATGAAAAATGAAAAGGAATCCAAAAATTCTACCCAAAGCGCATGTCTTTTAGATAATTTGTGCTAACCTTTAAGTTATTTGAGAGATTCATGATTTGAGTAAATAATGCACTCCTTTAAAAGTAAATAATGCTACCATACCCTTAAGGCTCGAATTAGTACATAAAATTCACGATCATAAATAGAATAATTCAATGTAGCTCTATGTAATTTCTCATTGAAATAAGCTATGGAACGCCTCTCTTGCTTAAGAACTACCCCTATACCAACATTAGAGGCACTACATTCTTGTTCAAACACATTACCAAGGTCTAGCAATGCAAGTACTGGCATGGATGTTAGCTTCTGCTTAATCAACTCAAAACTCTTCTACGCGGCCTCTCCCTAATGGAAGTTGACCCCTTTCTTGGTCAATTTAGTAAGTGGTGTTACTATAGTATTGAAATTTAGAATAAACCTATAATAAAACGAATCAAGTCCATAGAAACTACGAACTTCAAAGAGATTAGTAAGGATAGGCTAATCAATAGTTGCCTTAACCTTAGAATCATCCATACGAATTCCTTCACTTGATACAACAAACCTTAAAAATATCACCTCCTGTTGACAAAATACACACTTCTTTAGATTGGCATATAATGTCTTTCTCCATAACACCATAATAACCAACCATAAGTGTTGTAAGTGGCTATTATAGTCTGGACTATATATCAATATATCATTAAAATAGACAACCATGAATTTTCCTAAGAAGTCACATAGCACATAATGCATAAGCCGCATAAATGTACTAAGAGCATTCGATAAACTAAAGGGTATTACAGTCATTCATATAATCTATGTTTAATTTTAAAAGTCATTTTCTATTCATCCCCCTCCATTCTAATTTAATGGAAACCGCTTTTCAAATCGATCTTACCCTACATAATTCATCAAGCATATCATCTAGATGAGGAATGGGATAATGATACTTTACCGTAATGTTGTTGATGGCTCTACTATCTACGTACATCCTTTAGCTGCCATCCTTTTTAAGTACTAGTAAAGAAGGTACAAAGCATGGGCTCATAATCTTAGGTACAAAACCTTTGGCAAGTGACTCATCAACCTGATGCTTCAATTCTTTAGCCTCATTTAGACTCATTCGATATGTTGGGCAGTTGGGTAAGGTAACCTCGAGAATTAAATCTACTTGGTGCTCAATACCCCTCAAGGGGGTAATCCCATTGGTAGTTCTTTGAGGAAGACATCATGAAATTGCTTAATAAGTCCCTTCACTTCCTTTGGCAGTTCGACTGCCTTTCTACTACTTAGTACTTACCTAATGACTAGCAAGTATACATCATGACACTCAACTAGCTCACACTTTACCTCCCTTTTTGATAGCATCATGACTTCTTTACTTAGAGGGTTGAGTTCCTTATGAATTTTTCTCACCTCAGATGAGCTCATAGGCCACAACCTAATTCGTTTACCATTCATAAGCATAGTATAGGTGTTGTTCCTACTGTTATGAGTATAATATGGACTCGTGGATGAATACACGAACCTACTATCATGCGTAACCAAGGAATGGGTCTGGACTGCGAGATGGCCTAAAAAATTAATGAAAGTTAATGGTTTAGCAAATCCTATACACTAACTCTATAGATATGATGCATTGTAGAACCACACACGGACCTATTACTCATCGGATGTGACATACTAGTCCAAGTGATAGGGTTGCTCATCACAATCCTTGTTAAAGGAAATTGATAAGAGTAGGTAAAGGAGAGCTTTCTAAGAGAAAAGACACAAGGGTTTTTCATTAATGTTGTAATCTCCTAAAACTATATACATGTGCTCTATTTATACATAGTGGCAAAATTGTAAGTAAATAAAAAAAAAGGGCTAACAAGGATGCTCTAGTGGCATTCCCGTAAATACAAAAATAAACATAAGGGTAATTTAGAAATAATACAAGAAATAGGAAATCTAAATAACATGCAAAAAAATAAGTAACTAAATGAGATATCTAAGGTAAAGAGTTGATGAGTTGGGCCGAACAGACATGGTTGGGCTGAGTAGGCTATGCTGAGTCGAGCAGGCCATCCGAGTTGAATATATTTATCTAAGAAGAGCTCATAAACAGGTCTTTGGCTCATAGGGAATCCATGAGCGAGTCACCAACATAGCCAAAAGCTTGGAGATGGATTACCTCGATCTCCTGTACCATATTAGAGTGACACTTTGGTCAAATAGTCATGGGTTGCCCAACAGAATGTAGGTAACATGGGAAGTACATCACATTGAATCTTGTCAACATATTTACTTGAGATTCATATTGGTACTAAAACTTTGTATGTCACGTGTATAGACCCTTTATCATTTAGCTAGTGTAATTGATACAAAGTAGGGTATAGGGTTGTAGGCAACTTCAGTTTATTAACCATGGTAGAAGCTGCTACATTAGTGCAACCACCCAAGTCAATAATCACAACACAAATATTTCCATTGACTAAGTACTTAATATGGAAAATATTTTCTCATGATCCCTTATAGGAGTAATATTCAAACTAATCCACAAAACTTCATTAAGGGATAATGCTACCCTTTCCTCACCAGTTGCATTTTCTACATTCTCTTCTCCCCTCTTAGCCTCTAACTCTTTAGCACTCCCATGAGCCTCCTCTTCATCCTTACTCATAGTGCCATCACTCATATTAGTCATCACTCATTGATTGGGGCACTAAATAGCTACATGCCTAAAGCCTAAACATTTAAAACATTTAATGTCTTTACTCGTCTTACAGTTGGAGTCATAATAGCGCCATGGTTGTAGGATCCTACTTAGGCAGGGATATTAGAATCCAAACGGCTGTTAAGTCTAGGCTTACTACAAGGTTCTCTTTCCATCAATTTAGGTGTGGTACTCCTCTCCCTTCTATCCTCCATACTATTGTTGACTTTATCTTGGCCACTAGGCTTAGAAGTTGAAGTTGAAGTTAAAGTCCTAAAGGAGCCTTATTATTAGTGTTGCTCAACCTTTTGGCCCAATAGCATAGCCTCCTCTAATGTCTTAATCCTTTGAAGCTCAACAATCTCTCAAAGATGTTAGGTCAAAGCCCCATAATGAATTAGGCTATCATCATCTTCGGTGTCTTAATAACTCTAATACAAGTGGTCAAGGCCTTGAACTTAAAGATATACTCCTCTACACTCATCATCCCTTGCTTCAAAGTATGCATCTTCTTTAGCTATTCCATTTGCTACCATTTTAGAATGAATCTATGCCACAATAACCCCTTCATCTATCGTTATGTTGTTACTTCACCCTTAACAGCAATTTGCCAATTCTCTACTATGTTAGGCCACTACAGCATGACATAGCCTTAGAACTCCAGAGTGGCTAACCTCATTCATTGCTACTCCTCACAGTGATAATATTCAAGAGGCTTCTTAATTTGAGTCTCCTAATCAAAATAGTGATTAGGACTTCCTTTTTCATCAAATGATGGTACCTTTAGTTTTGCAGTGTCTAGCATAGGGGTTAGGTGCTAATTCCTCTCATTTCCAATTGGCTCTCCTTTTACTTCCTTATCCTTAAATTGAAGGACCATACCTTCAAAGCATCCTACCTTAACTAGATTACCATGGTGTACATCCAATCTAGCGCTTGTTGTTGATTTCTTCCTTTACTTGGTGTATTGTTTCAATTACTCTCCTCCATTATGCCTTCCAACCTTTCTTCTCTCCCTATAGATGTTTGAATTAGATTCATCAAGTTACGCCTCGTAAGTTCTTGATTATCATCAGATTGATCTCTAACAACTCCCCTACTTAGGTTGCCTCTAACGACGATAATTTCACTCCCATCTCCAGTCTCCATATCGCTTATGAAATTTCCTTTTATGCCAATTCATTACAAAGAAACCTGAGATCTACCTACCTCATAACTCTTGCTCTAATACCAAGCTGATGTAGATCTCAAGCCCCCTCTAATCTATCTCCTTTAACTAACTTTCTCTCTCTACAATCGCATCAACATTCCCTAAGAATCATGGATAACAATTTAATGATTCTTTAAGCGATAAAATATACCATCGAAAATCCGCAAATATTAGTCTCTCACAATATGACTCATGAGATTAACAAGTGGGTTAATCACCACAATTACTAAAGAATTGATAAGAATGAAAAATTGAGAGAATTCTCAATGGTGTAATTCAATAATAATGGCAAAAAAATAACTTGAAATATTCTAACAAGGTTTTTTTATATCATAGCAATAACCATAAAAGAAAGATAATAAAATAGGAAACAAAAATTAAAAGAATCACGTATTCAACAATGTAACCATGGTTGCGGAACACGAGTGTGTTCCTAACTCGTGGTCCTTACTGATGTCAAATCTCTCCAAACTTGAAGAATTTCTAGATGAGAGGTCCATAGCTAATGACTATGGCCGTGGTCTAAACCATAGTGGCAATATGGAAGTCCATGCATAAGTACATGACCATAGACTTAGCCATGCTCCTCTATGCCAACAATTTTCATGGGGCTTAGATACGATCGTAGTTTTCCATCTTGTACCCATGTTTAAGCTCAACAATGTAATTGGTCTTCGATTCTTGCCTAAGGTCCTTCTTATTGACTAATAATAAGGCCAAAGTCTCTTCCTACGCAACGAAGTGCAATGGAAATAATATGATTAGCTGACATTCCTCCCTCAGAAGGGTCACCATGCAAAATCTGTACAATTAAACTCTGAAGACCCTTGGTCCTAACTCAGGTGATCAGACCAATGGGAAGATGATCCCTATCAATTAAGGATCATGATATTGTTACTTGGTTTTCTTCTAGGAATAAAGGTTGATTGATAGGGGTCTATAATATCATTGAGGAGGGGTCTTATCCTATTAGCAACAATTTTTTGAATAATTTTGTAAGTGGTTATGCTATGGCTAATAGATCTGTGCTTACACCTTTTTGTTTTGGCATTGAAACTAATTGGGTTTGGTTTATATCCTTTGGGATACAATGGAAGGTGAATGCTTGCTAAATGGTGTGCATAACTGAGTCTTTGATTACATTCAAAAGGTTTTATAAAAGTAGGCATGTAATCCATCCTTACTAGGGGTTCTCCAAGAACCTATGGAGTTCAAAGCTTTTAGAATTTCATCCTACTCAATAAGATTGCCCAAGACTTGTAAATGTGTTTGACTAAGCTCACAAAAGAGCTCTATTGGTAAGGAATTTTGAAGGGGAGAACAATAAGTGCTTGTGGTTAAAAGGCTTTTAAAATGTTGAAGCACATATGTGATGACCTCATTAGGTTCATGAAACCAATTTCCTAAGGCATCCTAAAGGGATAGTATTTTGTCTTTATTTCTCCTTTTAAGCACAAACATATGGTAAAATCTTGTGTTTTTGTTCCCATCATTTAACTATTGTATTCTTGCTTTCATTTTCCATAAGGTGGCTTCATGTCCTAGAGTTATGGCTAATTGGCTCCATATCTCTTTTTCAAGTTGTATGAGGAAGTTGTTTGGTTGTATATTGAAGACTCTTTCAATTCCCTTCTATTTGGCTTGAAGTCTTTCCTTTCTATGTCTTATGTTATCAAAAACTGTTTTGTTCTATGCAATAACTAGTACCTGAAATTTATTGATGACTCCATAGGTTCATTTGATTCTCTCTCCAAGCTTCAAGGACTATATCCTTAAAGGTTGGGTTTAAGAGCCACATAGGATGAAACTAAAAGGGTATATTTTTAGACGGGGTAGGAGTATAAGCTATTGTTCTCAATAATAAGGCATAATTATCAGAGATGCTTTTGGGGAGGTGAAAAACTATTGAATTCATAAAAGCCTCTCTCCATTTAAGGTTTCCCTAAGCCCTATCTATTCGTATTTGCATTAAGTTTTACAATTCTCTTAGATTGGACCATGTGTATTTAAGACCAATAAAGATAAGGTCCATTAGACCACAATTTGACATACAATGAACATATATTTATGCTTTCATGTAATTTATATTTCAACCCCTTACTTTTCATCATGCTTAATTAGCTCATGGAAATCACCCAAGACACACCATGGTTAGTCTTGAGTGTGAGAAGCTAGTTGTCTTAAGATTTCCTACAATTGTTGTCTTATGTTGAAGTTAGGGGTAGATAGACATTAGTCAAATAAAAAAGATAATTTCAATTCCTAACCTAAATGGGGGAGTGGATTTCTTGCTATGTGTGGTGGAGGATGTTGATGTCCAATGTATTTGATTTCCAAAGCATAATGATTCCACCCCTTTGTCCTTTTGCTTCTGATTGAAAGGAAGCTAGTGGTAGAGTGTATATGTGGTTAGTCCATTTAGCTAGGTTTCTAAGAGTATCATGATGTTAGGATCATTCTGATTAACAACAACTTACATTGCTATTATTTTGCTTGTAGCATTTGTGTAATATCCTAAAAAATTAGAAATTAGGACACGAACATTTGAATATTAGGGTAGGGCTTCATTCTTGTATGATTAGGGTCAATAATCAATTTAAGGTATTCAGAAAAGTAACTTGATTAGGCTAGAAACTTACGTAGAACATGGCAACCTTAATTAAGGAATTCTCGTAGGCTTGGAAGTAAAAAAAAAAGAAAAAAATATCAAGAATATAATCAAAATAGTTAAAATTTACTTTATGTAAGCCTCTAAAGTTATATTTAGGGTAATCATACTTAGATTTAGGGCTTTTGGGAAAACTTATTTGATTCAGTCCAAACTTTATAATTAGAATAGCAAAGTTAGTTGAAGTGATTTAGTAAAGTTAAATTTTAAAAATAACATCCTAAAAATCTAATTTTAGCCTTAAAAGTGTAGTTATTAAATATAACATAAAATTCGTCGAAACTCCTAAAATCGAGTGTGAAATACAACGAGGCCCTAGAGATAAATTAGTTGAGTCATGAAAGGAAATAATATAACATAATAAACTATATGAATATATATGTATTTTTACGAATATATCTAATGTATATAATAAATATACCCATAAATTAACTTGAAAGTCTAAAAATATATAATTTCTAATGCCACAGACTCTAACCTGCTAGCTTTCAAGTAATTTATGTCTTTTATAGAAAAATATACTTATAAATGATGTAGGCAAGTGTACATATCAGTTTATGATATAGTGGATATAGGTTCAAAAGTTGATATGTTAGAGTCTCTAACTACTAGTACTCACTATGTCTTTATTATTTAATCGGTAAATTAAATTTCAAGAAACTTAAAAAAGTAAATATAAATTACTACTAAAATTAATTTAAGGATTAACTAAGATGCAATTCAAGAATTAACAAGAAAGCAATTCAATCGGACATTAATTCAAGATTCAATCTTATACCCAGATCTTGTTTCCCTAAGATCTAACATGTGATTTTTGTAAAGATCATCTAATTTATTGTTTAATTTTTCTTGATTGGGAGAATTCTCTACTAAAGTTAATCACTTTGTTAAACCAATTTATCCTAACCTCAAAATCACCTATTAGAGTCTTTTCTCAATAGCATAATATAAGATTGCATTATTAAACAACGAATTATCTATGTTTTGATTGAAAATTCTAGGAAAATCTTGTAAATCATCTCTAATCTTGCAATAATCCTCATCAAATATGTCTAAAACTAATCTTATAAGAAATCTCTCGATTTTCTTATAAAATATCAAAGTCCAGATTATTATCTGCGAAAACAGTAACATAAATCATGAAGCATACATAGTTGAATCAAGAAAAGATTAAAAAATTAAATTAATCAAGCAATCATAATATAACATGAATAGATCTAGGTTCTATAAGACTTAGATATAAAAAATCTATTCATTATGCATTGTAAAATAAGAATCTAAAAACAAAGTATACAAAAGAATAGAAATAAGTATCATGAAATCTAAATAAAATTAAATCTTAAAATCTTCTTTTCTCTTCGCTTTTCTTGATTGTCCTTTGCTTCAAAAACTCCTTTAAAGTCGTGCCAAAAAGTTCTTCTTTCAAATAAACCCTAACAAGGCTTTATATAGGAAATAAATTAAAAAAATAAGTTATTTGAAAAAGACATGATTGGGGACAAAAATTGTATCTTTTGGTCATATCCTAAGTTGTGATAGTTGAAAATAAGCTCTAAATTCACCTAAAAAAGACACAATTGTGATGTTCAGCTATGTCGGTTTTCAAACTTTTATAACTTGCTCATTTTAGCTCTAATTTAAGTGAAATTTGTTTCTTTCTTCTCGTTTTCCTGCATATATTGTTTCAAAATGTAGGGGGAAAAAATTTTACTCAATTAAGTAATATTATCTAAAAATAAACTTAAATATTAAGGAAAATCATTGAAAATCACTAATTAAAATGTAACCAATTTGGAACTCATCAATAAGTTAGGTCAATAGGTATAAAACAGTTCATACTAATGTTCCTAGTAATTGCAAGAATATTGATTTTGACAATAGAATAATGAGTATAATAATATTACTAATAACACGAGATAATATGTAAAAGTAATTGAATTAGTATAAATCTAGTTGACCAGATATCTCCTCTTCATTAGATTGATTGGAAATATTTATAGGTGTGAGGATGTCTAAATTACAACTAAACATAGATATACAATTATATAAATTAATAAGAAATTAATTGAAAAATTTAATGCTTAAGACATACTCTAGAAATTTTAATTTATAATAACATTCCTAGAATTAAGTTAAACTATCATATCTAGCTAATAGAAATTAAAAAAATTAACTATATAGTTTTAATATTTCAATTTAAGCTCATTTATATAAAATTTTCTTAGAAGTATTAAGTTTATTAAGTTTAATCATTATAATATAGAGTTTTGTAATTTTAGATATAGTTTTTGATAAATCATTCAAGATTAACGACAAGATCTTAATAATTAATATTAGTGAGCAAAAATATATATAATATATATGAATAAGTTGCAAATAATTAATGGGACTTAACTATATATTATATGTTACTAATATTTTTACTAATAATTACGTTACAATTTATCCAAAATGACAATATGTAAGAAAAGAAAATTGCAACTATAAATTATTCTTTAAAGCTGGCGGTAAGAAAAGGGAATATTTTTTGAATATTTTAAAAGTTAGGATGAATATTAAATAAAATATAACATATAATATAACCTAAAAAAAAAAGAATAACATAATCACCATAAATAAATGGTAGTGAAGGTACACTTATAAAACATGGCTTTAAGCCATGCATTTCACTAACAGAGAGATGAGGTGAGGAGAAGAGAGAGAGAAAGAGAGGAAGAGAGAGAAAGGGGGGAGAGAGGGAGGACAAGAAATTGAGGATACAGAAGAGGGGAAAAAAAAAAGAAAAGAAAGAAAAAAAAAAGAGAGAAGGAAAAGGAGAAGAAGAAAAGACTAAAAATTTAAATTTTTCAACATTTGATATTTTTATGTAGCCTCATTTTTGTAATTATAATTATTGTCTTTTAATTGATATTTAATAGTTATAAAAAAGATATATCCATTATCTCATTATTTTCTTAAACGGAGTCTTTTATTCGTACCATTTCATTCTTTTCAACTTATAAACTTAGAATATTAATAGTTGTAAGAATTGTATATTATTAACATTGATTTTGAAAATAAGTGAATATTTAGTAATAATCATTTACTTGAACTATTAAAATTAAATTTTATATTCATACAAATTTAACATCATTACTTTTGTAAAATTTAAGTATATATGATTCATTACATTTTGTTATAAAATTATGTGAAAATATATTTTTCATTACATAATACAATATTAATATGATATTGATTGTTATACAACTTTATTTATATACTAGAATTAGAAATGTCTTTTAGAGATAATCTTTTAAGTGAAACATGTAACATGTAATACGTATAGTTAAATTCATATGAACTCCACAATATCAACTTACTAAAATTGGATCACTTTAGTTAATAAAATAATTTTTTTGTAATATAATGGAAAATGTCATTTTATGATGATTTTTCTATAATTAAAACATAATGTAAACAATAATGAGTACGTTTCGATATAATATAAGCAGTAGATATAAGTAATAGTAAAACTATGTATATTAGATATTATTAAGTAAATTGCTAAACTTATATGATAAAATAAAATACTTAAAATATATATGTGTATATATATAAATACATATATATGGAACTCTATTGATTAACTATATAAATAATATCTCAACTAAATATTAGATAAAACCTTAACGTTTTTGTAAATCTTACGAAAATTGAATATGAGCTTTAGTATGTATAGGACTTCTAAGTAAGTGAAGTTATGATATTCCAAATCTATCAAAGTGAGCTTTAGTACAAGTAAGTAGGATTAATACTTAACAGCATTTTGGGGTATTATTTCAAAATATCTAGAGACTTTAGTATGTATATACTTACGCTTATAGTTAGCTATTTGTGCATGCACAAAGCTTGTGTTTACGATTTGATTTACTCTAATAGGAGATGAGCTCCATGTTATTCGATAAAGCTTAAACTATTTGAGCTTGGTTAATCACTCTAAAAATGAGCTAATTTAAACTGGGTTTAACATTTAACCTAATATGCATCGCAACCCATTAGGGATGATTGCTAAGCTTCTCAAGTCAAATACGGATCCCTTTTAATGAGAATATTTGAAATGATCCTTTCCCCACACTTACTCAAACTAAGTGATAAGAGAGGAGGTTGTGATAAGGTTAGGGGTCGTAGTTTGAAGGTAGTCACGAAAGGAGTATGTTCTTTATTGCATAAACCTCGGTTTGATTTCGATTCATGAGAATGTGACATCAATCTCCTGAACCTATAGTAGAGCGAGCACAATTTCTTTGATCTGACAATGAACAAGATAATGTCATGTGATGGCATTTACTTGTACATGCATTGCATCTAACAAACTTGATTGAAATTCTTACTTATGATATGCCAAATGCATACTTCTGTTTCTACCCCACTTACTAAGTAAGTTGACGCTCATTCCCATATAGTTTGTTTTACGAATTTCGACTGAATTACAAGTACCAACCCAAAACTAAGGTACTAACAAACTGGGACGGAGAGTAAGGTGTAATAAGGAATGGTTGGTTATTATCTTTAGTATTGACTTTCTTGACTTTCTTAACTTTCAAGGAAAAACTACATAGAACTCCTTAAGGGGCTTGATAGTTTTTAATATTCTAGTCTGTATATAAAATGATACATACTTGTAGAATTCACTACCACTCTTTTATAAAATAAAATTACAAGTTTATTTTTAACAAATTATTTCAAAGGATTACTCTACAAGTTTATATCAAACAAGTATTGAATTAGACACTTCAAAGAGGTAGATCAAGTATGTCTATTGTAAACTAGGTATAGGATTACACATATAAGGACATTTTATATCTTAAGATGGCTCACACAACGAAATTGTTATGACTTCATCTTTTTATGACATGACAATTTGCCCTTTGGATAATCTAAGCAAGGATTGTTTGGTCTTGTTATATGAAATTGGGCTATGCTTGGGATTCGTAGTGTAGTCATTATTCTATACCAAAGGGTGTTAGAGTTAACTCCATTGGCTAGTCTGTTGATATCAAGTGTTATCTGGCATGAGGAGCATTTGGTTAAAATTAGTGCTTGGGTATTGTCCTTGTTTTAGAATTGGAGTTGCAAAGTTTTGTTGGGTTTGATTTTGTAGGTAGTTGGGAATGGAGGTACTAGCAGTAGCGGTTGTTAGTTTACTATCATAAGCTCTATGACTGCATGGTAAAGTGGTCTCTTATTCGATGGTTAGTTTCGCTTATATGTAAAATGAGCTCTAAAATATTATTGAGATAATGATGTGAAATTCCTTTGTGGTTTGGACTCTCAATTTGACCCTATTTATCAGTAATGTCCCCTGTTTGTGTGTTACTACTAGAGCTATCAAGGGCACTTAGTATACTAAGAGTTGAACATTTTCTATCATTATGATTTTGAAGGAGGTGGCTGCTACTCCCATTGAGTTGTTTTTGGAGGGCATGTAAAGCAACTTGTACCTTGGGCTTAACTATGGGACACTAGAGTTTGGATGGAGAATTTTGACACTAAAGGTGATGAGTGTTTTTGGGTCCATTAGATGTATTTCAAGCTATTTTCCAAATTTGGTTATTCTTATCTTTAGCTTTTGTGTGCTTAAATCATTGGTTTTGGCTATAAATTTATAGGTAGTAGGAACTTGAGCATTGCTCTTCAATTCTTGATTTGATAATACTAGATTTTAACATGCTTAATAAATTTTGCTACACATGACCTTTTTTAGTGAGATTTTCTTCCTTAGTTATCAATTCTTTTCATGCTTCATGTTAGGATAAGATAGATGTTTGGTAGAGGAAGCAGTGGGAGTGTGTAAGGCCTATTGTGCTACTACTTGTGATGAGATAGCTAGGTGGATTTGATTGCTTTAGGATGCTCAAGTTGCTTCTGACTTTTAATCCCTCGCATTGGAGAGTATACTATGAACCTTTGAGTCTTTTTGTGTAAACAAGTGGTTTATGAAAGTTAACATGTATGTAAAGCCTTGCAAGTCTACCTATCTCCACAAGAAAGGTACATAATTGATCCGTAGCACTAGCCTAATAGAGTTACCAATTTTTAGTAGAGTTAAGATGTTGTAAAATTCAAGTAGGAATTCATAGGTTCGTACCCAAATCGCTATTGAATCAAAGGCAGTAGTAGAAGCCTTAGAGTTCAGTTCCCATCATCTTATTGCTAAAAAACTTCCTTTCACAATCCTTCTTTTATAATTTACCTTAAATCATCTTGAGATTGGAAGTTTATTGTATAATATTTGTTGCTATTGTTATTCATGGCAAAGTCATCTACATGCCTCCATAGATATTTTAGTTTTTGGAATAATATTTGATATCTTATTGATGGCCCATAAATTTTAATTATAATAGCATTTTGCTAGGTTTTATAGAGGCTTTACTTTTCAACTTTACTAAAAGATATTGTATGTATTGGAGAGTCATAGTATTATTTGTTTACCTACTTAAGTAACTCAACTTTATTGGAGTAATCCTCATCCATGTTACATTTATATAGATCTAAGAAGAAGGATTATTTGTATGCATTTGGTAAAGGAATATGTTGACTTAGTGCACTCTGATAAGATCTAGGGGGTTCAAAGCTTTTACTAGGTAAAGGATGTGTTTGTGCTTCCTATTGTAGATGCTCTTTTGTCTTTAGTTCACAGTACTGTGAAATTACCTGTAGTTTAATCTCTTCTACACTCTATGATGATGCAATTTGTGGTGGTGCCTCTTGTATATGCTTTTTCTAAGAAGATATTCCTTCATTTTACTCTTTCTTCATTGGCTTGGTTGTTTTGAGGTGATTTTTCCGAAGGGTGCCATTCCAACATTAAGACATTTGGTTGTTTCAAAGCAAGCCATTCCTTAAGGAAAAAGTTTCCAACATTGTAAACCCTTAAAAACTTTAGTATAAGTTAGGCTAATCGATAGGAAATATTTAGAGCTATGCTCAAGATAGAGTAAAATCGTTAAGAGAGATTTAAGAGATATGCCTCAGATTCGATAAGAACTTTATAAATAGTGATAGAAGCTACCTATAATCTTTAGAATTTACTAGTCAAAGGTAGAAATAGTTGGTCAAATAAAGGCAATACAAGAATTTTAGTTAAATAAAAAAACTTAAAGAAAATTAAAAAGCTAATTAAATGGATTTTTATAACTAACACATGGAACAAAGTAAGAAGCTCCTAACAAGACTACAAATGGAGCCAACTACAAGTGTACTTCATCACAAGTAAAATAAGGACTAAAGACTTAAGAAGGAGGAAGCAAAGTTAAATAAGTAATTGAGAGTGAGGTAAGCCATGACTTAATCTTCCATTACATCAACATGTGGAAAATAAAATTGAATGCCCTAAATTAATCTACAAGTGGCACCAATATCATTTTATATCAACACATGTGAAAAAGTCTAAAAGATCAAGATAAGGAAGAAGAAGCCAAGTTGAACAAGTAACCATTTTCTACAAACAATAAGGTCATGAATGATGAAATTACACATTGCATCATGTTTAGATCATCATTTCTAGAAAGAAATAGACTTTTAAGTTAACAAGGAAATTACACAAGATAAGCAACCTAAATCTAGAAGTGATGATGTCATGGACAACGATATTGAAATGAGAAAAAAAAAAAACATGTGGTAATAGAGATGCATTCACATAAAGGTGGTGCCAACAAAGTGGAATGCATGTACCTATGTTTCAATTATTCCAACATTCCAATATAAAGAAGATTAAGCTTACAAAACAACAAAGCTTATAAGATAAGCTAAATCAACCTTTTCCTATAAATAAACCCTATCATTACCTTTTAGGACTACGTTTGTGCCTCTATTCTAACCAACATGAATCTCTTTCTAAGACCCATTAACTAATCTCACCAACCAATCTTCTTGCTCCTCTCACCTTCTAAATTCTAAAACTTCAAGGGTAAGCTTTAACATTCTCTTAAATTTCTATGTCATGAAGGAGACTCTTTTCAACCACCACTTTCTATTTATTTGCTAAATAAAAAAACTTAAAAAAATAATAAAGAAAAGAACTCTTTTCAACTTCTTTTCATCAAAATTCCTTAGTAAACAAGAGAAGTTTTGTATAAGAAGGAGTTTAGAAAGAAACTCTTATAGATTACTAAAAGACAAGATTTTCTACTAAAACTTAAGCTTTATTTTGATAACTTTCTAAAACCAATAAGTTCTTTTAAAAGCAACTTCTTCTCCAAAGTCTTTTGGATAAAAAGCTATTTCTAAAACTAGTCCTTATTTTTCAAGAATGATCAAGGAAAAGGAAGTTTTCTTTCTCAAACTTTCTTAAAGAGGTTTCCTCAAATTAAGATTTAAAAAGAAGCTCCATGAACTTTTAAATTCTTTTTAATTCTTTTCACACTTGAAAGAAGTTTCCCAAATATTCTACTCAAATAACGTTCAAGAAGAAAACCAAAAGGGTTCCTTAAAACAAAAGACTAAAATAATAAAAACTAATATAAGTGGACAAAATCATGTCTTAAAAAGTAACTTACCTATTATGTTTGAATAAAACTTCCTTGACTTGGACTTTATCGACATATAAACATATCATATCAATACCATAGTGATTTAGACTTTATATGAGGATTGAAAACTATGGATCAAGAACCAAGGACATTCATTGACACATAAGGATCATTCAAACATGACATGAAAAAAGAAATATTAAAACTTAAGAAATAAAAAACTTATAAATGAAAAAGTTCAGAACAAAAGTTAAACTGGAAAGTTTAGAAATTTAGTTTGTTTTTTTAAATTATTTTTATCTTTATAGGTATTTTTGATTTGGAACTCCTAGAAGACTATTACAAGGAATCAGAAAATGGTTAGGCGAGTATCCACTATGATTATCACTTGTATTTTCTTATAGAGTAGTTGTATCTTTATTCTTATATACTTAACTTAACTTGTATGGGGTATTCGAGAAACGTATGTACTTGAATTATTTGTTAAGACATTTAAGAATTATCTCCACAAATAAAGTTGATGATCGTGATATGATGTGATTCATATGATTATGTGATGTTTTGAGTGATCGATAAAATAAATGGAGATTAAGCATATCAAAATCTAAACATCAAAGTGGTCATGCATAGCACATTATTTGCCACCACTGTCACACATGGAATGGAAAAACTAAAACCTTTCTTGTTTATTGCAAACTAAATAACTTTGAGGATGATCATGCATTAGACGAGGTTGTGTCCATTCTTATGTTTTAGGTTTTCAAACATTTGGAGGCCGATCGAGGATCTGATCAGTCCCTAGTCATTGGATAGTTAGGGAAGGTGTTATTTTTTATTTTCATTTAGGCCTTCTTAAGACTGATCAAGAGATCCTTCTCTTCTAATTTATTTACAAACCCTCTGTGAACATTTTTTTTAGTTCATTTAGCTAACCAAAAGATCAATCTTCCTAAGGATTATAGTAGATTCTATGTTGAACATTTGTTTGGTTCTCCTAGATAACTAAGAGATTGGTTCTTTCGTAAGGTTTAGCAGAATGGGCCCATTTAGTTCTCCTAGGTTGATTAAGGGACATAATCCCTTAATCATTATACTAACATGGGTTTAGCCAAGAATTGAGATTCTTTAGCTATTTTATGGTGGCTAAAGATATTATGCTAAGTGACTTTTGTGCTAAATTGGACACCTAAATACTGATGGAACTATACATCGTTAACCCAAGGTTAGGGGGACAAAAATAAACATTAGATTGCCACTAGATATCGGAAGGCTACGTATATTGTTGTGTATTTTTTATTATTACATAGCATTTGTTTGTTTAATCAACTTACTTAAAAGGTGATATGAGTGATATCTCACTAAGTTAGCTATAGCTTATACTCAAATAGCTTTGATTTAATGTAGGAATCTTATTAGGTCTATCCTGAAAGATTCATACCATTAGTAAGGGTTAAAAGCTTAAGAGCAAGGTTAGGGAGAGTAAGCAAGAAAACTAAATTATGAATTTAGGAAAGGAAATATGTTAGGCTAATAGTAATTTGCTTTATTTGAAAGACTTCTGAAATATTTTATTTAAGTTTGTAATTTTATTTAATTAATAATATTTGGACTCTATTTTATACCATTAAGTCTGTGATACTTTGTAAAATTCGATTATCGATGCTTCATGTACTTATTGGAAGTAATTGGTAAAGTTTTTTAAGTATGTGAATAGTTACTTCTAATTTGTATATTGCAATTTGTCACTATTAGGTAGTCTTTAGGGTTATGACAAACATCATCGTAATAATCAATTTGGGGAGTTTCTACTTAAGTCTTTTTGTAGTTTTTGGATGTAGACTTGTGTATTCTAGAAGGGGAAGAGCAAGAACGTATAGGGAGATTTTCTTGGACATCTTTTTTAGATTTGTCATATCATTAATATTAGAAGTTCCAAAAATGTCATTTTCTTTTACTCTACTTTGTATAATACTTTTTAGATATCCCTAATCGACTTGATGCTCACATATAATTATATTATTATTCAATCAAAGAGACCTTGAAACTTTGCAATATTTGTTTTTTCCTTAATGATAAAAATGAGAAAGGGGTGAGGGGGTGTTTAGAATTCTTGAAATTCCTTAGGAGAAATTTTCCCATTTTACCACACCATTACCATCATCATTGTCTTTATATCGTTATTACTATTGCTACTATTGTCAAAATCATGACAACCTCCTCTATAGCATTTTCCACCACCTTAATGGCTACATCATAACATCTTGATGGACATGTTGATGTCGTACTTAGACCATATTTATTATTAAGGAATCTATTTCAAATCTCTAAATGACACATCAATATCTTAATGAACTATCTTCCTCAAGAAACTCACCACTTCATTCTTGAATTTGTGTATAAAAATTCCTTAATATTTTTTAAAAGTTTTGTGGATTTCAATGATACAATTTAACCACTTAAGTCTTGAAAATTAAAAAGAACAAATAAAAAGTAACTTTCACCATTTCTTTGACAAGGAACTTGTGTCTTGGAAATTCATGAAGGAACTAGCAATAAATTATTAAGCAATGTTTCTCGACTTTAGGAATTAGATGAAGGACTCGGGACAACTTGTTCTAATATTATCACCCGAATAGTGGTAAGCCATTGTACCAAAGGTATAGCTAGTTGGCTATCACCTTCGTTTTCCATTTAAAAGAGAGAATTTCCATTTTTGATAAGATTAAGTTGCTTAAACCAAAATATGAAAAGCATTTTTTTTTCTTATTTAGTAAAATGTAGCCATTTGTTGCATCACCTTAAGAGGTCTATACTCCCATCAAATGGGTGGCTCTACTAACATCTCTCAAAAATGGGTTGAATGATTCATCATTTGTTATTGCCCACATGATTTTAAGAGGGTAACCAATTAACCCCTCAAATTTAAACTAAAATTTCTTTTTATGTTTAATGTATTCTTTTTTATATATAGTTTTTAAAAGTATTAAAGAACTTTTGTAAATGTTAAGTGTCTTAAATTATTGCGACCCTACACAAATTATAACCTAGTCAATTACTTTTCTTTTTGTGGGGAGTTTCTTGTTTTATGGATATCTTAACATTATTGGAAGTTTCCTATTTTATGGGTTATGTACAGATGCGTGTGTGTGTATGTGTGGGTTTTCACAATGTACACATTGTATGAATAATTCTAAAAGGAATGAGAATTCACTTTCCTTCCAAAACTCTCTTCTCTAATTTTTTGCAGTTTATTTTCTTTTAATTATTTTGCTGAACGTACAACAATTAGTATCAAAGCCTAAGGTTTCCTGTAGAATTTAGGCATTTGGGGTTTCCTTGCTAATTAGAGATGTCATCTAATAAGTTTGAAATTGAGAAATTTAATGGATTAAACAACATTACAGTATTGAAGTTGAAGATAAAGGCTATTCTTGTTCAATAAGGTTATGCAATAGCATTAGAAGGAGAAGAAAAATTGCTTAAGAGTTTGAAAGAGGAGGAAAAAGTTGAGATCCCTACGAAGGCTCCTAGTGCAATTGTATTGACTTTGATTGATGAAGCCTTAAGAGAGGTTATTATTGATATAATTATCGCATTGTTATGGAAAAAGCTTGAAAGTAAGTATTAAAAAAATCTTTAACAAGTTGTTTATATCAAAAGCAATGTTTATATACCTTCAGGATGACAAAAAATACACCAGTAAAAGATGTTGTTGATAATTTTAATCGAATTATTCTAGATTTACATGGTGTTAGGGTTAAAAATGAGGATGAGGATCAAGCTATCATCCTTTTTTGTTCATTGCCTAATTCATATGAGAATTTTGTTGATACTATGTTATATGATAGAGAGACCATCGTAGTTAGTGAAGTGAAAAATGTTATTATGTGTAAGGAATTAAAGAGAAAGGCCTTTGGTTCTAATGAAGATGGATTTGATGTAAGTCTAGTTGTAAGCAGGGTTAGGACTAAGGAAAGGAATGGTAGAAGTAGGGGCAAGTCATGCTCAAAATTAAGGTTTAAAGGATTGCGATATTATCATTATAAAGAAAAAGGGCACATTAGGAAAAACTACCCAGAATGAAAGAAGAGGAACGAAAGGAAGGAATCAAATGCTAAAGTAAGCGTAACTATAGTATAGGATAATTTTGATGAAGGTGGAGGCAATGATGTTTTGGTATTTAGTACAATAGGTTCTACAAATACGTAGGTCACGGACACTAGTTCATCTTATCACATAACTTTTTCAAAGGATCTATTTACTTCATTTAAGGAATGGAATGATAGTGTGAAATAGGGTGATGATATGGAACATAGTGCCTAAGGTATCAGTTTTGTGCAGATTAAGATGTATGATGGAGTGGTTAGAACATTCGATGCTTAGTATGTTCCTAATCTATGTAAAAATTTGATTTATATGCAAACTCTTGATAAACAAAGGTATAATTTTTTTCCAGTAAAGATAGGTATATTAGAGTTTCAAAGGGTAATTCGATAGCGATGAAGGGTAAGCTATAACATGAAGTCTACATCTTGATGGGTAATTTAGTAAATGGAACAATTGTACTCTCTCACTTTATAGAGCAACATGATGATTGTACAAAATTATGGCATTGTAGATTAGGACATATGAGAGAAAAAGGGCTTACAATATTAAGCAAATAAGGATTGTTAGATGGGGTAGAGATAGGAAAATTGAAATCCTATAAGACTTGTGTTATGGGCAAGCAATGTATAGTCAAATTCAGTTCTAGTAGGCTTACTTCTAATGGTATCCTTAAGTATATTCATTCAGTTTTGTGGGGGCCTTGATACGAATTGTTGGGAAAGTTGACATACGACTACCGATATCATATGAATTAAGGGTGGGTTTGAACCTCAAAATGGTCTAAAAACTAATTGAAAGTCAAAGGTTGAGTAGACGTTCTCGTGTACCCATAATAGATATGATGCGTCAACGCCTCACATGAGCTTAGGTTGCACTTAATATTATATACAAGTATGGTAGGAGGGCACTTACCACTAATCCATGCTCACAATGGACTAGATAAAAATAAATGAGAGAAAGTAAGAGATGCTCAGCTTATAAGGGAAAGTATGTCTCAAATTCAATATCATTGATGTTGCGGCTATTATATATTACAAGTATTTATTTGGCCTAATTAAGGTAAGTTCAAGGTTGTTGTAAATTACAAAAAAAAATTCTTACTAGAAAAGGAAAAGTGTGTAATTTACAAGGGTAAATCCTTAATCAAATGGAAAGGGAATATTCTTGTAAGGATGGTATGGATGTTAGAGAAATAGGGTATTGTCAACTATTTATTTTATGGTCCCAATGATACTACTTTCCTAAGTACAGCTACTCTAAGCATAGCAAGTCAAGTCAAATGCTCAGTAGTTTGACAATTCAGTTGTTCAGGGCTTGGATAGGGTTGGTCTGATAGATGGCCATTCTTTGGATTGGCTTCGGTTGGTTAGCTTGAAAGTGGGGCAGCTAGACCTAGGAGATGTGTTAGGTTGACAGTAGGAGGGTTTAGTGCTTAACCTTAGACTGGTGTGTCATAAAGAGGTTAGCTCATCAATAAGTTAGGTACCTCAGTGGTTTCTTCAATAAGATGGAGAATAGAGTACCTTAACAGGTCGGGGTAGGAATGCATTATTATTCATGGTTCAACTCTTTTTAGATAGCTTGGCGAGCCATATAGGTAAATCCTCAAGCCTAGGAGTGAGTGTGGTTTATGATCCCTATCATCTCCTTCGGACTATTTGAGATTTGGGATCAAATTTGGCTCAGCATCTTGTTGCTTGTCTTTAGGAATATACAGATTGAGTTGAGACATTAAAGGAGTTTGAGACTCCATAATCTTCAAGTAATTTAATCCTATAAGCATTAGGATTGATCTTTTCAAGCACTTTAAATGGTCCGTTGACTTTAGGAGATAACTTACTCTTCCTCAAACTTAGGAATCGATCTTTATTGAGATGGATCCAAACCAAATCATAAGGCTAAAATTTTCTACCCTTTCATCCTTTGCCTTGCCTCTCGAGCTTCGAAGCAACTCAGCTCAATTTCTTTATATCCTTTTAGTACATCATCTTGATGGCCTCTAACTCATTAATAGCAGATTGGTTTTCTAGTTAGCTTAGTAGTGACATTTGATCTAGTGGAAGCTTGAGGTTGAATCCAAAAGCAAATTCAAATGGAGATTTGCTTGTAATGCTATGTATGGTTCTATTGTAGGCAAACTCAATTATGGGTAAGCATACATCCCAAATAGTCGGGTTCCGTCTAACAGCAATGTTGAGTAGGGTTCCAATTGTTCTGTTGACAACCTCAGTTTATCCATTGGTTGAAGGTAGTAGGTTGAGCTAAATAGCAACTTGGTTCCCAATCGCTTCCATAAGGTTCTCTAAAACGGGATTATGAATTTTGGACCCCTATTAGACATAATTATTCTAGGTACTCCATAGAGCTTGATGACTTTCTACAAGAATAGATAAGAGATAGAATGATGATGGAGTCCTTCCTTCAGGATGTCTTCGGTAATCTTAACATAAAATCCATGCTTAACTTGAACTATGGTTTGATCGGGATTAGCAAAGGTAATTGTTGCCATAGCTTGGTTCAACTCTTGGCTCTTTTATAGGTAGTACATCTTTCTAGTATGGCTTAGACATTTCTCATCAACGTTGGCCAAAAGAATCAAGAGGCTAGGGCTTCACAAGTTTAGTGCTTGCCAAAATATCTGAACAATTGTTTATCGTATGCTTCTTGCACTAGCAATTCTCTCATAGAATAGGTTGAGATATACAATCTCCTCTTCCAAAATAAGTATCTATCTTCCTTATGATAGTTATCAAGTGTTCAACCATCTTCACATCTACCATAGATCGGGCCAAAGTGTAGATCCTCATTGTATAAATCCTTAATCATAGAAAATCTAAGTAATCTGGTCTACAGCTCAATGAAGAAGGAATGTTGTCTTAATAGGCTATTGGTCACTACATTGTTCTTGTCATTCTTGCACTTGACGAACATACGAAAATCCCTCGATTAATTCAATCCACTTGGTTTACTTCCTCAACAACTTAGGCTAACTCTTCAAATATCTAAAAGATTCATGATCAGTGTAGAATACAAATTCTTTAGGTAACAGATAATGTTACCAGATAATTAAAGCTCAGATTAAGAAGCAAAACTCCTTATCATATACAGAGTAGTTGATTGTAGCTCCTCTAAGCTTCTCACTAAAATAGGAAATAAGTCAACTCTCTTGTATCAATACAGCTCCTATGCCTAGTCTGAATGCATCGCACTCCAATTCAAATACTTTGTTAATGCTAGGTAAAGCTAAGATAGGGGTGGTAGTCAGCTTTTGCTTCACCTCTTCAAAACTCCCTTGTTCTTTCTCTCCCTACCTAAACTCTACATTTTTCTTCGATAGCTTAGTGAATGGAGCTACAATAGTATTGAAATTTCTTATAAATCGATAGTAAAATGATGCCAAGCCATGGAAACTTCACACGTTGACATAATAGGTAAGTATAGGCCAATTAGTAATTACCCTCACCTTCTCATCATCAACTTGTATACCACTACCATTTACAATAAATCCTAAAAAGATCACTTTAGGTCCACAGAAGTCACATTTCTTCAGGTTGGCATAAAGCTTTTTGGCTCAAAGTTTTGAGAAAACTGCTAGGAGGTGCTCATAAAGAGTCTTTAGGTTAAGTCTATAAACTAGAATGTCATCAAAATATATAACAACAAATTTTCCATTCAGTTCTCGGAGTACATGTTCATTAATCTTATGAATGTGCTTAGTGTGTTTGATAGTCTAAAGGGCATTACAAGCCATTTATATAATCTATTGTATGTCTTAAACATGGTCTTCCATTTATCTCCCTCTTGCATTCAAATTTGATGGTATCTAGATTTGAGATTCATCTTAGAGAATGTTCTTGCTCCATTCAATTCAATGAGCAAGTCATCAAGCCTTGGTATAGACTACTTATACTTGATGGTCATGCGATTGATTACTCGACTATCTACACACATCTTTCGTGTCCTATCTTTCTTTGGCACCAACAAAGCTAGCATGAAACATGGGCTTAAGGACTCTTATACATACCCTCTCTTTAGCAAATCACCTACTTATCTATATAGCTCAGTAGCTTATTCCGGATTCAATTTGTAAGTAGGCTTGTTCAATACTACCGCTCTTGGCTGCAAGTCTATTGCATGTTCAATGTCTTGGATTGGGAGCAAACCTTCTAGTTATTCACCTGGGAACAGATTGGTAAGCTCATTTAGTAAGGTTTTTACCTCTACATGTAGCAATTCCTCATCTGATCCTCTCATCTCAAGCATCCTTCTGACCAGTAAATAGGTCAACTCTTCAAGCTTCATGTCTCTCTTCAGCTTTATTCGGGCTATTACTAAAGCTTCCTTCTTTAGTACTCAACTTAGTTGAGTCTACATGCTTTAACTTGCTTGGCAGTCATAGGGCTTAACTTCACCTTCTTGCCTTCATGCTTTAAGGAACATGTGTTCTTCCTCCTATCATAAATCACGTTTCAATTAAATATCCATGGTTGTCTAAAAAGAATTTGAGACGCACTCATGGGTAACATATCATAGATATTTCATCTCTGTAGTTTCCAATACAAATTGATACAATTACTTGTTTATTTACTTGTAAGGCTCCTTTGTTACTAAGCCAATGCAATTTGTAAGGCTTAAGGTAGGGTAAGATAGGCAACTTCAATTGTTGAACCATGAAAGCAGATGTTACATTAGTGTAGGTGCTATTATTGACAATCAATGCACATAATGATCCATTTAGCTTACAACCAATATGGAACAAATTCTCTCATTATTCGTCTTGTAACATAGGACTTACACTCATTACTCTCCTCAACACCATGGTTATAGGCATAAAATTACCCTCTTTACTATAAATGATCTCCTCCTCCTTGAACTATTATGGGTGTTTGAATTCTTTAGACTCCTCAATCTCTTCATTAGGACTATCAACCTCAATGGTCGGCAACTCACCCTTGATCACCATCACTCATCTGTTTGAACATTGTACGGCCATGTGTTCAAACCTTTGATACTTAAAGTACTTAATCTCACTCGTCTTTCTTCTTAAGCTTTAGCCTTTCTCAAACTACCTCAAGATCACTTTCTCTTTTGCTCGAGTAGTTTGAGCAAGTTGAACCTTAGCAACTTTACTTGGTTTTGATCACATAGGTTTGTTTAGAACAAGTCGACTAGGGGTAGGTTGATTGACAAGAGCTCGGAATCTCCTAGGTCGACGCTTCGCAATTCTTTAGACAACTTAGATTACCACATCAAGTGTACTGATGTCCATGGTCTCCACAGTATCTCCAATCTCATACTTTAATCTACTAATGAATCAAGACATATCTTGGTCTTCGGGTTCAATTACTTCACAATAGATTATCAACATTTGAAATTTCTTCACATATGATTCAACACTTAATCTTCCTTACCTTAACTTTGGTAACCTTTTGAATGCATCCTATAGATGGTAGCTTGGAACAAATCTTCTTCTCGTGACTCTTTTCATTTCGTCTTAATCCCTTATCTCATGTTTTCCTTCTCTTCTGCGGGTGGCTTATAGATTCTTCTACTATAGAGCTACATAACTAGTAAATTCCAATATGATAAGTTTAACTTTAGCATTCTCATGCACCTCATAATACTCAAACTACTTCTTAATCTTATCTATCTAGTCTAGGTAGTCCTTAATATCACCACTTCTAGAAAAACTATGGATATGCATTTTCAATGCTTCCACTCTAGGAGCTCAAACATCCCTCTCCTCATGTTCATAATACTCTTTCTCCTCATCTACTACTTCCTCATCCTCTCCTTTGATTTCATCTAATGCTAGTCTCCATTAAGCAACTTTGTCCACTCCTTCAGCTTAAGGTAATTGAACTGGGGCGTTAGCTCAACTGTATCAACTATTGTCTCTTTCTCTCTCTTGGGTAGCTCATTAACTTAGCCTCTATAGGGGTCATTTTGTAGCTCATTGCCTATCTTTGTTTATGGCAATCACTAGGCTAATGACCAAGTTAATATGCCAATCCAATTATTCATCCACATATTAAGGCATAAAACTTCCTTGTTGATCTTAGCCATTACGAGCAACACCCTCTTGGTTACCTAAGGTTCCTTGAACATTAGAGTTGGACAACATTATTTATTACAATAGATTAACAACTAAAACACAACTCAAAATCCTTTCTACGAACAACACGATAAAATAGCACTTAAGACACCAACAACTATTACAACCAAAAAATGATAAACCAATTGAAAACTCACACTATATTTTACAAACAAGAAATAAGGGAAAACAGTGCACCAGATTTCCTTAACACTAAACACTTATTAAACTTTCACGACAACAACAAACAACTTCTAAAACATACTACAACAGTACTTAGAAAATAAAGTAACTGAAACTTGCTCGAACATAGCTAAGCATTGATACCAAAATAATTTGGATTGCCAAGAAGGTTGACATATGGCTAATGATTAAACATGAACCAATGGTGGGTCCAAACCTTAAGATGACCCAAATACTAAATGGAAGTTGAAGGTTAAGTAAGGGTTCTTGAATACTAGTGGTAAATATGACATACTAATGCTTAGGTCACATTTGATATTAAGCATAAGTGTAGCTAAAGGGCACTCGCCAGTAATCCATACTCATAATGGACTAAATAAGAGTAAACAAGAGTAAGTAAGGGATACTTAGCTCACATGGGAAAGTATGTCTCAAATTCAATAGCATTGTTGTTATGGCTATTACATATTACAAGTATTTACATAGCTTAATTAGAGTAAGTCCTAGGTTGATGTAAATTACAAAAAAGATTCTTATTAGAAAAGGAAAAGTATGTAATTTACAAAGGTAAATCCACAATCAAATGGAAAGGGAATATTCTTGAGGATAGTATAGGAGTTAGAGAAATAGGGTACATGTCAACTGTCTATTTTATGGTCTTGATGATATTACTTTGTTAGGTAGAGCTGGTCCAAGCAAAGCAAGTCATGTCGGATGCTTGGTAGTTCAACTGTTCAAGGCTTAGGTAGGGTTGGTTTGATAGATGGCCATTCTTCGAATTGACCTTGGCTAGTCAGCTCAGAAGTGGGGTAGCTCAGTGTCATGCTCTGAAGCAGCAGAGCCGTAACAGCCTCGTCGTGTAAACCACCCTAAGATAAAAGTTGGCCTCACAACCACTATCCTAGACCTGATCTACACAAGGCGTCTACAGCTAACCCGCTTTGAAGTAGACAGTTTGTAATTTAAATAAATCATTTACCTATAAAAGTGAGGAATTATATATATATATTATCATTCAATTATTGCAGTTAAAGTTTACAACAATTCTCTATAGTATATTCCCTAGTTATTACATCACTCGGAAATGAAAAATAATTCTAAAATAAAAACTTAGACCTTGAAATATGTGTTTATTCTTCAATGTTTTTCCTTACTCCCCAGGATCCAGCAGTTGCTAGCTTCAGAGTAATTGGTTGCCGCTTCTTAGCCAGTACATACACGACGTCTATAGGGATGTGAGCAACCACAGCTCAGTAAGTTAGGACGGAGGACTTAAAACTATACCATATACACAACAAGGTTTTCAATCACTTATTAAGTGCAATGCATGTGCAAGCAAATGCCATCGTACGACGTTATCCGGCCCGTTGTGAGATTAGAGAAATTGCGCCCGCTCTAATCCGGGTTGAGGAGTTGCTGTTAATGCAACAGCTCACGACCAAACCCAGGCTTGTGTAATGGAGACCTTGCTCCTCCCGCGACTACCTTCGAACCATTGCCTTCACCCTCGCCGCGACCTCCTCTCCTGTCACTTAGTTCGACTGAGGATGAAGAAGGGACCATTTTGCAATCCTGCGCTATCCCTTCCGAAGGGGTCGGTATTTGGCCGGAGAGTCCTAAGTCCCCTAACGGGTTGCCATGCATGTTCGATTATGATTACTGGTTGTATATTTGATTAAGTCCAGTTTATGGTGATCAATCATTACATACAATTCATACGATATGTGCCAGAGCAACAAACAGAATCATAGCATCACCCATAATCAAGCACATGCACACATTCAACTATCTAACAAGCACAACCAAGCATAATCTTAAGCCTCCAAAATACAGCATCGTATTAATCCCAACTTACCTCGACTCCTCGCTCACTCACTCGAGGTACGATTTGCTCAGGCCATCGCCGATCATCCCTATAACACAAACGTGGTTTTAGCTTTTCATATAAATATTACAAGTTCATTTTATTCTATAACGCTTATTGTTAGGTTTTGTTTAAGGTTTAATATGCCTAATTATCTAGGTATTAAGTCTTTTACCATTATTTTAGGTTTAGGATTAGGTTCAGGTTCGGTTTTCGCATTGATTTCTAAGTTAGGTTTTTAGTTCGATTTCTAAGTAATGTTTTAGATTCCAATCTTAGAATTCCGTTCCAACCCATAAGGTGAAATTAATCACATTACTTCCCGATACCCTAAATACGATCACTACCCCTAGTCGGCATTTTATTTCATCCGGTACACTTAAATCTCTATTTGTGTACCGAATTTACTCCTAATGTGAGAAATTTTTACATTTTTCATATAATTACATAAATTCAAGTTTCTTATCAGATTTATTATATATCCCTATTATTTATATAATATCAATTTTTATCCTTATATTTTCTATTTATTATATTTTCAAAAATTACACATTATGCATTATTGCATATTACGTACATAATGCATTTCTAATATTTCTATTACCCTAATTACCATCTCTAAACAGCAATTATTATTTCAAAATGTATAAATTCATCCTAAATCAGATTTTACTCCAATTTACCCTAATTTACAAAATTATCTTAAAATGTACTATTTTTCCATATTACCTATTTACTACATAATTAACCTAATAATTACATCTAACACTCTAATTGCTACAAGTATCATACTCCATCAGATTTTAACATCCTAAAACATCTACTTATTCACTAAGTCAGTAATTAATCTCCTAATCACCTAATTAACTCCAAATTACCCATTTTATGCCTCATTTTAGGGCCTAAAAATTATCTAAAAATTTCAAAAATTAATTTTTGAAAACGGGCTTCATAGCACTGTTCTATATCATCTAATTAATCTATAGAAAAATTTTGGGCTTGAAACTACACTCCTAAGGTCATTTATTTCTAAACCGAAACATGCTCGGTTTTGCACGATTTCTTAGGGACCATATATTACGAAATATAATTTCATCAAAATAATATTTTTCCTACAAACTACATACAAAAATATCCCAGAATAACAAAATTCATAATTTTCTAATTATATTTACTATTTTTACAAAATTACACAAGATTCGGGCTAGAAATCGGACTCACCGATTTGGGTGGCTCCGACCACCGCGGGCCACCGTGGCCTTGTCGGCCGGCCTGGGCGCTGCCACCACCATGTGGTGGTGGTGGTGGCCATCCACTCCCAGCTCCTCGTTTGGTGTGGGTTCCCTTTAAAATCCCTAACTGCACAGTTTTTCTTATTTTTTTTATTTTCTGGATTTTCTCTCAAATTTTCAACTCTCTCTAATTTTCTCACTTTCCAAACTGTCCAAATGAGCTCTGTAAATTTTTTCCCTATTTATAGACATTTGCTGTAATTAATATACATTAATTTGACAAGACTTTGTCCAAATTCCTTGATTTTTGGCTTTTAAGTTGTTCAATTTTTATTGACTAATTTTTCTTTTTCTTATCTTGACATGCCACGACCTGATATTGATGCATCTTATCCTCTTCTAATTTTTTCTGATTTTTTCATAATTATTTTATAATTTTCTTTAATTATTTGCTTAATTTTTGGCCAAATTAGGTAATTACGCGTATTTTTATCTACACGTAAATACATGTGGGGTATACGTGAACATTCCTAAATATTATTTTGGTCATTCTAAAATTTTTAGTATACATATAATCTATCTCTAATAATTTATTAATTATTAAATTACACTTTTTGCCTTTTTCAATAATTAGCAATTATTGTGCTTAAAATTTGAAAATTTTATAGTCTCTTATTTTATTACTTATTTTCTTAAATGTAAGTTCACGGGGTCATTTTTACTAATATTCTTCTCAATAGTTTATAATTTGGGTTTGATCGGATTTTTTAACCGATCGCCCTAAACCTTGGGTTCTAAGTTCAATCATACAGTTACTTGGCTGAACTTTGAGGTTTATACTCAGCCTTGGAGATGTGTTAGCTCTACAACAGACCAATTTAGTACTTGGCCTTGGACTGGTGTGATGTAAAGAGGTCGGCCTATCAATAGGTCAAGTACTTCGAGGGTTTCTTCAATGAGATGGAGAATTGAGTACCTTGGTAGGTCAGGGTAGAGAATGCATTGTTTTTAAGAGTTATGGACAGCTCAACGAACTATATGGGTAAGTAATCAAACTTGGGAGCGAGTGATTAGTGTATGATCCCTATCAAGCCTTCTCTAGTTGAATCTTATGGCAGATATAAATACTTTGTTACTTTCGTCAAGGATTACACTAGAAAAGTTTGGGGATATTTTCTGGAGTCAAAGGATCAGGTGTTTGGACAATTTAAGGATTGGAAGATCAAATTAGAAAATCATATCGAGAAACAGGTTAAGTCATAGAGGATAGATAATGATTTAGAGTTCTATAATACACCATTTGATGAGTTCTATTAGAAAGAAGGTATAGCAAAGTATCACACTATACAACATACACCATGGTAGAATAGAGATGCAAAATGTATGTACTAAACTCTCTTACAATGTTCTCAATGACAAGATTAAACATTTGACTTTCAAAACAATTCTGGGTTGAGATAGTTATTATCTAATGAATAGATCTCCATTGAACGCAATAGATTTTAGGACTCCTTAAGGGGTAGGGTATGGTACTCCTTTTGATTATTTTGGCTAGCATATAATTGGTTACCTTACTTGTTAATGATGGTAAACTTGAGCTAAGGGTAAGGAAGTGCATATTTCTTAGACATGCCATCGATGTGATTGTGGTGTATTGAAAAAGATAGAACCGCAAAATTTATTATTAGCAGAGATGTTACTTTTGATGAGTCTGTTATGTTTAGTTAGAGAAAAGAGATTGATAATCTTATAAGTAACAAAGATTAAGGTGTTAACTAGAAGGTAGAGTTTGAGATTGAAACTTTAAAGGGGATAACTACCAATCCTATACAACGGCTTAGTGATGTGTAGGAAGAACAATCACAAAGTATAGCAATAAGAGGAATAAGAAGAGAAATCAAAAGGCCTTCAAGTTATGCAAATTGTGTTGGTGTTGTTGATACTAATTATGTTGCATATGCATTTGTAGTAGTAGAGAGAATTAATTATAATGAGCTATGATCATATAAAAAGGCAATATAGAGTAAAGAAGCATTAGAATGGTTGATTGCCATGAATGGGGAGATATAGTCTCTATCTAAGAACAAAACATGGGAACTAGTAACATTGCTAAAAGTTGCAAAACCAGTAGGATACAAATGGGAATTCAAGAAGAGAGAAGGTATTATTAGGGTTAAACTAGCTTGGCTTAAGGCAAGGCTTGTGGTGAAGGGCACTTCACAAAAGGAGGGGATTGATTATAATGAAGTATTCTCACTAGTTGTAAGGCATAAAACCATAAGAGTTCTTCTAGCCTTGATAAGTGAGTTGCATCTTGAATTAGAGTAGCTTAATGTGAAGATTGCATTTCTACATGGGAATTTAGAGGGACATATTCATATGACATAACCAAAAGGGTTCCTTAATTCTAAAAGGAAAGACCATATGTTTGTTAAAAAAAATCTTTGTATGGATGAAAAAAATCCCCAAAGTAGTGGTATAAGAGGTTTGATGCATTTATGATTTTTCATGACTTTGTTCTTAATTAGTTTGATAATTGTATTTACTCTAGAAAATTGTCAAGTGGCTTTTTTGTCTATTTGTTGCTATATATGGATGACATGCTAATTGCAGCAAACAATAAGGCTAAAATTAGCAACTTAAAGACTCTTTTAAATAGTGAGTTTGAGATGAAGGATTTAGGTGCAACCAAGAAGATTTTATGCATAGAGATTTGGAGAGACAGGAAGGTAGGCTTATTATATGTATCTTAGCAGAACTACATTGAAAAGATGCTACATTCTTTTCAAATGGAACAATCCAAGTCAGTTGGTACTCTTTTGGTAGCATACTTTAAACTTGATGCTAGTTTGTAGCTTACTACAAACGAAGAGAGATTGCATGAGTAGAGTTTCTTACACAAGTGCTATTAAGAGCTTAATGCATACCATGGTATGCATTAGGCCAGATTTATCGTATGTTGTTAGTATGGGAAGCAGGTCTATGAGTAATCTTTAAAAGCATATTGGAAAGCAGCTAAATGAATTATATGATACTTGAAAGGTATAGGTAATATTTGTGTGGTTTATGGTTCTAATGGTTCTATTAGCGGCATTGTTGGTTATACAAACTCTGACTATAGTGGAGACCTTATAAGAAGAAGATCTCTGACATGTTACATCTTTACTTTATATGGATGTGCCATCAATTGGAAAGCAACAGTTTAACCTACAATTGCTACATGTCATTGACAAAAGGGGTTAAGGAAGGTATGTGGTTGCACGGTCTTATTGATAACTTAGTTTAGGATGTTCAAAAGCCTATAATTTATTATTATAGTTATAGTGCATTGAACTTGGTGAAGAATCCAATTTATCATAAGAAATCAAAGTATATTGATATTAGGTTGAACTTCATAAGGGATGTTGTAGAAAATAAGTTATTCTAGATATAGCAGATAGCCATAAATGATAATCCATCAGATACGTTGAAAAAGTCATTGCTTATAGAAAAGTTTAAGTACAGCATAGACTTGGTGAATGTTTGCATAGCATGAGCCACCTTAGGGCATGGATGGTAAGGAGTTATGCTTGGTTCTGATGACTTAGATAATTCAAGTCAAGGTAGAGAATGGCTGAGTATCTTTAATTATTATGACTTTGCTCGAATTATAACCCAAGGGGTGGGGGTATGGTGGTTCCTATTTTTTGGATATCTTAACATTATTGAAAGTTTCCTATCTTATGGGTTATGTACAGATTGTATGTGTATAAATATATATATATATATATATATGTTTTCACGATGTACACTTTGTATCAATAATTTTTAAAGGAATAAGAGCTCTTTTTCCTACCAAAACTCTCTTATTTAATTTTTCTTGTAGTTTATTTCTTTTAATTACTTTGCTATTTGCATAACAATAAAAAAAAAAAAAGAAGAAATATTATTTTGCCCTTTTGGCATGTCATGTTGGCACTAGATAACATATAGCATGATAAGGGTAAAAGGAAAAAAAAAAAATACAACATATTGACTTGATGTCATGTATCTATTTAGGACTTAATTGTGTGATATTTTGATGTTGAAAATTTCACAACTTAGTTACAAAATCCAATAAGCTTAAGGACTTCTTCTACATTTTTTTTTTTGTGGAGTGAGAGAAAAAGTTGTTACTCAAAAACAGTACTTTCGTGTTTGTCTCGTAAGAAATGCATTAGATCATCTTTATTCCATAGGAACTTTGAAAATTCCATACAGTGTCACGTTAATTTCTTTAAGAGCTCTACATTTTATCCATAAGTTTCTTCACTCAAATTCATTTAACACTTTTCAATGTTTTTGTGGACCATACAATATAACTTTTGAATCATTATTTTCAATATTTTGAAAATACAAATTTAATATCAATAAATGTAATTTTGTACAATTTAATGAATATTATTATATTAATTAATATTATATTTTTACAATAATTAATATTTTATCAGCACAATATTTAATCAATAAATTTTAATGTTGCATTTTAGCTGCTTTGGTTCGTCAGATATTTTTAGTTTTAACGTTACAAATTGGAGCCATTAAAAATAAATTAATATATTTTTTATCAACTTAAAAAAAGAAAAAAGAAAAAGTTAAGCTATGGGAGGCACGTCCCTATGTGAAGGCATGCCATTTATCGGGCAAAGGTACCAGGCACAGTTTCTCTGGCAAGGATGAGGAACGCGGGTTAAAGCTGCTCTTAGGAAACATAGATTAGCTTTTGGTTCATTTGGATGGGCTTTCCCATACTTTTATGCAGCTTTTACGAAAAGCTTGATAAAATGTCAAAATGATGAATGTAATGTAATATGTATATATTCACCATAACAAAATATTATAACTCTAAAGTTACACTTAATAAAATGGACAATGTCACGTTTGTTATATATAATATTTACTTTCCTACTTGTCAAATTTTTTATGTATTTGAAACTTTACTCATTAATGTCGCTACTCCACCCCCATGAAAATCTTTATTGACAGTCGTTTAGTCTCCCTTCCGAACCAATAATTAGCTTACACGTCAACTATATTGAAAAAAAAAAAGATATATTTGACTCTTGTACTCCATGTTACATACTACGGCCACGTTAAGTCTCGTGAATTGAATGGGTATTGCACAGCTATTACAAGGAGCCCTCCGGTTACATCGTTTCATCATATCCATTCGGCCGTAAATTAGATTACAGGTGCACGCGTAATGAGGATTCATTCGTAGGAGAAAAGAATCCAGATTCCTCGCCCAACTCAACCCTTTTTTATCCCAATATTACCCTTACTTACATTCATTGTGATTATTTACTTGGGGCATTTTTGGTATTGTATTTAATTCATGTCTTATTCTTTATTCTATTATACAAAGTAAATAATATAACAGTAATTCAATTATACTCAACAAAACACCATAATATCTATTCATTGCTTATTACATGTCTATTTTATTACCAAGTAATTGCAATTCAATTTCTTTCTTATTCCATTTAGCCAACTAAACCAAACGTTATGTGTAGAATAGGTAGTTTAAATGATAAAAATAGATTCAATCTTTATTTTCAACCCCCAATACCTACCATAAACTTTGTAGCTAGCTATAGTTGATAAAATTTGATAATGATGCTTTATAAGTAGAATAAGTGAACTTAGGAAAAAAACATTAAAGTAAAAGATCATCTTCGATTGAATCGAAGACCGTTTAATGTTGATTGAGGTGAAACCTAGTTAGGAACTCAACAAAAGATTAAATGAGAGAATGATGATATGTTCAATTTCCACAAGGCCATAGGATTGTTTCGACTGTCATGGTTGGCCCAAGCTCATGAGCCACTAGCCTTGACTCCTACTGAGCTTTGGTTGGTTGGCCCATGTAGGTGAAGAACCCAAGAGAATGGTCTCAAGCTAGCTCGGTTCTTTTACAGCCTAATAAAAACCTGTGAAGACTGTTTCTTGTAAAGCACCTTGGATGAAAGAGTCATAAAAAGAATTGCACGTGTGTAAGCGAGACTCCATAATTATTGGTTGGCTTTAGTGTAGGTTTTATTAGACGAGAAAATGTCTTCCTTATATATTTTCTTTAGGGAAACACCGAAGTAAGTGCAAGGTGGTGGGATTACACTTACTTATAGGATTCAAAAACGAGTAAACTTATAAAACTAAACTTAAATTGTTTTAAACTATTCAGACCAATACCTCAATCATTAAAATAAACCTTAATGGATGGATGAGTCCATCATTATTTTCTTTCTTCGAACTCTAGAGAATGCTTATTCAAAAAAAAGCGCAAGATGTATTCATCTAAATTTTAAAATAAGTAAAGAAAGCCCTATGTTAGATTAATTCACTTATATTTGTCAACTTGTACAAAATTTTAGCTGTTAGGACTTTAAGAAGAAAGATAATGAAAGTAGGAGGATAGATTCAATACTTTTCTCAACTTAAATATGAAGTATGAACCTTGTTGTGGATAGCAATGAAAATGTGATGTAAGCAACCATGCCAAGAAGCAATCGAGAACACAACAAAAAATGACTTATGCAGAATGAATTTATTAAAAATGAATATAGAGTACATCTATCCTGTTATATTATAGGCGATAATAACAAACTTAACTACCCAATTGCTTTTCATATGTATAGGCACATACACATGCAATACTTATACCTTCCCTATTGTACAAGTGTATAAATACATAAGTCTTTACATCTACCCCCACCCACACCACACCCCACCCCCCCTTTCAAGTTGGTGCTTCTTGTAAGCCTAACTTGCAACATAAATATTGAAGTTGAGGAGCAAGTAAGGCTTTAGTTAGTAAATTAACAAGTTGCTATGAAGAGGGAATAAATTGAGGTTGAATGAAACCACACTTTACATGATTACGCATAAAATGAGCATCTATATCAATATGCTTAGTACAAGCATGCAAACAAGGATTGAAAGCAATTTATAAAGCTGATTTGTTATCGCAAGAAAGAGGAATTAGTAACTAAACAGAAAGGGCTAAATCACATAGAACATATGATACCCATAGCAATTCTTTTGTTAGTGCTGTTATGCTACGGTATTCAGCTTTAGTAGTGGAAGTGGAAACTGTAAGTTGCTTCTTCGTTTTCCATGAAACAAGAGCATTACCAAGCATAACATAAAAACCAGTTAAGGAGCGCCTATCATCAATACTAGAACCCCAATTAGAGTAAAAAAAAAAAAAAGCATGAAGCTCCAACGAATTAGTTACCAAGTAAAAGAGTCCTAATGAAGCAGTTCCTTTAAGATATTATAAAAGATAGAACAATGCATTTAAATGAGGTTGAAATCGCTGAGCAAGATACTAATTTAAATGATGAATACGATAAGCAATGTCTGGCCTAGTGAGTGTAACATATAAGAGACGACCAATAATGCTTTTATAAAAGGTAGATCAGACAACGGTAGTTTAGGGTACTTATCCAATGGCAAATGAGGTTGCATAGGATTAGAAACTGGTTTACACTTAGTTAAACTCGCACTTTGTAACACATCAAGTATAAACTTTCTCTTATTAACAAGTATGACCTGTTGACTATGACACAATTCCAACCCAAGAAAAAATCAAGCCTGTCAAAGATTTTTAATTGTAAATTTTGAATCCAACTTTTATTTAACAAAACAAAATATATTATACATCAAAACTTGTTACAAGCAAATCATCAACATACAACAAGAAAAAAGTATAGCTAGCTAAACCTTGATGTGTAAATAAAGAAGAATCATGAACAAACTGTTGAAAATCCAGAGAGATAAGATATTTGGATATCTCAAAGTTCCATTGTCTTGATGCCTGTTTTAACCTATACAAAGACGTACGTAACTTGCACACTTGATTAGAATAAGCTTTATCATATCCTTGAAGAGGAACCATATAAATCTTTTCATCTAAATGTCTATGTAAGAATGCATTATTTACATCAATTTGATGAACTGGCTAAGAAAAAGCAATAGCCAAAGCTAACAATATATGAACAAATCCTAACTTAGCAACCGGGGAAAAGGTATCATGATAGTCTTCCCCTGAAACTTAAGTAAAATCTTTGGCTACTAAACGTGCTTTATAGCACTCAATGGTGCCATTAGGCTGATACTTAACTTTATAAACCTACTTTGAACCAATTGGATGTTTGCCATGTGGCAAATCAACTAACTCCCATGTTTCATTGTTTTCTAGGGCATGTAGTTCATTTTGCATAGCTTCTTGCCACTCCTTACACTTAGATGCTTCTAAGTAATTAGTTGGTTCATAGATTGCTAACACATTAGCAAGTAATGCCATAAAATCAGATGGATAATGAGTAAAAGATTTAATGTCAAGTAGAGGATAAGGGCAATGTTGCTGTATAGAGGATGACTCGTGTAATATGGTTTTGTTAGAAAGAAAAGGTAAAGAAGGGTCTGTATTCGAAGCATCAGTGACTAAAACTTGATGCACAAAATCACTCAACCAACTTGGAACTTTTCTATCTCTAAGTGACCTCCTTGGTTATATAGGAGGTGAAATAAGAATATTAAAAGGAAAAGATTGATCAATGGAAGATTAATTAGATGATTGAGGTAATTAGAACTGGGTTGATGACAACTTAGGAATGATGATGTTCTTAGGAGAAGAAATAGTAGGAAAAGAACAATTAAGAGAAATAGTAAGAGTAGGAGACTCAAATGAAATAGAAAGGAAAGATTCTTGTATGTGTGTAGTGAGATGTGTTTAAAAGGAAAATTCTTCTCAAAGTGTACAACATCTCGAGAGACAATAAAAGCTTTATTGGATAGATCATAGAGCTTATAAACTTTTTGAGCATAAGGATAACCTAAAAAGATGCACTTAAGGCCTCGCTATTCAAGTTTGTGTCATGGAATAGGATGCTTAACAACATAATATAAACAACCTATAACATGAAGAAAAGCATAAGAAGGTAGGTGTCCAAAGAGTTTCTCAAAAGGAGTTTTTTATCCTAAATGAGACATAGGTAATCGATTTATCAAATATGTGTTTCTTAAAACACATTCACCTTAGAACTCTTTGGGCAAATGAGCACGAATACCCATTGCTCATGCAGTATCAAGCAAGTGCCTATTTGTTCTTTCAACTTGACCATTTTGTTGAAGAGTATAGGTCATAATACTCTGATGTACTATACTGAGAGAATAAAAAAGATGTCAAGAAGCAACAAAGATGAATTCAATGCCATTATCTATGTCAACATATTTGGGAATGGCATTGAAATGATTTTTAACATAAGAAAGAAACTTGTGAACAATAGATTATACTTGACTCTTGTGTTGAAGTAAAAAGGTCCAAATAGACTTAGTACAATCATTAACCATTGTCATGAAAAAGGATGCACTAGAAACAAAAGTAACTCTATAAGGACCCCATATATCCAAATGAAGAAGCTCAAAAGCGAATTTTGCAATAGTAAGACTTCTTTCAAAAGGCAATTTATGAACTTTTGCTTTATGATAAACATTACAACACAATTATTGCACACTAAGATGCTTACAATTTTCTAAATGCTGAAATTTTGAAAGTGAACAATGACTAAGTCTAGCATGAAGTAAATCCAAAGAAACTAAAGCATTATTATAGGAAATTTGTGTATCAAATACAGAAAAGGAAGTACATGGAGTATGTTGTAAAGCTAAACAACTCTCATCATCAACTTGCAGTACATATAATCCATAAATTGCTTTAGCTTTAGCCACTAACCTATTACTGAGAGGGTCTAATATGAGGCATTTACTAGCTTCAAATTGGGAAACAAATTGATAATATCTTACAAGAGAATGAACTAACAATAGGTTGTATGTAAAGCTTGGAACAAAGTAAACATTTTGTAAGACGAAATCAAGTTGTAAAGCACTAGAACCAATTTGGTTAACAAGTATTATCTTGTTGTCTAGTAGTTTAACATGGATATTATACGAAAGTTTGGTGATATTGTGTAATAAGGAAACATAAAGTGTAACATAATTTGTAGCACTTATGTCAACAATCCATGAATGTAAATGATTACTTAGAGCATTTAAGCAAAGAGCATGAGAATTTCCTGCAATTTGAACATTATTAACATAAGCCATCGTACCCTCAACTAAACTTACTCTTTTCATAACCTTCAACATTTCCTGGTAAAAATTCTAAACCAACTGTTGATTATTCAAAATAGATTGCAATGCTTTTCCTCTACCAGACTCTTCACCTATAAAGTGATCAAATGGAATTAGTAATTGATTACTTGAATCATCAACTGGAATCCTACAAAACCCTATCTTCAACATGCTATATGGATTAGAAAACTGTGAATTTGTAGCATTAATAGGAAGCATTGCATTAGCACTCACAACCTTCCCTTTTATCACTCTCTTCCTTTTGAACCATTTAGGATAACCTATCAGTTGGAAGCAATTTTCTACTAAGTATCCTTCAGCCTTACAATGTTTGCATATAAGCTTGTTCTTAATCCTTCTTCTATCAGCAACACTTAAATATCCTTGACCCTTTGTTACATACGTAGAAGATTCAACATCAAAAGTTAAGATTGACAATACTTGTCTTTGTTTTTCAATTTGGTGAACTAGATAAAAGGCCTTGTTAACCAAAGGCATTAGATCCATGGAGAGAATATGGTTACGTACCCCATCATATATCTCGTTTAGACCCATCAAAAATTGCATCAATTGAATTTGAGATTCCATATCCCTAAACTTTTCTTTTAATCGACAATTACATTGATCCATAATTCCACAAATACACCTAAGATATGATTGTAATTGCTAAAGCTCATCCTAACATTTCTTAATCTTACTATAATATGTGCCAACACTTTGATTATTTTATTTGCAACTAAAAAATTAGAGGACCATTTGATACTCCATATTGTTCAACTACTTCTTCCCACAACTATGTAGTAGATTGTGTGTATAAAAAACTCTGAGAAATCTCATTGATCATAGAGTTTAGCAACTAGCAACGAACCATATAATCACATCATTGCTAATGCATAAAATTAGTAGATTCAATTCCAAGTCTAACAATAGACCCATCTATAAACCCTATCTTGAGTTTCGAACCAAGCCTTAATCAAATCGAGTGATTCTATGCAAGAAGATTCAATCTATTGAACATTAATGTACCAATTGACATGTTCGGATTATCGGAACTTGAAAGGATTAGAGGATTAGATATAGACACATCAATGACAATATTACAAATATTTCTTGTTATAACAAAATTCTCTACTCCATTTGAAGAATTTTCTCTTGAATCTATGACGTTTTCCATGATGAAGGATAAAGCAAAAACGAGAAAGATAATACCTAGAACCTAATGCTCTGATGCCATGTGAACAGTAACGAATATGTGCTGTGAACAGTAACGAATATGTGCTATGAACAACCGTGCTAAGAAGCAATCGAGAACACAACAAAGCTTAAGAAAATGACTTGTATAGAATGAATTGATTAAAAGTGAATACATAGTACATCTAGCCTTTTATATTACAAGCGATAGTAACAAACTTAATTACCTAACTACTTATTGCATGTATAGGCACATACACATGTAATACATATACCTTACCAACTATACAAATTTATAAATACATTAGTCTTTACACTTGAACATAAGTGCAAAATATTTGGAAGGATATTGTGCCAATAAACTTTGAAATCATGATGGAAATAGAAAGAGTTAACTTAATTAGCTCATTTTTAAAAATTAGAGGGTTTGAACAGGAACTTATAAGTTCGAAAATTCAAATAAGCAAATGATGAATATTGAAGACCAATTATTTGTGAAGAATTTTAAGACATATAATCTGTTTAGAATACTTTACATTAGAATTGTATAATTATATTTGAGACCTTGCTAGATGATTACGTATTATAATCTTGAGAGAGATTTTGTCAAACTAAACCAATTTTTTTCTTTTTGAAATCAAAAGGAAATTGAAATAAAAAACTACAAAATTGAAATCAAACACAAAATTTCAATTTGGTTTAATATTGCTTCAACTTGAAACCATTTAGTAATTTATATAAAACAATATAGCTGGCGAATCACTTTTAGGCCTTTAGTTTTTTCACTTTTTTGTGTATATGATTAGAAAAATATATGTTATGTAATGCATAAAAATATGAGTAATTTATAATATTTCATATAGTTATATTAGATACTATGTAAATTTTACAAAATTCTATACATGTTACTTGCTGTGGGCAACATGGTAATTACATTATATTTGTATGTCATAATTACAAAAATGTGTATGAAATGCTTCTATGAATTTTTTTTGTTTGTATTTATTTATTTATTACATGAACTTTATATGATACACTATATTAAGTGAAGTACCACATGGATTATGGATGAGAATTGGTATTGATGTACAAGATATTGGTAGTAAATATCTTCTCAATATTAATTGAAACTTTGAGTTAAGTAATTGAAAAAGAACCACTAATATCTATTGGCTTGGTTATTTATTATTTTTAGTCTAGAGAGTTACAAATAATATTAAAGATGATTTAGAGACTATTTTGACCCAATTTTGAGAAGAATTCTTAAGAGGGAGAGGAGTATCACTAGAGTATAACTTTTAACATGCTTATAGGATGATTTATAGATTGAGGGCGACAAGAATAAACAAATCACACATCAAAATAGGGGCAAAAAACATAATTTAATTGTAAGATCTTGCAATAAGAAAGTTTTTTTGTGAAACAGCATTTAGATGAAGGAGTCTCCTAAAAAGAACAACTAGAGTGTAAGTGCAACTCCATAATGATCAATAGGCTTTAGTGTAGATTTTATTGGACAAAAAAATCTCTTTTTTTTTTTTCTTTTTTTCATCATAGGCAAATACTTGAGCGAGTGAAAGGCGGTGGGTTTTACACTTATATAGAGAATTTAGTATAGAAAGACTTCGTTTATCCTGCTTTCTGCAAGGACGAAATTTGAATTGTTTAAATCATCTAGGCCAATATTTCAACCGTTGAAATAAACCTTAACGGAAGGATGGATTCACCATTATTTTTTCTTTTAATTTTGAACTTTAGCGAATAAGGCTTATTCAAAGAAAAGCGCAAGACATATTCATCTAAATTTTAGAATGAGCAAAGTAAGCCCCCGATTACATTTATTTACTAATATAAAAAAATTTATAAAAGATTAGGTATAGGATGATTTAATTAGAAGGACAAAATTGTTACATTTTTTCAACTTAAAAGACAAATTTATGCATAAAAACAAATGTAACCTACTGATATGAGCATTGATTAGTCTAATGAGATGATTAGATTCGACTTTTCTTTTTCTTGAAATCATAATATTATGGAAGGTGGTAAAAAAAAAAAAAAATGCAAACCTTATGCACATGTGGAAAATATTTAAATTTATGTTTTGTCAGTAAATTATAATTGGAAATTGATATAGATAACTTAATTGACTCACTTTTAATTCTTTATAAATTAGAGGGTTTCGACAAGAACTTTATAAGTCCCAAAATTCAAACAAGCAAATTACGAAAGTTGGAGACTATTTATTGGGGAAGAATTTTAAGACAGAAAATTATTTCGGAATATTTCATATTAGAATTGCATAATTATATTTGAGAACTGGCTTAATGATCAGATAAAATATGCTTGAGAGAGATTTTGTTAAACTAGACCAACTATTACTTCTTTTGGGGTTTTTTTTTTTTTTGTGAATTTTTGAAACAAAAACAAATTGAAATTGGAAAATTGGAAAACCACATCAAACACGAAATTTCGATTCGGTTTAATATTGTTTCCATTCGAAACCATTTAGTAATTCACATAATACAATATAATAGACGAATCACTTTTAAGGGCTTTAGTTTTTCTACCTTTTACATATGCAATTAGGAAGAATAAATGTTATATAATAAATATAAATATGAACATTTTTTAATATTTCGTATAGTTTTATTAGATATTATATAAATTTTACAAAATTCAATAAATGTTATTTGTTATGTACTAAATGGTAACTACATTATATATATATATGCTTATAATTATACAATATGTATAGAATGCTTCTATGAACAAATAGAACGTATATATTCATATTATATTACATGGACTTTACATAATACAAGTTTGATTATCTATAATTGATATATGAAAAAGTTAAGTGAAAACCTGAACTTTTTGAACTTTGTCCTCAGGAGTCTTCTATGGAGATGTGGAAGTAGCAGCTGCTGTGCCGGTTAAGGGCGGTCTTTCTTTCGCAATAAACAAGGAACGGAGGAACATTGAAGTGGATTGTGGAAACTTAGCTGGTCTGTTGGAGTCATCTGGAGGGGGATTAAGCTTCTCGAAGATCTAAACCAGTCATTGAAGGAATTCAGTCTCTTTAAATCTTTCCTTGATTTTTTTTTTTTTTTAATTAATGATGGTAATAACGGCTCAGTTGTATTCGGGACGAAAAAAAAAAAAAAAAAGAGTATATAAAGATTTTAGAGATTCCGTTTATCCATCCCCTTTAGCAAATTTGCTTTTTTGTTGACTCTGGTTCTCGACCAATGCATTTTTTGGGTTGTTTCATTTATGCGTAAAGTTCTTGCTGGTTAAAAAAATATATATATGTCTTAAACCTTTCAATTACTGCACTTAAATGCTAGAAAGTTATTTATAAAACGCTAATTGAGTATGATCGTCAACTTTTTCCTCTAAAAACTTATAGTGGCAATTGTTGATTCGTTACATCTAGTGTTGGACTGAGACCCGTGACATATCTCTGATGGCCGAAGGATTTTTCGAAGTTTCTTTTTCATTGATCTTTGTCTTCTATATTAGTTTACTTAAATTTATCTTTTAATAGTTGGACCAATCGGGTATACCAAAATTTAACACAATATTTGACGAATTTAACGGAAGGAGTTATTCTATCCTTTTATAAAATATTGAGTACTCAAACAAAAAAATAAAACAAAATATCATAAGAAGAAGAAGAAAAGGTCTATAATTCAAATATAAAAAATCTGAATACCATATTCATATTTTCACTTAAGTTTATGCATACCTTTACATCACTGACATCAACTATGTCTTATCTCCTTCATATATTGCTAAACATAAATAATTGGCAATTAATTGCATATAGTTTTGTAAAGTCTATGTGATGCTCATGTGGCCAATTATTACACGTGTCTTATTACGATTTGTTCATCTATACTTAGTCGTTTTAGTGTTAGTTATACACCAGTGTTGTATATCAATACTGAACTCATTTTGTTAGTTATATTGATACCCGACCATTTTCTTTATTCAGTACACAAAGCAATAAAGCTCTCATTTGATTCTATGGACTCATGGTATATTTTCATTTCATTTGTAAAATTCAAGATGGTATCAGAGCTTAGGTAACATTAGAACCTTGTTTCTTTAGTGTATCTATTCAATCAACCCTAATTGTTAGATCTCCTCGTCTTGTTTACATATAATAATTATTGTTATTTTTGAATATTAACAATCAAATAATAAATATTGGAATTCAAGGAGATACTATATCATTAGAATTTTTGTATATCTCATCATCAAATAGTCCTGGAATGCTTATTGACAATATTCTTTTTAATGGTACAAAGTATCTTGTGTGGAGTAGAGTTGTTAGAATGGGATTAGGTGAGAAATTAAAATTAGGTGTTGTCGATGGAAGTTTTGTTAAACCTAGAAATGATTCACCTGATCTAATTCGCTAGACTAGAAATGAATGCATGATTCGATGTTGGCTTATAAATTCCATGACAAGTGAGATATCTCAAAATTTGTTATATGCTACATTGGCCTATGAGTTGTGGAATCAGATCAACGAGTAATATGAATAAGGGAACGGACCATTAATTTTGCAATTGCAACATGAACTATCCAATTTGAAACAAGGAAATCAAAGTGTTAGTAAATATTACAATGAACTGAAAAGAATTTAGGATGAGTTGCAATCCTTGAATAGCTATCCTACTTGTGAGTATAGAAGAATAGAATACTGTACTTATCCTTTGACAGAGAGGATTGTTGTGTTTGAATCACAATGGTAGTTAATGCAACTTCTATGGGAGTTAAATGAGGGATATGAATCACTCTAGAATTAGATTCTTTTCACGAAGTCATTACCTAATGTTAGCAAGGCTTTTTACTTAGTTCATCAGGTGAAGAAACAAAAGCAAATAACAAGACTTTACTCTATCGATGTAGAAGATTTTTCTCTATTTGCAAACAAGGATGGTAAGGGTTCTACTTTAGTTGATAGGAAGAAAAACCATTTGGTTAAGATAACTGGCAAGTACTATAAAGGTGAAGATTACACTATTAATAATTGTTTTCAACTTATAGGATATCTAGACTGGTATAAAGGGAAGAGGATTTGTAAGTAAAACCTAAAAATTGCAACTATTGCATGTATGATTGTTAAAATCACAAGTCAAAAATACGATTATATGAATTTATGATTTTGTAACATTTTTTTTAGTTAAAATGGATGTAAAATCATTTATGTGTAGACTTTTAGTAAAATTACAAACTTTCATATGTGATTCTACAAGTTTACGATTTTACTGATTTTATATAATTTTACTGATTCTATTAATTGAAATAAATAGTAGAATCGCGATTTTGATAACCATGGTTGCATGGTTTGAATCTTGTTCTACTAATTCAATTGTTATTGACACTCCATTTGATAGCTTTGATGAAATTTTAGGTAGCACAACAACTAATGTTGTAAGATCGTTTGTTTTGGATCCATAACTCATCTAAAATGTTTGTCATGAAATGATTAAGATAATGAAAATCAAAAGTACTTAAGCATCCACAACAACTAATAGCTATGCAATGGTAAATGTGGTTCATTGTGCAAGTAACTCCAATTCAATTCATAGCTCTTTCTATAACAATATGTATTAATAGATTGTCAACACCAATGCTACCGATCACATGACACCATACAAAGACTAACACTTTAGACCAACCAATCTTTGTCCACTTACTTGATGGTAGTATAAAACATGTCACCATAGTAGGTTCAGTAACCTTAACACCTCAATTAATCCTTCATAAAGTACTATACATACCTAAGTTAACATATAATTTGCTATTAGCTTCACCATTTCTCCACGATCAACAAATTATGGTAACCATTTATCCATCTCTTTCATAATTTTAGGACTAGAATTCTAAGAAGATTATTGCTTCAACACCTACCATTTATGGTTTGTTTGTCATCATAAAAGAAGTAGTGTGATCTAGGAATAAAGAATCTTGTGTATAGCATCATGTTTGTTCCATTTCTTGTAATAATGCATAAACATTATATCCGTTGCATACCAAACTAAGATATTTGTCCATTTTTAAACTTTGCCATCTTGTTGATTGTGATTCTTCTAATCTTACTTAGTTTCTTCATAATACTTACAATATATCCAAGTTTCACAGGCTACCCTTTAGCAGAAGTGACTCACATTATAAATCCTTATTCCATTTATTGCATAGAGACATATTAGGACCATATCAAACTCCCTCTATTTCAAGTGCTCCTTATTTCCTTACTCTTGTTGATGATTATTCTATATGCACCTAGACTTATTTGACACATGATAAATCCTAAGTTCCTTTCATTCTTGAATGTTTTCTTTCATTGTGTTTTAAATCATTTTTTTTAATTCCTAAACTTATGCTATCAGACAATGGGACTGAGTTCTATCTCACCATTGTCAATCTCAATTTTCTCATCTTGGTACTATTCATCAAAGAATTACAATTTATACTCCACAACAAAATAGGCATATAAAGTGCAAGCATAGGCACATATTAGATATTGCTTGTGTGTTAAGATTTCATGCAAATTTACCTAAACACTTTTGAGGTAAGTGTTTTAATTGCCACTTATCTCATCAACATTATGCCCATGTCTTTACTTCATTAGAATCTCCATATGAAGTTTTGTTTGTAACCAAACCCAATTATAATCATCCATGTGTCATAGGGTATCTTTGTTATGTTGACAAACATCAACATTCTTTTAATGAGTTTGATCCTCGAGCCTCCAAATGTGTTTATGGGCTCTATCACTAGTCAAAAAGCTTATAAAGTTTTTTGACGTTGCTACTAAAAAATTCATAGTTAGCAAAGGTCTAATTTTCTATGAGTCTATCTTTCCTTTCAAGGATAATACCTCTAATGTTCCTGATGCAGTTGGTGATTCAAGTACCCCTTCTTGTTTTCCCTATGTTCCCCTTTCTACTAGCTTTCCTATTTCCCTTTTAGATTCTCATTGTATTGATCGCACATCCCCTACTAGTGCTTCTGGTCATTCCTTACAACAGTCATCTGATCATTCTTTGTTATCCTCTAATCCTCCTTCATATCCTAATTCATCCACAGATTCTTCATCTTCTTCTCTTCCTATTGTTGTATGCAAGCAATCNTTATTCCTTATAGTGATGTATTTACCTATGTATATACTTAGATATGTAAATATAAACCCATAAATATATATATATATATATATATTATATAAACTTAGTTATGTATATATGTATATACACACATATACGGTTTATATATATGTATTGTACACGTAAATGCATATAATACTAGGTGTATTTACTTTATCATATACTTATGTGAAATCTACTATGAAGTAGTATAATTATACATATATAAATAAGTATGAAAATATAGGAATACACATATGTATGTGAACCTATGTGTATATACTAATATTTAGATAAATATACATATAGGGTAGTTTAAGTATTTATATGTATATATATATGTATATTAGGTTCTAATTTTCTTAAAAATAGATTAAGAAAAAATAAATATATAAGTATATGTACATTTATAAATATACATATAGCATTAGTATAATATAGGTATAAGTATATGTACATATTTAAAAATATGAGTATATGCAAAATAATATCATAATTCCTTAAAATAAGATACTAAATAAATATGTATATATGTATATGTGAATCGTGACCCTTAAAGGAGAAATTGGGAGTTAATTCACAACATTTAATAAATTATAATATATATATGTATATATATATCAATATTACAAAATTCGAAAAACATAAAAATTAGAAGAATTAAGAAAGTTTTCACATGGGCCAATGGTAAGTTGCCATGTTAGCATTCTTAATTTTTGAAATTGAAATTGCAAAATTATAAAAAAAATAATTTGGAAATAATAATAATTAATTAATTATAAAATTACAATTATACCAAACATTAACATAATTATTAATTTAAGCTTAAAATAGAGAAACAAAGAATTTGTTGTAAAATGTACTCAAAAATAAAATATTTTAAAAGTATAAAATATACAAGTTAATTAAGTCATAAAATAATAAAAAAAAAGCTTAAAATTGATAAATAAAATTATTTGGGCTAAAATAACTAAATTCATAACATTTCAAGCCCATAATAAAAAATACAGGTTATAACATTTAAAATGAACTCCACTACATGAAAATACGTCCAAAAACAATAAAAATTGACAATAAGTTCATAAAAATAGGAGGTAAAATGAAAATATTACTTATAATTAACGAAAAAGCTCGAATCATGAAATTTTGTAAGAAAAATAAGAAATTTAGTGAGATTTTTAGATAATAACCTACATAGAATAATCATCTAGTTTAGATACTTATTATCTTTTCTATTTCATAATTATCAAGTGATCTTAACGAGAATATTAATCTCCTCATCAATTACTATGATCCTTAAGCTCTATTATGGCCAAGTGAATACACTTGATGATTCTATACTTGTTTGTGCTTGCAGATAGTGATATTTAATTATTATTAATAATCAATTGATATGTGGGGTTCGGATATGCATGTGATTGTTGTTACTTGTCATATTGTGAAAAGAATTTAAATTATGATAATGAACTGTTTGTTATATGATAAATTTCTATAGAAAATTTTATTATCTGTGATACTACTTGGTCACATAATAATTAGATCTAATTATATTTGACTCTACTAAACTAAACTGCACATATATAAACATGCATTACATTATAATTATCTCGATTGTTACATCACATGAGATAGTAAGTGGCCATGTAGGGGTTGATTTAATTATGATTAAAGTGTTTTAATACGATGCAGAAGTATAATATCACCTTATCCTAACTTGCGGAATTACTCTGCGTTGGAGGTGCCAACCACTTAGGTAAGGGTCAAGTTTAGAAATCTCCGTTTAAGGGTGACTATGGACTATAGAGGCTCACTTGCAATTGTACATAGAATTTAGTTTTAAAACAAAACCAAATAAATTGTTTTTACTTGACTAAAAAACGTAGAGTTTCGTAACTATGCAAGTTCAAATATGATATCCAAATTTAACTAGTACCATATATTCTCTAACCCTAACTTCGAAGGGTGTTAAGTCTAAGCTGAATACAATACCTGAACAATTGCATGTATTTGTGTGGCATTTTGTTTGACCACACATTCATATGTTTGTAAATAATTGTTGAATAACTTATTTGTTTGTATGGTTAAGAGATAACTCACTAAGATTTATGGCTTACACCCTTATAGGCTTTTAAAACAAAAGGACTTATTTACTGCACTTGGTTAAGGCATGCTTAAGGTCAATTTATGACCTTTTGGGAAAGTATGTACAGATAAAGAGAGTCGAGTGAATATATGTTTGGACTTTTAGTTCAAACTTTTACGATATTTTGTTATTATTGATATTTTAAACTTAGTATATTGTATTTCTTATATAGTAATGTTACTTTATAAATTTTATATTAATATGAGTATGTTGTGATATTATCTTTACTTGTATACTCCTAGGTAACTGGTTGTAGTAATAATCTTGTATATCATATAAAAAGTTATTGAATTAAAAAGAAAATAAATCTACAATCTTTTATATGATAAATGATTACTTACCATGATTAGGCTGACTATCGAGTCGTGACATGTACTACCTATGCTTACCCTCTTTTCCCTCTTAGCTCTTTTGTTGATTACCCTTTTGATTTTGTGGATTATTTTGCATTAATATTGACAACAGATGAACCACATTATAATTCAAAAGTAGCTAAAGACTTGACTTAAATTAATGCCATGAATAAAAAGTTTGAGGCCTTAGAGTTAAACAATACTTGAGAGCTTACTTTTTTGCCTCATGGTAAGAAAGCTATTAGGTTTAGGGGGGTATAACCAAATTGAGGAGATTGATTATTACGACACTTTTTCCTAAGTTACAAAATCCCAACTTATATATTTTATGAATAATTTTTATCATATTATTTAATCAAATTTACATAATAAAATTAGTTTATGAAATTAATTTTATGCCCCAATGATAAGTGGATACGTATCACGGTTAGTATTAACATATAATAAAAAAATAAAGATTCTGCATTTATTGAGAAATACATATTATTAGCTTGGACCACATCATTGTTTCACAGTTTTCTCATAAGGAGCAACATAGTGCGACAAATGAGGGGGTTAAGTATCCTTGAATCATAGCAATTAAAAAATGGGATGTCGGGAAAGAAACAAGGAAGAGCATGAACAACTAGACGATAAACATAAACATGTAGTTCTGCAATAATATTTAAATCTATAAAGCTTCAGTTTTGGCCATTCACTATACGTTGGAGGGTAATTTATTCATTTTATTTTTTTAATTATTTTCATCCATATTTCTACCACTTTATCTAGAGTCATTGAAGGCTGATTCTGACTTGATCGAATACTTACCTAACTTAGCAGGTTAAAGATCCGTACTTAACCCCTACCATAGACACGATGAGTCCACAAAGGTTCAAGACTAGAAATTAGAAATAATAATAATAATGATTATGGGGAAAAGTAATGAAAAAATAAAATATAAGATTGAATTATTATGAAGATTTAAATTAACCTATCTTCTTACAAATTAGGAGAAATTATTTTCTTCACAACATTTAGCACTTTACTATTAATAATATAAGAAATATATATACTTCTAATGCTACCCTAATCTTCTCATTTCTTATTGTGTGGAATTAATTTTTATCTCACATTGCTAACATTATGGTGTAGGTGGGTTATAATTTTGTCTAAATAAAATAGCAAATCCTTCTTAACTTTATCATAATAAAATTGGATTAAATTTATTTAGTTCTTGAATTCAAAAACTGAGTTAGGACTATTTAGTTCTTTGACTAAATAATAATTTAGCGTTTCTTAAAACATAAATCAAACCTTGTAAGATGCTAGGCTTTAGGATGCAACGTAGAGCAGACCATTCATAAGCTAGTTATGGATCAACTTAAGGGTCCTTAAAATCTATTGGTTTTGGCCAGGTTAAGATGGGCCAAGGCCTGGAATGGTAGCTAGATCAATTCTTACTAAAGATGTAAATAGAGCGGGTTTAGAACGAGTTATGAGAACCTAAAATCCATCTTGCTACAATAATAAGGTCTCCAAACCTATATAAAAATCTTATAGTGTTTTTAACATTATATACAGAACCTACCCTACTACGTTAATAAGGTACTACTTCTTAACCCTTCAAACCCATTTATAATCTTTCTTTCTTTCTTTGTTTTTTATCAAATGATTATTTTTTCCTTCATTAATTTATAAGAGAAAAATTTACAAAACATGGATATACGATGAGCACTAATGAATCCACTTGTTGTACCCTTTTCATCTTATATATTTTGTCGTAGTATTAGTAGAGCACTCAATAGTATTGCTATAAAATAAATTTAGTGATCTATGTAATTCTATCTTGACTATTCTATATGTTTTGATTTTAAGTATACGGTCAATGTTTGTATTAAATTTATTATTTACTTAGCTATTTTTTTCTACCATATAATAAATATACAATCACCTTCTCTTAGCTAATAAGAGAATCTCCCATGGATACATGTTTATAAATACTAAAGAAAATGGTAAATAGGATCAAAATTGTTATCTTCCCATTTGTCATCTATTTATTATTTTAGGTATTAAAAATTTTAATTAATATTATATTATTAATTTATTATTTTTATCGTGTAACATGTTCCCATCATTTTTATTTTAAATCCCATAATCTCTCCTAAAACCCTAACAAGTCTTTAATTCTATCTCAAAACTTTTTCGAAGTGTACTTTATAGGGTTTTTAGCAAATTGGATGAATCGCGTACTTTATAACAACCCACCCAATTACATCCCTAATTCTTACCCTTTCCCTTCTATCTAGTCCCGTTCATAGTTGGTTCTAAACTGTGAACCAGCTTAGCTCAATTTAAGGTAGGCTTGAACCGGCCTTTGAACTACTAAGCCTTAAGAGCCTAGTCGGTTCAACCATCTAAGCCCACCATTGAATTGACTGGTTTAGCTCTTTTTTTTTTTTGCCAAATACGAAAAATTTTTATTTTCCTTTAGAAAAAAGTTAAAGGAAAAAGAGAGAGAAGATTTTGTTTTTTTAAAAAGATTTACAATTAATAGTAACATTATATTTTTCTACTATAGTTCATAATTCCTCGACCAAGGAAAATTATTTATCCATTATAATCTTTGTCACTTTCCTTGACATCACTCATTATTTTAAAATTATACTAGTATTAACTTTATACTGGACAAACTTATTATTTCGAAGTAGAGAAAAATTTTAATCAGAAATATTAGTTAATTATACACGTGACATTAAAACTCATTATTTGAAAAAAACCGACTCAAAAATTAATAAAAAATTAGAAATTATTAATATAAATAGTAAATTTTAGAAAAAAAAAAAAAAAAAAGAGCTAGTTTAAGAGCCAACGAACCGACTTGAAACTGTGACCAGCTAGTTTTGGACCAATCAAGGTTTACCTTCAACTGGCCCGTAAACCAAAGATTCCAAACCGTTCCATTTAGTGACCGGGTCTGCTTCTATCTCTGTTTTTTCTTTCTAGTAAAGTTGTAAAAATTAAAACACAACCACAAGTCAGTACATGTATTTCTAATGTTAAAACTGAAAACCGCGAGTACATCGAGTCGACCGTAAATAACAATCTTTTGTAAACAAGAAGGAAAATATTGGAAAGTCAATTCATATAATGGGTTTTGGGGTTCTTTTTCGTTTTCTGCAATCTCAACCATAGTTTGGCACCAGTCCTAACAAGCCTTTGTGGCTTTTAATGCCTATTGTCTAGGAATATCTTCTTTTTCCTCTTTTTGATGGTGCAAGTTCGATCCATATCATGATGCTCGTACTGACAGTTCTAGGATTAGTTGATTTTAATAGCCATGGTCACGGGGCATGTTTTGATCCGAGGAAGTGGGTTCTCATCTGTGGGTGGACCTGTCGGCTTCATCCTTGATTTTATCAACACAATATTAGAAAAAGAAATTTTAATTCAAAAAGTAAATCATAGAGTTAAATTATAACGTAAATTTAAACTATTTTCATCTAACTTTGGAAAAATAACTTTTCTCATTCATAATATTTAATGTTCTGCTATTAACAACACTAAAATTAAATAAGCCTTCTAGTATGCTATATATAAACTCTCACTCCTTAATAATGTGGTACTAATTTTTTACTTTCTTTTCGTTTTTAATTTTTCTTTTTAACCCACATTACTAATATAATAGAGGATTTTTGTATAAGTAGAAAGATAAAATCTTTTCAACTTTATAAAAAAAAACAAAGAAGGTTAGAATACTTTTGGTGGCTTGAAATAGAGTTTAAAACATAAGAAATTAAAAAATAAATAAATAAATATATAGTTCAAATGAGTCGAAGACCCGTGAACCCGACTTCAAGGACCTGACAAGTCCAAGGATCTATCGTGGAGCCACCTAGGGACGACAAACCAATTGCGGTTCCTCTTTCTTCTTTTTATTTATTTATAATGACGTACTGAACCTGAGCTGGTTAAGTAAAGCCTTATATCCATGTCCATATATAGAAATGGTATTATCTTTTTCCAATGGTAACAATTTGACCTAATTCAACATCTGTTCTAACTATACAGTTCAAAGCAATTGAAAAGATTGAAATATTAGTTATATGGGTGGTGATTTCCTTTTTTCTATCAAAAGGAATATATAATACAATATTACGTAAGAGCATATCCCATATGTAATATAAAGTTTTACAGTTGGAAGTGATGATAACATACATTACATTTACCAAAGTAAACGTTTATATATACAGTAAAACATATTAATATGAATATGTTTAAATAATTTATAAATATATCGCGCAGCTGCGTTTGTAGTCCAACGGTTAGGATAATTGCCTTCCAAGCAATAGACCCGGGTTCGACTCCCGGCAAACGCAACTTTAATTTTTCAACCTATTTTTATTATTAGGGCTAAAGTACTCTAGCTTTGAGCAAATAGTTTGATTACGAGGATTTACAGGAGTGCCGAGTCTTTGCTTCACCTTGGAAACTTTGTCCTAAGCTTCTTAGTATCAGAAACGATACCAAATACGCAAGTAGAGTGCTTTGAGTAAATGATATTGATCACATGCATCCTGCTAAAATTTTTAACTTATTTAGTCAAATGGGCTAAATGATAGGTGATGAGACGGCATAAAGATCGGCCAATAAAGGATCAAGTGTTAATAACAAGTGACAATCAATTTAGTTGAGGAATAAGGGTTCAATCCTAGAGGATTTGTTAGTCGATTGACACCTCATGTTGCTTAATCAAAATTCAAAGCATGCATTCGGCTAATATTTGCTTATTTTGCTTTTAAGCCTTCCGCATTGGCTTTGTCTTGACATCAAGGTTTTTCTTTAAAGTCTATTTTACCTTCCTACTTTTGACATAGTGAATTTTCCCCATTGTTTTTTGTCACAAAGCATTCTAGACTTTTTCACAAAATCCTTATCTTTATTCCTCTTTTCGCTCTATTCTTATTATTATTTTCTTTTTGCACCATGAGTAATCAGTATATTTTCGCATATCTAACAATTATGTGAAAACACTAGATTTAGCTATAACAAGGGTTTCTCCTTAAGTTGAAATATTCAATGTGGTGAAGTCCGTACAACTAAGTATGATATTGGAAAAGTACTTGAAAGGCATGGAAAATAATGTTTGGAAAGAAACCAAAATAAATCTTCTTATTTTCTAATTCTCCTCGACACCTATCGGAAGTTATGTCTTGGAACATGCCAAAAACACAAGGCCCCTCTAACTCCTCTAGACACCTAGAGTAGAATAATAAAAGTTGAGCTAATAGGCTTTTATCCACACATCTTATCTTATAGTAACTTTAAAACCTCCTAATATCTTTCTAAATAATCACCTTTAGTTTATTTTTCAAAGAAACAAAATTCATCAATCTCATGTTGGACTATAATCATATGGCAACATATACTAAATGATCTTTTTCAATTGCTTAATTCATAAGTTTCTAGTTGATGTTAATATTATATTCAATACTTTATTCTTATAAACCAATACAACTACCCTTACAATCCATGTTGGACTACAATTACATGGAGGGTACCATAATCTCCTCTCTTTGAATATGTGATATCCCTATTGTCAGATGTATAATTGAGCTCAACTTTGTGAGGCATCCATACGGAGTTGCATTTCTTTCGATGTATGATTTAGTTCATACATGCCACTCTTAACTTGTAGATCACCTTGAAATCTTGCTAATAGCCATAACCTGGCAACACTCCTTAACTTCTTCGGACATCTCCTTTAGATTGGTTCAAGATAAGTCCACCAACTTTTACCTTAATTTGTCCTTAGATTGTCTACCTATTAGTAAGAAGTCGACTTTAATACCATTTGTAATGTCCTAAACTAAAAGCAACCAATAACTACACCAACAAACAATAAGTAAGGTCTATTTCACTTTCCTACTTTTGATATAGTGAATTTCACCCACTCCTTTTCCTTAGAAAGCATTAGGGACTTTTTCATAAAATCCTTATCTTTATTTTCTCTTTTTACTCCCTTTTTATTACTAATATTTCTTGTATCATGGATAATCAATCTATTTTTGCATGCATACCAACTTTGTGAAAACACTAGGTTTAGCTATAACAAGGGTTTCTCCTTTATTTTGAAATATTCAATGTGGTAAATCTCGTACAACGTGATATGGGGAAGATGTCTTTGGGAAAGCACTTGAAGGGTATGGAAAATAATGTTTCGAAGGAAATGGGAACAAATCTTCTTATGGTTTGATTCTCTTTGACACCTATCAGAATTTATGTTCTAGAACATACCAATACAAAAGCCCCTTTAATTCTTCTAGACACCTAACATGGAAAAATAAAAGGTGAGCTAGTATACTTTTATCTACACTTGCTTCTCTTGTAGTAACTTTTAACACATTCTAATCTCTCTCTAAATAATCACTTTCAATTACTTTTCAAGGAAACAAAATTCATCGATCTCATCACATGGCAACAAATACTAAAGGACCTTTTCAATTACTTGACCTTAAAGTTTCTAGTTGATATTAATGACCTTATTCTTACAAATAAATACAACCCCTCTTCTATGATCCATGTGCAACTGCAATCAAATAAAGGTATCACAATCTCCTATACTTAAATACGCGACGTCCCTGTCATGCAACTTACAATTAGGCTCGATTTTTTCCTTTTTTTGTTATATGATTTAGTTCATATATGTTACCCTTAACCTATAGATCATCCCAAAAGTACGCTAGTAGTCACATGATAACAAAACTCCTTATTGTTTTCAAACCTCTTATTTAGATTGGGTCAAAATAAGCCCACCAACTTCTATCTTGATTCATCTTTAAACCATCCATCTATTAGCAAGGAGTTGGTTCTAATATTATTTGTAACACCTCAGGCTAAAATACATCAATAAATAATAAAGGACATTAGCAACCACTTTACCCCAAAAGTTTCTATCTAATATTAACATGTCACTACCTTAACTTTATAAACAAATGTAGCCCCTCACCCATAATCCATGTGAACAAACTCCTCACCCACAATCACATGGAAATATCACAAATCTATTTCCAAATAAACACCATTCAATTATTTTTAGAGAAACAAAATTCTTTAATCTCATATATTAATTGATAGAAGGAAAGGAACTTATAAAATCTTAAATTATTGCATGTAATGTTATTGCTACTCAATCATTTATTTGGTGTTCAAAATAAATTAGACCCAATAAAATTTATTTTTACTAGTGGCTCATAAATGACTCTTATCTCAAGCAAGTAGCCATTAAATATCTACTCCTAAATCTAAGAGAGTTATATATTCTATCTTGATTTGTCATTGTCTTCTTATTAATTTAACGTCTTTCAATAATTTAATTACATGATAACTAGATTATATGATTTAGTGTTCACAATTTATTTGTTATTCTAGATGGCCAACAATTGCTATTAAACGATCATCATGGTTTGTGTCTAAATAGAGACTTCCTTCATATTGCTTGAGAATTGTAAAAGCTGTATTACTTATGACATAGAGTTACTTTTATAAATTTTATGTAATGGTAAAGAAAGCTTGAGGATGAAAATATTTTTCCAATGAATAGAATAATATTGCTTTTATAGCTTATTTTACTTCTTAGATTCTTATCCCAATCTAAATTATTTGAAAGTATAAGAATTGAGATTAATTTCTATACTAAGTGTGTCGATATCACTAGAAGGACTACATTTGAAATCCTTGTGGTGAATACAATTTTGCTAAATAGCAACATGATTATTGGTTCTCACTTGAAGTCTATTACTAAGAGCAAAAGGTATTTTTCTTATAAGAAGAGGTATTTTCTTACTACTGATTATAAGTATTGTTATTTATTTTTCATTTCACATGCTATGCATAGATTCCATAACATGTTTTTTTGCATAAGTTTTTAAAATCTTATTATGCTTATCTTATCTACAAAATTTTTATTGCATATAGATAGTATTTCAAAAGCCTTTAATCCCATGTTTATAGTATATATTATCTCAATTTAATTATTTGGTATATCTTTTCAATATTTGGCTTACTATCAATAAACTAACAATTCAAATTTTGAATTTTCCATCAATCTTATTCATTGCTCATAAATGTGAAATAAATTATTTACAATTATTGCATTAAGACAAATCAAATCCTTCTATAATTGATTGAATATATATATTTATCTACTTACCAAATAAAGATGGATCATTATTACATTAAAAGGAAAATAAAAAAACTTCTTCTTTTCGTTGGCTATATTTACAAAATTATTTATTTCCTACTGATTATATAGTTGACTTGTTCTATCTTAGGGGATTAACTTGAAAATATCCTTAACGACAATCCTTATAGGCAAGACCTAGGTTTTGACATAACTTTTCCTTACTCCTTATTCTAACAATCTTAAGGATTATTTGTCCTCTTCTTTTCCATGGATCCAAATAATATCTCCTGCTATTACCATAATAACTAATGGTATTCTTAATGTTTCTATAATGAGTAACAATCCTTATATTCCTATTGTTATCCCATTTGCAAAGCAATTTCCTAACATATAAAAAATTAAAGTATTTGATAGATAAAATTTCAAAAGATAATAAGAAAGAATTTTTTTCAATTCTTGGTATTCATGGAGTTGCTTGGGTTCTTATGGAATCTAAAAATGAAACCAATACAGATGCTTGGACATGTACTAACAAAATGTGTATGCATACAATAATTGGTAGTGCTATCAAACTTAACCTCAATAGTTGACCCAAACATGTAAAAGGGTTAAGGATTAAGGAGATAAACTGGCTCAAACCAAGGGTTAGACTGTGGTTAGATTGAACTGATTCTATGGAAGGGTGAGTTCAAACCAAGTTTAACCATATGGGTCAACATAGGTTTGACTACACTGATTATTAACACACTATCCAATAATTTGTTTGATGTTTATTATTCCTATAAAGAGGGCAAAGAAATACGGAACTCAATGGTTACAAAATATACTGTTAAAGATGCTGGCAAACAAAGATTTGTTATTGGAAATTTTTATAAGTAGGAAATGACTATCGAAAAGGACATCAAGACACATATTAATGAATATCACAAGTTGATTTAGGACTTGAACATAGAAAATATCTCCTTTGTGGAAGAGTTTGTTGTAGGTTTACTTATTAAGAAATTATTAGATTCTTAGAGTGATCATAGAACCATCTAAAGGATAAAGATAGATAGCTTTCACTTCAAGATTTGATTATACATTATAATTGAAAGCACTAACCACAAGGAGTTGCAAGCTACCAAAATGAAGGAGATGATTGCAAAACAAATTTGATACAAGTTAAGGTTCATAATAAAATGTATCATAACAAATCTCATCTCGTAATCCTAATTACAAACTTAAGACTATTGACTCCAAAACCTTCAAGAAAAAAGGGAATTGTTTTGTTTGTGAAAAGGCAGGTCACCATGCACCTTAATGCAGTAAGAGAGTGAGAAATAACAATCTTCTTAAGCTAAAGACAAATTTGGTTCAAGGAGATGCAATTATTGTTGCTATTGTTTTTGAAATTAACATAGTGGCCAATGTGAAAGAATGTATGGTAAACTTTACTGCTACCAAGCATAATTATGTAAACAAGGATGCTTTTTCCTCGTACAAGCCAGTAGAGGATGAAAAAGAACATGTTTATCTTAGTGATTCCTGAATTGCAAGAGTTATTGGTAAGGGAAAAGTTCTTCTCAAGCTTACATCTGGCAAGACCTTGACTCTTAGTGATATATTTCACATATCAAATATTAGAGGAAATTTAATTTATGTAGCTCTCTTAGAGAAGGTTGGAGGTAAAGTTTCAATAGAATCTAATAATATTTTAATGACAAAAAATAATGTGTTTATGGGAAAAGGTTATTGTAATAAAGGATTATTTGTACTCAATGTTTCTGATGTTATTAATGAAAATACATTATCTTTTGTTTACTTCGTTAATTCTATTATTTATGGCATATTAGACTTGGACATGTAAGTGTGAGTTATATAAATAAAATACAATCTCTTGGTATTATTTCTAGTACTAGTAATGTATGTCTAGATAAATGCCAAATATGTATTGAAACTAAATTAATTAAGAAAACTTATCATTCTACTCAAACGAAAATTGAGTTATTAAATTTAATTCATATTAATTTGAGTGACTTAAGACAAAGCATGACTAGAGGTGGTAAAAAATATTATGTGGCTTTAGTGATGATTTTTCTAGATATTGTATAGTATATTTGCTTAGAAATAAGATGAAGCTGTTGATATATTCCATTTAATTATTTGGTATATCTTTTCAATATTTGGCTGATAATCAATAAAGAAACAATTCAAATTTTGAATTTTAAGTCATTCTTATTCATTACTCAAAAATGTGAAATAAATAATTTACAATTATTACATTAAGACAAATTAAATCTTTCTTTAATTGATTAAATATATATTTATCTACTTGCCAAATATAGATGAATCATTATTGCAGTAAAAGTAAAATTAGAAACTTATTCATTTGGCTGGATATATTTACATAATTGTTTATTTCTTATTGATTCTTACTTCCTATTTATATTGATGACCTATTCTATCTTAGGGGATCAACTTGAAAAAATCCTTAGGGATAGTGCTCATTGATAAGACTTTGGTTTTGACATAACTTTTCCTTTCTCCTTATTCAAGCAATACATATAGATGCTGAATTAACAAAGTAGATGTAAGCTCTTTCATTGTGCATATTCATCTTCTCTCTTCTAGTTTTATACCAAACCTAGTTTTATTCGCTACTAAACAACCCTGCGTAGTTACAAATTTTCATCTAGTACTTCGATCCCTTTTGATTCCTAGTATAAGTCCCAAAAACATATTCTCTTTTGATACGTCATAGAAGGTGATCCTTTTTTATGGCATGCATTGGTCACATAATTACATACCCATACCTTAAGAAGCTAACCTATGTGAGAGTTGGTAGAAGACACGAAAAACGTTATAAAAATAATCTATTAAAAGATTTGAAAAGTAACTCTTTATATCCTGTACGAAGATCATGACTTTCTTTTGTAAGTTCTTTGTAACCAATGGGAATTGACACATTTTGATGCAAATACATTTCATGCCATGTAGTATAATGTTCTTTATTAAATTGTAGAAGTATCTTGCACTTCTTGTAAAGCTCCAGTCAGATTCATTTACATAGATTTCTTTGAATAGAATTGGTATCACTAAGGTGGTCTTCGTCTGTGCTTCTAGTAGTCTGGTAGTCATAAGAGGTGGTAGACCTGTAAAAAGCCCCTTTGTGACGTAGCTGATGAGGCGCCTCCAATACTTAAGTTAGTGAGGAGATTATTTGAAAATTGAATAAGAGTTCAAAGTACTTAAAAGTGAGAGCTAAGAGAAGGAATTTCAAAACCTTTTCACATGAGGCTCCATATGTAACCCTACAAATTTCAGGCAATGGTTTAAGAAGCATAAGTGCCCTTTAGACATTCCCAAAGATCAACCTACTTAAGTATTGAACTAATTATAAATCATGAACATGCCAATTTACTTCCCAATCATAATTGAACATGGAAACCCTAAACCTTAACAACAATCCCTAACTTACTAAAACCCTAAACCTAAAACATGGTGAGAACTTATAAACTTATTGAAACCTTAAATGAAGGATTGAAAACTTTAGTACTAAATCTAATACTTAAAATCCCTTTGTCAAGAGCCTTAAACCTAATGGAGGTCAAAATTAAACTTAAAGAACCTATAACCTATCTTAAAAACAACTTGATAAATAGAAAAATCGAGGACTAAATTCAAACTTAGTCACTTAAATAAAACAATCAAGTTTTGATAACTCAAAGTGTGGAAGTTGAGAGCCCACACGTAAACCTAAGGTCGAATACACCCCTATCCCTTTTCCCTCTCATTTCCATTTCAAAACCCATTTGAACATTAAAATGCAATCTTTAGTTAGTGTAAAACCCTTAAGAAACTTTAGCAAACCCCTATGGTTGATTAGACAAAACAACTCCTAGTACCTAAACAAGTTATGCCATTTAGGGAAAAAGCTATTTAGCCATTTTTGCATCAAATCAAAAGTAGAAGTTGATGGACTTAAGCAAGCTACCCCATACCCCTTTTTATTGCCGGTTTGAGTTTTCCTAAGGAAGCCGTCATTTCATCCTTCTCTTGCAATGAAAACACATATAACTAACTCTCCTAGGGAGCCCTAAAGGACTAGTACATGCTTCAATCCATACTTCACTTGACACATTGAATTGACAAGGCAAAAAGGGACTCTTACCTACATTACACCCATTTGAACTTATCTCATTTCACACGCTTTGATACTTGAGTTTCAAGAAGAAAAGCACCCCCAATTGCCTTCACGTAAGATTGCCGAATCCAACCTTAACCAAACACCCATTCTCTACCCTTGCTTCCGTCATTGAATCCTCCAATTCTCCTTACGCTTACATTACCTAAGCTTAGGAAGCAATAAGTAGTCTTCACTTTGTAAGCTCATAGTTCAACAAGGCTTTCAAGGACCAAGGGGTAGCACTCATAAGAGGCTAGGAGCAAGTACAAGGAAAGCATTTCTTCGAAGCACCACTCACCACCACCTAAACTTAGCAAAGTACACTCCATTCTGTTGTAGTTTAGAGCATCATAAGTATATGCTCCCTTACTTTATTCCCTGTAGCATTCTTTCGTATTTTAGGAGTTATATACTATGCTAGTTAGTAGTCATTCTTATAGATTTCCTTGTAAAGTAGTAAAGTTCTAAATAGCTTCCAACTTATTATTTAGCATAAGATAGATGCACATCTATATAGAAGTTTTGTAACATGAAGACACATAAAAAGAAAAGCTAACACGTGACAATTTAAAAGCTGGATGTAGAGAATGTAAGGGCTTCTAAGATGATTTCTCCACTTATAGTGAGTGATTCATGCATCAAAATTTCCTTACATAGTAGTAAAATCAAGATAAGAAACTTTAAGGAAAAGAAAATCACATAAAAGCTTCACATGGACATTTGTGCCCATAGGACCTTACATATTCCACGTTTTCCGCTCAAACTTATGTGAAATAAACTCATTTACAAAGAGTGAAACAAGAACCAAACAAGTATAAGCTAAACCATAAATAGTGTAGACCCTTAAGTTAACAAATAAGTTATGAAACTAAGGAGATAAGTTTGAAGATGGATTTGGAAGCCTTCAAACCTAACTCACCTAATCTGTAATCAAAGTTAAAGTCCACTTAAACACATTGAAAAATATAGTAAGTAAAGTAAAAAGGTCAATCAAGGCCAATAGGATGAGTATTAAAGGCCTAAAATACAAAACTAAGCTAAAAGAATTAAAGGATAAGCCCCAAAACCTATAATCAGGTTAAGAAAGGTTCTATAACCAGCAAGTATAAGGTAAGATAAGGATGATCTAGGACTCGTAGAAGGCCCACATTATGTTCCCTAAGCCCATTAAAGTGTCAAATAAACTTAATGGAAGAATTGAGCTCATTATGACCATAAAACTCACTTAAAAATTTATGGAGCAAAAGATAGTATTAGAATAAAAAATATTCAATGAGAAACTAACCATATGAACCTAAGTGAGCCTAAATAAAGGTTCAAAGACTAAACCCAAGTGGTTTCACAAAATAAGTAAAACCTAATAATGAAATAAAGCCCATTTATTAGGTATGCCATTATTTTAGTCCATAACAAAAAATGTAGGCCCTACCTCTCAAACCTAACCATACCATGTCAAAGTGCACATGAAAACGATGAAAATCGATTGTAAGATCATAATAATTAGACTTAAAATGAGAAAGATATGCACAATTGAAGATTTTGACCTAATTGAGGAAAAACTCTAAGGATAAGGGGCAAGCTAGAAAATATAAGTCCAATAAAATCTTAGGGTGACACCATAAAATAATATATCCATGTTTGTCTTTGTTCACTTGTTTAGGGGACATTGATCTTAGAGATTATCTACCTACGAATTACTATGATTAGTATCTATGGTAGAGTGAGTGATTCTCGATGATTTCCTACTTAGTTTTGCTTATAGCTAGTTGCACTGATATCAAATAATGTTAAATGGTTATGTATGGGGCATGGGGTATGCATGTGTGGTGACTTTTGCTTATTGAATGACTTAATGATGATATATGAAACAAAAGTGCTTGCATGAGTGATTTATAGATTGTTGGTATGGAATGAGAAATGTTTGACCACCTAAGTAGCTAGACATAAGTACCTATTCAACTATAAATTGAAATGCGTCATGCATAACGTGTCATTGCATTGTAACTACATCGATTGCTACCTCACATAAAAGGTAGGAAGAGGCTCATAAGAGCTTAAGCTCTTGAAGGAATTAGGTTAGGTATATTTATGCCATATTTATTGAGTCCATATCCCAACCTATGGGCTTATTAGGCACTAGGAGATGTAAGACACTAATTGTATGGCTATGGACTATGTCTTGTGACTTTTGCTTAAAGCCTGTGATGTAGATTATAGAGGTTATCACACTACTAGACTTAGGAATTTTCAGTTTTGAAAATTTCGTGTTATTTATCAAAGTAAAGTATGTATGTATAAGTATATATTTATATAAGTGGATTTATGGCACATTGGTGCAATTATGGATAAGAACCTAGGTGGTAGAACTTGGTTAATGGTTTGTATCGGTTAATAATCTTTAACCCTAACGCCAATTGTATGGCTAAGGGTCATGTCATGTTTGGTATGCTGCTTGTTACATACATTTATACGTTTGTTAAATATATTGTTTGCAAGGCATGTTGAAGTGATTAACTCACTCAACATAAGTTTACACCTCTCAAGATTCCTTTTGATGTAAGGCCACCTTTTGGCTAAGTCGAGTTGTAAGATGATCAAGGTTAGTCTTGAGCTAAGATGGGACTAAGAGAGGATTAGAGCGAAGGAAGGAACTGCTCTAGTTATGATTAGGACTTTATGTTTTATTTAACTTATGTTGTTACACATTTCGTAGTGATTTGGACTACTCTTCTATTATTAACATCATGTTCCATGGACTGAATTTTAGTGACTTATCTGATTAAATGGTAAAAATAGTTATTTTGCTATGATACTACTTGTTTGTGTGAGCGATGATAACTAGGAATAGAAGTAGCCTAGTACATCGTATGAAGGGATGATGATCAATAAGGAGGTTAATGGTTGATCTTTGTATGGCGTACGACCTACAGCGTACAATAATCTACCATGATGAAGGTCTTGTCTGAGTCATGATACCATATCCTATATGTATGGAGTAGAGTTGACCAATTGAGCCATATAGTGCTTGAAGATTGGTTTGCGTACAATTTAAGGTGGAGGCCAAAGTTAGTACAAGAAAGGAAAGTTCCTTTCTACCTATTGGTAGACTTTGAGGAAGGAGCCTGTCATATTAGAGTGAGCAATTGCCATAGTTTAGTTAGCTAGATCCTTAGGTCGTATAATAGGTTGTCACATAGCATTTAATGAGGATGAAGAAGGTAAGAGAGCTAAGCTTTATCCTGCAAGGTGTTCTCCAAGTCGAACTTCAAATAATGAGCATAATAACCCAATGGTTAAGGGGAAGTCGCTGGATTGTAGATTTGATCGTAGCAAGCTTTTCGGGTATTCAGAGCTTGGGCCTAAAGAGTCCAATGACCCGTAGTTCCTATGAAGAGTATTTAGGTTCTTTATCTACTCAAGGCTGCGGATAAGCTTGAAGTTTGGGATGTGCTCGAGGATCACCTGAGCCTTTACGTAGGCGTTTGGTGTGGTAGGGTTCTACCTACATTCAAACTCGAGTTGGCCCATGCACTTAGTAAGATAATGAGGCTTCAGGGATAAGAGAGTTGCTTAGGGATTCTGAGCAGGTTTAGTGACTTAGGCTTGGGCCTCTAGAATGCTAAGTCAAAAAGGGACTATCAATAAAAAACTTTTATTATTATTAAATTTTATTCATGGCCAAGAAATCCTACAAAAATCCTATGGTGAATCTTTTTGTTAATGCTATATATTAAAGGAAAAAAATTCCATTTGACTTCTAGTTTTTTTTTTTTTTTAATTGAAGTGATCTTTGAAATAAAAGTCTTGTATTTTAAAGAAAATTCTGTTAACATTTAGAAAAATGGTTGTTTAATTTAAATTCCATTTTGATGAAGAAATACATTATATGTTAGGAAGCATTTTTGAGAAATCAAGCTTTCATTTTTATAAGAGCTAGATATCTCTGCGGTTCTATTTCAAAAAAACTCACTCAAATAATAAAAAAATCTTATCGAGATTTTGAATGTTATCGGACAGATTTTTAGATTCATACTTTGTTAAGACTTTATCAACTTTGTGAATAACAAGTCCTCAACATGATCGGAGCGTGAAAAAATCCTTGAAAATATTTCTTACTAATCTTATAAGCTGGATATTCAAAATAAGGGTTATTTATGAATTTACTATTAAATATCTTAGGTAACTTTATTAGTGATTAGGAAGTGATTTTATCGTTATCAAAGTTGGAGACAATATTTGTTATATCAGTAAATGTAATGAACTTAAATCGATCAACGGACATAAACCAATAATTACGATGAAGTTTGCTTCGATTTGGCCTGACTAGCGAGCCATCCTTTACTGGTTACTTTGCGACCCAATTTACGAAATAAAGAGATAAAACCAATATGCTAAATTGCTAACATGAAGTAGGGGTGAGTAACAAACCTGTTTAGTAGAGTACCACTTAGACCCTTCTCTATCTTATGATTACAAGTGAGTAATGAAATTCATAAGAGAGGTTTTGAATACAATTTTTTGAAACATATTTCTACAAGAAAAGCTATGAATATGAAGTAAAGGTACCATATATCTATCTAATAACATATACTTTAAAGTATATATGGTATAGGTTCAAATGTATTGTATACTCACCTTATAATAATAATTGGATAATATTAATAAATAAATAAATAATAGTATTGTTTTTTTTAACCTTGAAAAAAATAACACAAAAACCTAACCAATATTAAAACCTTATCACTACATGCTACTTAATCTATTGTCGAATCCCATTCTCTTCATTTTCTTTTTCTTTTTCTTTTTTTTTTTAGTTTGGTAAAATCCTCTTTTTTCTTTTATTGTGTCTTTTTTTTTTCCTTACTCTTCCTCTTTTAATAAACCTTAGTCTAGTATGGTTCTGAATATATCATAGTTCTTAACTTATCATTCAATATATTTTATTTTGGTAAAATTTATGGAATTTAATTTCAATTGTATCCAAACAAAATATAATATATCTTATTTATAATATCAAGTGGGAAAGCTAACTTTAGGCATCCTACATATTCTTACAAATTTTTAATTTTTAAACTTATAGGCAAATGTGAAGTACATTTGGTTTCACACATCTCCGTAAGATATCTGAAAATAAAAGTTATCCTTATTCAAACATTCCACATAAAGTTAGATAAAGATTGATTTTTATTATATTTTTCTCTTTCATATCATTAGCCCATTCTCTCCCTAACCACTATTTATTATTGTACATTAGTATGCAATAATAATTGTACTCTTATAGGTAAAACTATAGTAAATATATGTCAATATGCAATAATAATTACTATTATTATTACTATAAATTGATAATCTTATATAGTCAAATTATAGTAAACTTATATTAATGTATGTTAATAATTATAATAATATACATTATTACACATTAATAATCATGTACTATTATATATATATATATATATATATATAT